>CM063243.1:36345638-36798135 GCA_032158295.1 Pycnopodia helianthoides
GCAGAAACTCAGACCGATATTATATCACACTCCCTTTTTAGAAAAACTTGCTGAAAGTTTCGTTTGTAAATGAATAATGAACTCAATTAGCTCTGAATTGGATCACAGACAATTCAGTAATCGTAAAGGTATCTCTACTATCCATTGTATTATTGACATTTATCGTCATCTAATTACCGTGGCAACTATGCCTAATGTTGTTAGTACCTTAACACTTAAAGGAACATTACAGAATTGTTTTTTGCTAACAAAACAGTTGCTGGCAGTGTAAGCACTTTATGTAATCCACCATACACATAAACTGACAAACCTGTAGAAGTTTGAGATCGATCGGCCATCTGGGTCCCGAGAAAATAGTGAAAAACCGATTAAACATTTGCAAGAAATTATATAGATTCAAAAAATTAATAAAACGCTCACTGAGATCTCCAATCGGAAAATTAGTTTACTCATTTCTTATCAAACATGGCATTTCAGACAGAAATATTTCAAGGGATATTTTCTACTATCATCATCATTATTTACAAGTTTGTTATTACCAATTCTGTAATGTTCCTTTAATCATTTTAGTAATCATTTTAGACATTCGACATCATTGATCACCAAGTGGCTATTAAAAGTCTTTTTGAACTTGGGCTTCCCCTTTAGTTGTGAAATGGTTTGTAAGTTTCTTGACTGAACGTCAGCAAAGGAATAGATATAAGCAATCTATTTCAGACTGGCAAACCTTAAAAGGCACCATGCTTGGTCCAGTGATGTTTTAGCCTGCATAAACAGTGCTGTTGATTCTAGTTGCAACAGATGCTGGAAAAGGGGAAAATCGGTTATTTAATTAAGAAAGTAACATTCAATTTGACCTAAACTAATTGGATGAGTGGGCAAAAACATAACGGTTTTTTGTTAAATCATGCAAAACGCCAATCAATGCAGGTCTATTTTGGTCGTAAGAATCCTCTGATAATTTGTACTCTATTTCCAATATGTAACTACCATGTGTTTCCAGTGTTCAACTTTTAGAGTAATCTGAAATGGGATGCTCACGTGACTGAACTGTTGAGTATTGGTTAATCGTAAACTATTCATGTTACGTAAACTGGAGACTGCTGGATTAACCACAAATGAAATTATTATTGTTTAAAAGGGTTACATTCGACAATTAATGGAACATGTTACCCCAGCCTTGCATTCATTTTTTACTCTGGGCCATTCTAACCAGTTAGAACTAGTTCAAAAACGCATTTATCGTATTCTGCTTGGCAATACGTTTGACCAAGCCTTTTGTGTCTGGATTCCTTGTTTAAAAGAATAAACAAACTTTGCTCTAAATTTGCTTTAAAAACTTTCAGGTCAACATTAATTTTGAGAGGCACAGAAAAGAGTGAGAGTGACAAAAGAAATGTTTCCTTCGGCGCCAACCATAAATTAAACTTGAACGACACGATATATCGAGCTTGTATGATTAGTATTGCAAATTATTTGTCGTTATGGACAAAGTTGTCATAAACTGTAAAACGTCATAAACGATAAACGATAAACTACTATTTATAAGTATAAATTTTACGGCATGCTTTGGGAGTGTAACTGCGTCTAATTTTATTTACTGCCGGTGTTAAGTATTCACATTGAATATTGAGAAGCATGGCTTGGTATTTTTTAAGTCTTAACATTTGACGGACAGTTGGGCTTAAAGAGGCGTGTACCATAGTTGAGGTGAAGTGAATTTATGTTTAAAAGAAATTATTTCGAAGGCCACCCCTAAGAAATAGTTGTGACGCCCCTGTCTTCGATGAATTAAACTTCCTTACCTTCAGACCAGATTTTGCCGACATTCGTGGAGAAAGAAGGGCATATTAAGTTGCATGCAACTATCACACTCAAATTTAAGCCTTGGGCTGGGATTAACAGAGGATTAAATCAGATTACGCATGGTACCTGGTAGATTAAGCTAAGCCCTCGTGTTTGCTTGCCTTCGGAGGATTACCATACTGTTGAGAATCGTACTTTAAAAACTTGTTTCTCTGATACTTCACTGGCCGTGTTTTTGTTACAGTTTTTTTTAAATTTGCTTAATTTAGTGTTTAAACTAACGTGGCGATCAGCTTCAAATTAAAGCATCGTTTCCCAAGTGATGCACAAAGTCTTAACCAAAAATAAACATAGAATCGTGTGTTTATTAGCTAGCTTTCAAAAACAAGGTGGACCCTTTTCTTTCAGAAATCTTTCACAGCGAAACATATACTTGTATCACCAACGCACGGAAGGTCTATTCACTCAGAAATATAACTGCACCTGCAAGCACCCGTTATATTATAATCCTTATTCGGTTGGGCTGTTAAGATGGGAACTGGACGGATCACTTACAGGCGGTACAGACAAAGAGCACATTATTAGGCTCATATGGTTACACTAAGCCTTGTCGACCATTCTAACAAAATACCCAACTGTGCCAACTGCTCGAGCAGACGCTGAGATGTGAAGTATTGTGAAGCATTTTGGTTATCATGGGAGAATAAGGACCAGCAATAAATCTTGCATGAATCGTAATGTCTTCTCGTCTTACGAAAGACCCATACTCAACCTCCTTCCACGAGGTAGACTCAAGGGTCTCGGCGAGCTTTAAAGCTGAGAATGACTTGAAGAAGAAGACGGACAAGCTCCAGAAAGAACTCCAGAACAGCCTCCTGCTCTACAACCGGGAAAAAGTGGAACTCCATGACTTCCTTGCCGATCTGAGAGCCCCGCTTGGCCCGCGTATCGTCAGGACCAGGAAGCACAGTCTTGGACGTGGTGGGGGCGTTATCAATTCTCCTGGGAGTCACAAGCCGAGAAGTTTACCCGAGCGAAGGTTGTCCGAACCACCGCACCCGTCAACCGTTTCCCGACGTCGGTTATCTACGATCCTTTCGCTTGGGTCGATGATGGAAACGATTCTGATGAGAGTCATGAAACAATCGAAAACAAAGCCTTGAAAGTTATTCCCAAATTAACTTTGCCAGAAAGTCTGCCCGTTAGGACAATACGAAGAAATTCTGTTCCAAGGAAAGCCTCGGTGTTTCAGTCAACCAGCAGCCGCTTACCATCGATAAATCTCACCGAAAATGCACATCCTCCAGTCAGCTCTGTGAATGCAACCGCTTTGAAGCTTGACCACTGCCCACACAACGCCCCGGAAACTGTCGGGCAACCACCGAGCAGTAACGACAAACCTGCCGATGCTGAGCACGGGCCACCGGTGTTGACTTTATCAACCGTGGCAAATCTCAAGATGGGGAGCTCGGACTTGAGACGACGAATCCAAAAATGGTGTGACAATGTCAACGAGGAATTGTTCCCGTTTACTGAACATGAGAGCTTAAAGAAAGTGGACGATTCGATAGAGAGTAAGACTGGGCAGGACGACGGAAAGCCACAAAACGAAGGACCGAATCCGCCTAAAATCACTATTACTAGTGTAATCAACTCGGTAATGGATAAAGTTCCCACACAAGACCAAGAAACGCCTCAAGATTGTGGAAATAATTTTCAGAACAAGTATAGTTCACAAGTGTCCAACTCAAACGAGCAATCTAGTTTCTTTCAACCAAACATCTCTGAAAAGGGATTACCTTCGCCGCTATTTTTGAAGACAATCCGACTAGGCAAGTCCACCTCAAAAACAACGGAGCCAACCACCCCCGTCAACCCCCGCAGCAGCAAGGCACTCTCGCTGTATCGCGAACTGGATAGATTAACGAAGTCCCCGAGGAGACTCAGTCAGGTTAACGCGACCGATCTACATGTGATCAGTAAATCAATGCAGTCTTTCCACGACTGTAAAGTTTACCGCGGACGCAATTCCTTACCTTCGAAATCTACGGACTCGAAGGCTTTCGATGAACTGGCTCGGGCGCAGTACAGGCTTGTCCAGCGGCAGAGGATCCGTGCTAAACAACACGGCACATCATATGACTTTGGGGAGCGGGTGGATGCCCAGATCAAGAAGAGAAATTCTGTCCGATGGAGCATGTAGATATTTACCTAATAATCGCATAGTTCCTGCATTTAGGCATTGGGTATGACTTTTATTAAATATGTCTATATCCTTACATAATCAGGGTGTTTTACCAAATCGTCATTCAATCCGTTATTGCATTCTCTTGTATCGCATGGGTTAATGGTCTGTATGTTAGTAACAGCGGCGGCGCTACGGGGGTGGGGGGAGGGCAATTATTTTGTTTGCCCCCCCCCCCCAGTTTTTCCCCGATGGCGGAAATTGAGTTTAATCCCAAACCATGGCAACCAATTTGTTACAATGTTGTTTGCGCTGTAAATAATAAACTTAATTTCATCCATCATAATTAGCTGGCACCATCAAAAAAGCCCAATACACTTTCTATCTCCGGCAATGTTAATAAAATGTGGATTTATTTATCTGTACAAGCTTGGAAAATGGCTATAAATAGACATGCATTGTCTGCCCTAAACCGCAAGCAGCCATTGTACACGCAGTTCGCACAACACGTCACATTCACACAGTGCAAAATCTTATTTCTGGAGTGAATTGTAGGCTTATACAGTACATTATAGACTTTTGTTTGCCCCCCCCCCCCTAAATTTAAGTTTGCCCCCCCCCCTCTTGTCCCCCAGATTAACAGGTCTGGTGCCGCTGCTGGTTAGTAATTAGCCTTGATATCAAGGCTGTGTAGACAAGTACTCTAGCTAAAACCATAGAGCAACGATACTAAAACCTCAGCCGCCCGAATGCCATACAACCCCAGTCCCCCGACTGACTCTAAAAAAAAATAGGACACCGCACTCTCACCATGCACATACACAGCGCCTGTACACAGCCCCACACACACACCGCTATTGTCCACACCGCTATCGCCCACAATCCTAGCCTGTGAGCCGTCAGGCTCACAGCCTTGACGATCTTGTACACTTCCGGGTCTTATGTGTTTCATTGTTTTTCTTCGCAAATCCGTGGAAAATGGGGGGGGGGGCGGTGAGTGGATATGCAAAGAGCGCACTTATTACCATAACCGCAAGACCCGGAAGTGTACAAGATCGTCAAGGCTGTGAGCCTAACGGCTCACGCGCTAGGATTGTGGGCAATAGCGGTGTGTGGACAACAGCGGTGTGTGTGGGGGACTGTGGAAACGAGCGTTTGTGTGCTTCCTTGGGTGAGAGCGTGGTGTGCTGTTTAAAGACAGTCGGGGGGACCTGAACAGGAGTTGCATTGCATTCGGGCATCGCATTCGTGCGGCTGCGCTTATGCACATTTTAAGCTTTATAGTAAGCAAACACAGCCTTGCAATCAAGGCTAGTTAGTAATCTATATAAAATCAACAGAATCACTAAAACTGCTAGTAAGATCATTGGTACTACTGTTAAAGACTTGAGTTCAATCTACGTGGCAGCTCTAATGACTAAACCTAAATAAATACAACTTGATAATTCCCACCCACTTCATTCACTCTTAGTTTTTAATAAGTCGGTAGATTACGACAGCTCAAATCAAACACTAACCGTCATCGCCTTACTTTCGTACCAATGCAATTTCTTGTTTTAGCAACAGTTTTACTAGATGACCTGTGTTTATTGTTATTTTAGCTGCTTGTCCTTGCCCCTTCCTTTATTTTGTCACCCTTTGCCTTTCCCACACACATGTTTGTTCCCCTCCCTTCCCCCTCCTCATTCTCAATATTTCCTTGTTTCTTCCCGATGTCATGTCCCTTTTGTTTCCCTCCCCGTCACCCCTCACTTTATCCCTTACCCCTTACGTTTTGTGTTTTAGTCATGCATTGGCCATTAATAATAATAATGATTGTAACTTGTTCTTATATGGTGCCTTTGCATTGGTGCTCTGGTCGTCGGCCAGTGACATTCGTTTTTTGATTTTTCTCAGCTCCCTAGGAAGTATTACATCTGATTGTTTTTGAATTTTACTCTCTTTGTTGTTGGCGTTTTTATTTTATTTCGTTATAAATATTGGGTATTTTTTATATTTAATATTTTTATATTGTGCAAACCGAGGTAACGACTTTCATTCTGGCATGATGAATTAATAATTGAATTGAATTGAATGGAATTAGGTAAACCATTAACTACCTGTAAATACCTTGTTGCAAGACTTCTATGTTACAAATTTTAACCTACGAATCATGTCGTGCACAAACCGTACTCTCGAGTAAATATTATGGAAACACGATTTGAGTCTAAAAGTATATACACCATAAACTTACGAAGTCAGCTTCATTCGGCCAGTGACCGGTACATTGGCTAAAAATAATGTGCTTTGACTCAGACTCAAAAAACTGTGTGTGTACAATTTTCACACTTAGAAATGTCCCCTTTCTCGTAGATTTTGTTTAAGAACAAACTTTCTAACTCTTCTTATCATTTTTTTTGTATTTTTTTCTATTTCCTAAAAGGAACAAATTGTTTGGACGTTCGATATTGCCGCCAGCAGGCAGGATGATGTTATTCAGGTAAATGGAAAGGTTCGGGTTTGAACTTTTCAAGCATTTTTAAAAACTAGGACGTATGTAAAAAAATTATTTATCTAAAAGGTAATGCACGTTTACAGCTTTCATAATTTAGGCACATTTTCTTTTAGTAGAAATTGTTACACCACAGTTATAAGTGGATGCTCACGCATCAGTATTATACCTTTGAAATGTCATAATAAATATTATTTTATATTATATTTTATATTGTTGCACAATAAACACGCACCTTCTGAAATGTGAACCTTGCACCCGTTTTTATATTTTTATACTGAACCCCATGAGTGTAAAGAATACATAATTTTAATTGGCAGAGGTGCAAAATTTAACGATGAATATAAATACCAATATCTGGTTGTTTTGGGGAACAACTTTAATCTGAAATAACCCGGCCCCCACATGTCAAATGATCCTACAAAAACAAATCAAATTGAGTAGCTCGACTTATTTACCATTCACTGTAGTGTTGTTCGTCAGACGACCCCTAAGCTTTTAGTCGATTATTTTGGGTCTGTTTTGGGGCAGATTTTTGATGTATTTTGGTCTCCCATCTGAGGATTATACAATGACAACAACGGGGTTTGATGAAAATATCAAGGAAATATTTAATCGTTTTTGGGTGCCCTGGAAAATTTGATCAAAGACATCTTATAAAAAGAAAGACGCCTTGCATTGGCCACTATCTTTGATGACAGACAATGGAAACATGCAAGCGTGAACGCACTGCATGCGCACGACTCTTGGCCAATGATAGCTCTTCACGCGTGCATGTTTCATCAAAGATGGCGGCCAATGCAATGGGTCTATACGGAAAGGTATATTCTGCCCTCAAAATAAAGTTTTACAGTGTACACAGTGTGTCTTCACACGGCCATCTCGTCTTCTCACTCTGTTTGACTCAATGTATCCAAGTCTATACTAGGTGGTTCATGGTGATGAACTCGCATAAGTACAATTTAGTACTCCTCCCGCCTTTTTGAAGGCAAGGATTAACTCGGAATAAAAGGGCGTAGTTCTAAGTGGTAACCTAACATTACAAAAGACATACCATCCTAAGTGATTATCACTACTTGCTTTGTTAATCCAACATTCAAATAGGTTCCTCCACTTTCCCGTACTGGAGACATACCGAACAATCCATTGCATTTTCAGACTCATAGGTTTGCTGGATATGTCTATTAGCCCAGTTCCCCCTAGGTTTTTTGATCCCTGAATCGTTTTCCTCTTAATAGTTTAAATTTTCCCATCCAGAAAAAATGCCAAATAATGTTGCTCATTCTTTTTATCCATTCTGCAGGACAGGCAATAATGCTTTCTTAGTAACTAATCCCCGCCCCAACAAAGGTATTAACAATAACGGCCTCCCCTACATAAGATAAATGGCGTTTGGACCACCTGTTAAGAACACATTTAATTTTACTTATTCTGGGGCCCCAGTTGTCTTCAGGAGTTACATCGTTGCCGAAAACGATAACTAAAATTTTCATGTTGTCATTTTTCCATTCCAAATTACAGGGCTTGTCGTTTCTATTTTTCCATTTTCCTAGCCAAAGACCTTTCGTTTTGGTTACATTGAGCTTAGATCCAGTACCTTTACAATAAATGTTCAGGATGTCTTGTATTGTGGAAAATTCACCATTGTTGTTGATGATGAGACTAGTGTCATCGGCATGCTGAATTAACTTAATACTGTTACCTTTGTTATTATTATTACAATTAGGAACATTGAAACCTTTGATATTATCGTTATTTTTAATCATACTGGCTAAACCTTCAGTGCAGATAGCAAACAAAAGTGGCGATAAAGGACATCCTTGTCTGATTCCCCTCTCCATGATAATGGGGGGGGGGGGGGCTATAAAATTATTTAAAATGATCTGCCCTGTCGGTTGGCTATAAAGAACTTTAATCCATTTGATCAAATTCACGGGGATGCCAATTTTTTTTCATAATAGCGAACAATAGCCCCAATTAATTCTATCAAAAGCCTTTTCTTGATCTATGTTAACAATGGCAGCTTCAATCTCTTCCCAATTAGCATAATCAACAATATCCCGAATAATCATAAGATTGTCTTGAATTTTCCTGTTTAAAACACCGCAAGTTTGTTCTTCGCCAATATAAAAAGGCATAGCATGCTTTAATTTATTCGTAATAGCTTTAGACAGACATGGCCCATTTTAAATGCCCACGATTAGGTGTTCGGCTAACAGCCGAAAACCTAATGTTACTGTACTGTTTTTTTTGCCACGTCTTCTTCTTATCACTGAACCTTCTTTTCCAATTTTCGCAAAAAGCAAAGGTCGTACGGACGTGACATGTACTTCGACCTTAGTGTGGACAAAACCGCAACCTTTTCGGGGTGATGACGTCATTGATGATCATTGATGATCTGGAGAACCATAGTTGCCACATATTATGATTTTTGCACCATATGACAGTTTTGAAGTTTTGCACAAATCTTACACAAAGTGTTACCCCATTTGACCTTTATTTCCGGCAGCAAGCGGAAGTTGAAGGGGAAAACACCTTATCGAGAGCTATTATGAGCTTTAGAGCCAAAGTGATCGGGAGTTGGAACATGGTTTAAATTGATGAAGTTTTCTTTAATTCATAATTGTTTCTGAAATATTGTACATGACGTCATAACTACGACACCGCGGAAAAAGCACTTTTTTATCTCCGAAGTTACGCATCTGAATATTTTCAGGATTTAAACGTGAATAACTAAAGTCACAAATAATACAACTGGAAAGTTTCAGTCACGTGTTTCAGGCGTAAGATGTAACAAAAAAAAGTAAATTTTACCACATTTTTAAAGGCTGCTAAAATCAAGCTTTTGTCACAATTTCTTCTTCATAATGTACGCATAGATTGGTCTTTAAATGATAGTCCTACAGAAGAAATTTTAATTGTTGATTGCCAATACTTTAGAAGCTATTTTTGCTTAGGCGCACACTTCCTACACAAAGTCGAAAATCTGTATAGACACCAAAACACAATACATGTACATGTAAATATTATACCGCCGCACAGCAGGCCTGTTTGTATGTAGTGTGTATGGACATGACAGCGCGAAGACAATCACGTGGCCAACTGGGTGTCAGCACGACGTTGTACGTAATAGCCCGGTATCAAGTACTGGGCTTTTACTGAATCTTCGTCATACAGGTTTTGCAAAAAGTAAAGCTCGTGCAGACTTAAAGGGACACTCCGGCTAATTAAGTGATGTTGAAACCCCTAAAAATGTTTTAAATGGTTATTGCAAAAATCCTTTCCCTTCCCCTTCGTCTCCCACAAGCTCCGAGATCATGCCCCCTTAGTTTGTCTCTCTGGCCCCACGAGACACGGCACTGGCTGTACGGAATATGCCCCAAGTTTTACGTTCTGCTAGCTCCCATGCTGCTGCGCAGTAAAACACACTTCCATTGCATGGACTCTCTGAAGCGAATCTTACGTTCGATTTTTCTTCATTATTTACAGCTTGTATCCATAATCTGATTACATAGTTTTTTGGGGTCAAATACTCATGAATAATTCTATAAAAAAGACCTAAATTTCGTTCAGTAACTTACTTTTACACGCCTGAAACTAAAACTAACTCTGAAGATCACGTGACTTTTCAGAACCACATTTTGGTTCGGGAAAGTTACGTGACCTGCGTTTTTGAAAAATGCCCGAAAATGGCAAAATTTGATGTTTTTTATGAACCATTCTTCTCTATTCCAGGAAGACCTTTGGAAGTCTATTTTGTAGCCCAAATTAGTAGCCCAACGAAGCCTGTGTGTCCCTTTTTTTTTTTTTTTTTTTTTTTTAACTAAACGGGTACTAAGACTTTAGTCTGTAGATGAGACCGTCAAATTTTCAGGATGATGAAGTCATCGATGACATCATTATAATACAAACCATAAAAAGTTGAAATGTTTAAAAAAATTAAATTTTGAGAACCGTGATAGCTACAGACAAGTAATTTGTATGATGTGGAAGTTCTTGAGCCACTTTTTAGACCTTAAAGGAACATTACAGACTTGGTAAGAAAAAAACTTGTAAAAATTAATATACTTTTTGATCACAGATTTACTTAAACCTTACATGGTCTAATGATGGTGATAGTAGAAAAACAACCCTTGAAATATTTCTGTCTGAATTGCCATATTTGATAAGAAATGAATAAACTAATTTTCCGATTGGAGTTTATCGCTCAGTGAGCGTTTTATTCATTTTTTTAATCATGATTTCATGCAAATGTGTAATCGGCTTTTCACTATTTTCTCGTGACCCAGATGGCCGATCGATCTAAACTTCTACTGGTTTGTCAGTTTATATATGTGGTGGATTACATAAAGTGCTTACACTGCCAGCAACTGTTTTGTTAGCAAGGAACAATTCTGTAATGTTCTTATATTTTAGTTGTGTGTAGTTCTGATTGATGACGTCATCACGAGACACGTGGTGTTACATTGAAGGTGCTTTTTTGAGAGTCGTTTATCTATCAAACTACATGTTAAATCAAGTTGAAACTGGGTTTGTTGGTAGACAGCGGTGTTTACTACAAAACAGATTTTTCTCTTATTTCAGCCACTTATTGCAAGTCTTGAGATTGTCACTCAATGGCTCAGTAGATAAGTACACAGATGTGCTCAATATCCCGACAAAAAATGCAAACCTGGTCACTGTTCTCTGGGAAACTTAACAACCTAAGCTGGTTGAAGGATTACTAGATTTTTTATTAAAAATAGTTTTCTTAAAAACTTAAAAATGAATGTATTTAAAGTTATTTCCTTTTTCCTAATTACGTATAAAATTTGTCATTGAACAAAATACTCATTCAAAAATACTCAGTTCAGTGTCCTAAAAAAACACATTAAAAAAAGACACTTTTTATTTTCACACGTATAAATGTCTAAAAGTACCTAGATGGATTTAAAAATCTTAAACCTTTTCGCAACCTTGGCATCATGTTCGACAACACCATGTCCATGGAATCCCTCATTCATGCATTCGTTACATCCAGGCAGGATAATGGAACTTATTTGCACTATGGTATCAACAAAAAGTTAATTGAAAAGCTACATTAAGTTCAGTATTACCAAAACCCGTAAAGTTATGATCACAATGTATCGTCCTTAGAAACTTCACTGGCTTCCAGTTCGTCAAACATTTAATCCAAAAAGGTATTGCTCGCATGGAAAGCCGTGATCGACAAGGCACCACCGTATAATAATAATAGTGGCTTCTTAGCCTATATAGCGCTCAAATCCGTCACTCAGTGACGCTCAAGGCGCTTCAACATTAAGTATTTTACTGCAAGGTATTGTGGAGCTACGTTTTGAAGTATTAGACCTATTCCTTTACACAGCACTATGTAATGGTTTACAAAGTGCTGTGGTGCAATATGCTGCCAATCAAACCAGGAACACCAGGGCGAACCCCTTCTCTTTTCGATAAGTGCTCTGGGTTCTTTTACATGCATTACAAAACACACGGAACCTACCTCTTTACGCCCATCCGAAGGACGCAGCAATAATGGTTAAGTGTCTTGCTTAAGGACACAAGCGTCACGACCGGGACTCAAACCCACACTCTGCTGAACAGAAACACTAGCGCTTGAGTCCGGTGCCCAAGGAACTTCTCTCATCATAATAATCCCAGTCACAATCTTCGATCTACAAACAAATTTGTTCTACTGTCCCTAAACCCTGCTGTCACCGAAGGTGCTCACCTAGGCACTTTTTTAAATTTGTGTTAATTAAAACACCTTTTTTGGTTCAATTTCGCTGAAATTAATTTTCATCCAACCCTGAACAGTCCTAAACAAAGTGGCTGAACCGATTTTGCCCTAGAGGTCATTCACCGGGTAGGCCAGTTGTCAGAAATGTGGGTGGAGCCAAGGCAGCATTCATTTGTGCAGTAACTTGCCGCCTCTGTATCAACAAGCTGTCTGCCATCTGTATGTCATTTGAATGGAAATCACAGCTGTTTACAATCCTTACCCAGAAATACCCTCATAGACCAGCTACTAAGGCCCCTATGTGGGAAAATTGTGCACTTTGTGGTAAAAGCATGAAACTTCCCACAGTTGTTATTTATACCCTAAATATCATTTTTAGACGTGGACCCATCTCGGATCTTGTCCATTTTAGGGGCGGGCTACTTTTTCTAAAAAGTGGGGGGTAAAACAAATTAATAACGTCATTTTGACTATATACTGTTTTTCTCTGCACATTTTATTTGGACTGAAATACATGGTAACAGTAGAATAATTATTTAAAAATCAGTAATTAACTTTATTTCTGCCCCCTTTGTGGGTGGAGTTACAGTTTTTTTTAAAGTGGGGGCAAAATACAGTATGCCATTCTAGCATCTTTAATTTTTCATTAAAAAGAAAACAATGTATGTAGATACAGGCATTTGAATACAGTATTTCATTATTTTGAGCATCCACTACATAATTTTTGGCAGTAACAGTGTATTACACTGACTCATAGCACTTCCTGGCTCCCTCTTGAAGAGTGATAATGTTTCAATCCAAACAGTTTTGCCCATCCCCAATCAAACTGGCAGTGGCTTAGTGTTCATGTGGACATAACTTCAAACAATTACTTTGAAAGCATGCACATTTGACGTGTTGAACAAGGGAGGCAGATTGACAGAGGTTGAAGGAACAAATCTCTAAGGATTTAATCCTATTTAAAAAAGAAAATGGTTTTCTTGCATGATCATATTGTCACAGTAGCTGGTTCTACAGGAAATAGAAGGCTGCGTCAGTCAGGGCCCGGCTGCGATTTTTTCTGCAGCATAGTTCGTCAATGGCAAATAATTTAACCAATCAAATGTGCGTATTTGTGGTCACGCGGCTCCCTAATCATGAATATTTACCAAAGATCGTATAGCGCCGTCTTGCGCTATACGATCTTTTTTGATATGCACTCTTAGGTATATTTCCACCTAGAACTTTCCTGTTTATGTTGGTGCGTGCGTCTGAAACAAGTATTGTGCATTGGAGGAAGTGCTACCCCACCCCACCCCCTCAGTCTGTCTCACGTCTTGCAACACCAGTGTCAGATCATTTACAATGGAGGACGTGTCTTTTATTGTGGATGTTTAAATTCCTCACAACTTTCTCCATTCACCGATAGCCCCTCCTCCAGTAAATTATGTGTAAGTACATGGATACTTTTGTTAAACACAATTTAGGCCTAAATTTGTATTAATATTGTTTTTTTGCAACACACTATACGTATATATATATATATATATATATATAACACAAAATAAACAAAAACAATTCTAAGTAAAAGTTATAGCGAACAGCAATAGCGAAGCACTGCAAGATCAAAGACAAGAATGGGTAAAGCAGGTCACATGTACATGTACATTATGTGGAGCGATTTAGGAGTCTAGACTATTAGTACAAAATGCGGATGTGTGTAGCCTACATGTGGAAATACACAACGTGCTAAGTGAATACGTCATGTTCAAACCATGAATAAACAAAAGCTGTTACAAGTTTTGGAGAATAATTAACTTCTTTTGGACAAGAATGGGTAAAGCAGGTCACAATATGTACGCGTACATTATGTGGAGCGATTTAGGAGTCTAGACAAAATGCGGATGTGTACAATACATGTGGAAATACTCAACTTACACGCGTACGTGTACACGTCCAATGCTCCGAAATGGACACGCTTTGAGTAAGAATCAATATCCATTGTTAGAATCAATATCCATTGAATAATTCATCGAAAATGCGCACATTTGATTGGTTAAATTCTTTGCCATTGACGAACTATGCTGCAGAAAAAAAATTGCGGCCCGGCTTTTACTTCAGTTCCTTTAATACCTCACCCAGCAACACCCAAGTCTGGCAAGATACAGCTGTGTACCATTTATTTATGTCCAAATCAAGAAACCAGGCAGCACATTTCAACACAGTTTCTACCGAAAACCGACCAACATTTACCGTTTTACACTAGTGCTCCTTCCATTACCCCAGCACCGAGTTTTCTATCAAACACACCCTCTGGTTCAACGTGCCTACAACTTGTTTCTATGGTGTTACATTACAGGACAGGACAAGATAGCCTCCATTACGGTTGTGGATTGCTTCTTCGAGTTGGCCAGTCGAAGTTGTGAATTGGCCAGTCGGAGTTGTGAGGTGGCCAGTTGGGGTTGTGAGTTGGTCAGTTGGAGTTGCAAGTTGGTCAGTTTGAGTTGTGAGTTGGCCAGTCTGAGCTGTAAGTTGGCTGTTAGAGTTGTGAGTTGGCCAGTTGGAGTTGTGAGTGGGCTGTCGGAGTTGTTGGCCAGTTGGAGTTGTGAGTTGGCTGTCGGAGTTGTTGGCCAGTTGAGATCTACCAGCAGAACACCAATCCACAAAACATCAGCCTCCAGATTAGTGACTTTTGGCTCCCACTCTTTCTGAACAATGGCTCTCCCTCTATCGACAACAGGTTTTACCTACCCCTTAAACCTTGGTCGTGCTGGTAGATCTCAATAGCCTCTCATCTATACGCTCAGTACCCCCCACCCCAAACCTAGGCTCACTCTTCCTTTCCCTGTTCTTGTTACCTATTCTGACACGTACAGCTCAGTGAGCATTCCTCAACCTACTCCCAGAAAGATCCTGTTCCTGTTTCCAGCCTACGCTCATCATCTAGCTAATCCTCCAGAATCCAGCATTCTCAAAAAGCCAGTCAGAGCATACTGATAAAAATGTCCAGGTATTAAACCAATGGTTCATTTCAGATTCTCATAACTCATAGCGAAATCATTGCCATGGTGATACTGCAAACCTTTCTCAAAAATGCAAAAAAATCTGATATCTTAAAAGTTACTTATTTTTCTGGCCTGAGCAAACTGTGTAATATAATAGGCATGAGATTTGAGAGCACGAGCTAGACATAGCAATGACGTAGCCGATGGTGTATGTCCAATGTATGCCTGACGTCACGACTATGACACGAATACCAAACTTTGCTTGCCCAGGGCATATTATTCCTAAGTTTTTTATGAGATTGTTTTCTGCTTGTGTATGCTTGGCTGTATTGTTACATAAGCACTATGTATGTATCTAATTCAGACACACCTCCATTTTCTGGCCCCACCCATAACAGAGGGGGTAAATTATTAAATTAATTAAATTCATGTGAAATACATTTTCTTTTATGGTGTTTCCATTTAAAAACATTAATCAGTTTAAAACAAAAAAATAAATAATGATTCATCACTCGGCCACATTTTTGAAAAAATTGAAACTCCGCCCACAAAAGGCAAATTTTTTACACAAATTTTGGTTTTCAAATTGATATTTCTGATAAAAAAAAACATTTTTTTTTTTTTTTTTTTTTTTTTTTAATACTTTTAAGTATGATTTTACCCAATTGTTATATCCTAGACCCCTTTTTATGCAAATGTAGCTCCGCCCCCAAATAGGAGAGACCCAAGGTGGGTCCACGTCTAAAATTGATAATTAGCCCAATAACAACCATCGTAGCAAAATTCATGCTTTTACCACAAAGTGCACAATTGTTTCCTTAGCAGCTGCACTATCTCTTTATAAATAGCCGAATCGTGTCTGTCTGTGTGTGTGTATGTTACTGGATTTCCTCCCTGGATACCGCATCAAACCTCACCAAATTTACACGGAAGAAAGACGCCGACTTCGTCTTGACACTCATCTATTTTTGAACAAAATCCGTTGAGAATTGACAGATTTATGAGCCAAAAAACACCCAAATTTGAGGAGTTTTGCGCGCCGTTTTCACTGTTGCTATGCGCACCGTTTTCACTGTTACTATGGGCAGCGCGCGCGTACAGTGCAGATAGAGAGGCGTATATGGGACGGGATCATGGAGAACGGAGGCAGGCTTTAGAGCACGTGGGACGGGGAGAGGGAAGGGGCAGGGGGAAGGGGGAACGGCACCTTTTGTTTAACTGTTGCTATATGGGACGGCTATTGCTATGGGACGGGATCATGGAGAACGGAGTCAGACATTAGAACACGTGGGACGGGGAGAGGAAGGGGCAGGGAGACGGGGGAAAAATAAACAAAACGGAGTACAAACAAGGACAGGGTAATTGGTATTGTGACGTCACTCTTTGCTTAGCAATTACGATTGATACAAAGTTAAGATCAATCTTAGTGCTTTGTGAAATCGAAACAGCGCAGAACTCTAGCGGGACCCGCGCGTAGCGCGGGTTTCCCGCTAGTCAGGGTAATTAGACATATCGGTGACCTGTTTCTTTTTTACCCTGTGGCTGTTTCATGTGTCAATTTACACCCGAACATAAAACGCCTACCGCGTGAGCACCCTGCGAGACGCGCGTAAATATTCTAAGTTTGCTGACACCAGGGTAAAACAACCCTATGGCAATCGTTCTTTTTCAGTGTCCGCTCCCAAAAGAGTCCGCTCACAGAATCTTTGGACATTTTCAAAAGCATGATGCTTAAAACTCATTTTGTTGGGCATTGCATATGACTGACTGACTGACTGACTCTATTTCTCATTTTATCGAGTAAACAATCAAAATAACGCTTTATACTCGGCACATCACTCCCTTGTAGTTGGCACCGTGGTATGGTGTTTTAAAGACGACAGGTCGCGTCGCGTCGACATCGCCGTCGCCGACAGATTATATAGCTGTCACGCTTTTGTCCCATGTGTGCCTGCTGAGCACAAAATTGTTTCGATCGTAAAAATGAATGAAATATTAAAAACACCTGTGTGGTGAGTGCAGACTTAGCGATTAGGGCGCCCTCAAGAGTCCTTCTGGGAAAGGCGCCCTCAAGAGTGCGACGGCGAAGGCGACGGCGACGGCGAAGGCGACGGCGACGGCGAAGGCGACGGCGACGGCGAAGGCGACGGCGACGGCGAAGGCGACGGCGACGGCGAAGGCGACGGCGACGGCGAAGGCGACGGCGACGGCGACGGCGACGGCGACGGCGACGGCGACGGCGACGGCGACGGCGACGGCGACGGCGAAGGCGACGGCGACGGCGAAGGCGACGGCGACGGCGAAGGCGACGGCGACGGCGAAGGCGACGGCGACGGCGAAGGCGACGGCGACGGCGACGGCGACGGCGAAGGCGACGGCGACGGCGAAGGCGACGGCGAAGGCGACGGCGACGGCGAAGGCGACGGCGACGGCGAAGGCGACGGCGACGGCGAAGGCGACGGCGACGGCGAAGGCGACGGCGACGGCGACGGCGACGGCGACGGCGAAGGCGACGGCGACGGCGAAGGCGACGGCGACGGCGAAGGCGACGGCGACGGCGAAGGCGACGGCGACGGCGAAGGCGACGGCGACGGCTATACAATCTGAGTAAAATGTACTGTAAAATGTAATGAGGGCGACGGCGACGGCGACGCGACCTGTCGTCTTTAGAACACCATACCGTGGTAAGCTCCCGTGATTCATAGTATTTTTGTAACACTGGTCTTCCACTCTAGGTTTTCTCCAATGGCTTGACACTGTTGCATGTTGTGTGCGTTCAGAGTTCATACAAACAGTTGTGGCCTGTGAACGACGCTTTTTACATGTGTACAAGAAGTATGGCATCGAAAGAGTAAGGATTACGTTGGTTTGTTATTAACAAGGTTGACCAATTAGGATTGGTCTTGTAAATGACAGTTTGGCGGGAGCATTTTATTGTCACTTTGTCACAACTTATGTTTGCAAAAACATTTCAGCCGACCTCCTCCCCTACGTTCTACCTTTGGTAATACCATTAGGGAAGTTTAATGCTCTTTGTGCACAAGCATGTTTTTTATTTCACCATTTGTTCATCACAACCAAAATCACACAATGTACTGTATAGGCCTAATATGTGTATAGGTTTTGAGTTTTTGTATCCGGCTACTATCCTGATTGGTTCTTTACATGCAGCTAGATGTTTATTACACACTGGTAATGAACTATCAGTTAAAAGTAAGAAATAAAGTAACCAAAAGAGGCAAGTTTTAATGCTTTCAAACATTTAATGAAACATTTAAGAGATTATGAATATTTCTATACGATTAAAGTGTATAAATCTTAACGTAATTGTTAACGGTTATAAAGGAAATAATCAGGAATTGTGAGAAAAATTGAATTTCGGCGAAAAATTACTGATTTGGTTGGGGATCTTAGGGTAATGTCATAGAATATAACAGGTTTTAAAGCTTCATTATATAAGCAGGTTAACTTTTAGCAGGAACAGGTAATATTATTCTTAAATAACGATTGATTTAGAGATTTCATGAACATTAGTGCCTTATGGTTTCCAAGGGCTAATTTTACCTGCTTTACACTTGTTCGCGCCCACATGGGAATATGCAAATTATATTTTTTATGTCGTATTAATGTAGGCCTACACTATTTACTTTGTGTAATGTTAAAGTTATAGAGTCATTCATCCCGTTCGGGCATAGTGTTTCCCCCTGTTTCTCCAACTTTTAAGGACAAATTTTAACTTCAAACATTTTGTACTTCAGTTATTTTTCGTAGCGCCCGTCGGTTCCCGTTGAGGCTACATAATTAACCCTTAGACTTCAACTTCGGGGGAAAAATTACAATTGTGAGGTTTAAATTTAAGTCGATATAATTGCTTGTTTCTGTTCAAAACAAATTTGTCTCCGATGTAAATATTACATCTACTGATAGAGATTGTTATTTTGCTATACAGTGTTTGTTATTGCATTAAGACCCTATTATGAAAGTAAGCCAAATGTCATTGGCTGTTTTTCCGGCTAATAAATGATCAATCTATTGTTTTCTTGCCACCTATTTTATATTTAATTTTACTGATCTGATTTGAACAAAATTGTGATGGGCGAGGTGCACGCAATCCCTGTATCTTGGCTTATCCAGTAGTAGACTGTCTAAGTCCTGTGTAGATTCAGACATTACAATCAGTTCAAAGTCCACAGTTTTTTTTTTTTACATTATTTTAACTCATTTACAAGGTTTCAATTATAGGAGTTAACTAGGATGTACACGAGACTTGCCCAGTCTTTACCAGTGATAAGTTCCAGATTACAGGCGTGGCAACCTGAGTGGCCTCATGTGGTCCACTACAGATGGACACAATCCTCTTTGCTGAGCGACCCATTAAACAGAGTGGTAAATCCTCTTGGACAGACGTGGCAGAGTGTTGCGCCCTCTTGTGACTGGTAGGTTCCAGAAGGACATTCTCGGCAAGCGTCACCATCATCAAATGTACCAGAATAACAAGTAACTGGTAGAAAGACAAATGTAATAACATTTTATAATTTTGACACATGTTACATAATAAAAATGAAAACATGCATTTCGCAGTGAGAAAGCAAATTTTGTGTAGATACTATACTATAGCTAAATACATAATGCCGACCTGGACAAACTTCTTCTGTAAAAGTCATCTCAGCTACATGTGCACTCTGTATTCTAACATAACTGTCATTTACAGAGAAATGTACCTGATTGGTTTGATACTTCAAAGTTTGCTTAGTTTAGATTGTGGAATTTTGTATGATTGGTGCAGTTGAAATAAGCCTGATTTCAATCCATGACAGTCTTTTGTTGTTTTCACTAATGATGTTCTTGGGCTTTGTTAGGTGTGGTTAGTGGCCTTGGTTACAGAGAAAAGCGACAGATCCAAGAGGAGCAACACATCCGTGATTCCCTCGCCTCATGTGGATATCCCCCATGGACAGTAAATAATGTCAAAGCAAAAATCAAGGAAAAAAGAGCTAAAACTACAACTACATGTAAGACCACCGATGATGACACCACTCGCACCGAAGGGATGGTTGCCATCCCCTACGTACAAGGCCTCTCGGAACGGGTTTCTAGAGTGTTTAAAAAACACGGTTTCACATCACCCTTCAGACCGCACCGCACTCTGCGTCAGCTGTTGGTTCACCCCAAGGACAAGCTACAACCTCAACAAAAAGCGGAGGCCATCTATGAAATCCCTTGCTCTGGTTGCCCCAAAACCTACATTGGTGAAATGGGTCGTGCGTTACCCAACAACACAAGTCTGCCATTACCGACAACGTTGCGGCCACTAACCACACCATCCAATGGGACAATGCTAAGGTAGTTGACAGAGAACAAGATAAAACCACAAGAAGGCTTAAAGGGAGGTCATTTGGGTCAGACGCAGGGGGAGAACACTCTCAACAAAGACGACGGGGCGTACAAGCTCCAGTGCATTTACGACCAATTAGTCCAAACCACGCCGACAACGCCCTCTTTGACGACAAAGAAAGGGTATAAAAGGCAGTTGAGCATTGGACATCGTCGCCAGTCTGACGAAGCTCCTAGTTTAGGAGCGAAACGTAACTAAAATAATATGTAAGAAACATCTACATTTTGGGGATTTGTGACAACGAACCTCGTTATCGGTGCATAACATTACTGAAAGAAATGCATTTTACAAAAGGAAATACATATAATTAATACAAGTAGAAAAATAAGAATAAGTTTGACGAGCTTTTGAATAGAAGATGTCTTAAATTAATTTTGGGTTACTAAGTAGTGTGGGTATAGGTACATCACATTAAGGGTCCCCGATCCGGTGAAGGTCCCCAGTGCGTAAAAAACCGACGGAAGCTTTTGCTTAAAAAATGGAATACATAATGATACTGCAACGTGTCGTGTAGTTATCCATAAATAACTCCTATAATAAAGGGACATACCGGCTTACTGTTTAATACCTAATTTAGTGATGTGGAATCACAAACAATAATTTTTAGATGGTTGTTTAAAAAGTAAACCATCTAAGTATCACATAATTAACGAAAAATTTGCAAAAACAAAACGCGGTCAAAGGTCAGCGAATACGCTTTTCCAGCCGTTGCAACTGTCAACTTTACGTGACATTGTTGGTCTTTTGTTTTTTACTCAGACATTTTCACCGGGGAGGAGCTTTTTGAAGAAGAGTATATTGGCATAATGTGATCGTACAGAAAAACATGCCTTACAATTTTAATAGATAACTGACAGCGGCCAAGCTGTTTATTAAAAAAAAGTAATCACTACAAATTTGATAAGGTTCCCCTCCCAAGAACAGCAATTGGTACTTAACGTTTATTGGAATTGTATAAAATTCACACAGCCAAACAAAGGCTACAGAGCAGAACAGTCAGGCCCCTTTGATGGGTCACAGGCATGTGTCATTTATTTACACAGGGAATCATACAAGAACCATGAAAACGGTCAATGTATAGATGGGATATAATACCACCTATTATATCACACATATTGTACTGTAAATTTATCTGCAGGGCAATATTTGGGAACCACACGAGGTTAAAACACACATAAAACATCAGAGGAGTAGTGGTAGACTGTTCGTCCCATGTAAACAATTTAATGTGTCCGAGATGTTACGAGTAGATATCAGATAGAGACTTTCAGACCATTGTTACAAAAAAATTACCGTCACACTGTGAGGGGGTCTGAACCTGGACTCTTCCAAGGAAGGCTGTCTCGAGGAAGTCGGCTGCTGCGATGACATTACCAGGGTGCACAGAGCCACAGGCACTAGCAAGGTTGCTTATCACGGAGCCCTCTAATGCTGTATCCCACATGTTTACACCACTCAGTGTACCATGTAGCTTACTTGATGAAATGAATGCTGTCACAACAAAAATACACACAATTATCAAACAGATTTGCTCAAAGACTATGTTCCCACTTTCTGTTACTTTACTACCATTAGATTTAATCAGCAGTAGTTTTGTCTATTTTAGAGACACAAAAATAACACGGTTAACCCTTTTTAATAACACAATAGTTGTAATTTATCAAAATGGGCAGCTATTAACGTTTCTCTGGAATCGACGTTATACAGGCAAGACTTTAAATAAGTTTTGCATTACAATATTCAAACCATAGGTAATCCTTTTGCAACTCACCTGATCGTGAGCCATTTATCTCTCCAAGCGTGAGTTGTCCTCCACTATCGATACGATTACGGCGTCGTATTTCATATTGGGCCCGGACTACATGACCATCTTTGTAGATTATTAAGTTGCCTCTACGTGCCTTCCAGGAGACAGCAAGATGATGCCATTGATCGTCGTTTACACTGACCGACGTGGAATACTGGTATCTAGTTTATAAATAATAATACCAGGGCATTTATTTAAGGTGTTTACCTTGATAAAACTTTGTCCATCAATGTCTGCAGTGGTCTGTACATAAACTACATGCAGGAACAATTATAGGGAACACCGAATAATATCACATTAATCTCCCTTTGCAAGGACAACTGAGGAGAATTCAAATCTTTCCGTAAACAAATAATAGAACCAATAGTATTTGGTATTGTAACGGATTCTCCCAGCGGCGTCGCCGGCTACCGCAAGGCGCATAAGTCTGATCGCCACGCAATGTTCTGATACCAATTAAAACTGCTAAAACAAAAGTCAATGTCTGAGATATGGTCAAGCGGTGGGATTGAAGGCATATTTTCACGGATAGTTTTTCTGTGAAAGAGATCATCAAGCATTTGTGGTAGTTTAGCCGAGTCTAGGTAAGGAGTCACTGTGTTCGTTGTGCTCAGTGCATGTGATCTTATATCAATTACACAAAAACAAGTTCCTGTATCATTAACAACTTTGAGATCACGGTGATATTGGGCATCACGCAGCTTTGATACATAAGAACATCGAGCTGACTCAAATAATTGTTCGTGAACAACAACGCCTAGTTTCCTACAGCATCTTTCCATCTGACGAAGACGTCTGCGCGCTTCCAACAGCTTTCCGTTAATAATAGATCACGAACTTTATCCAATGATGATGTCCATTGAGTTAGTTTGTGATAGCAGCAACAGCCTCTCAGATGTCCTAAGCAGTCCACAACCAAAACGATAGCATTCTGAGTGCGTGAATCAGGATGCATGTGGAGCACTTGTCCCAGCACGTGTCATCTTGCCTTCTTAACATATTGGATATAGGACATGCTCCACAACGAAGATAACATAAATAGTTTGAGACCACAAACCGTGTTTTGAGTTAATATGCGAAGTCCTTATCAAGTTATCGCTCAACAACAACAACAACGACGACGAGGACGACGACGAAGACGACGACGACGACGACGACGACGACGACGACGACGACGACGACGACGACGACAACAACGATGACAACAACATGACTCTGGGGGATCCCGGGACTAATTCACACACCAATTTGGAGTTGATACGCCAGGTCGTTCTTGAGTTATCCGCACGCACACACACAAATGTGTAATGACCTCTAATCGTGGACCCTCTTTTGTTCAACTTTTTGTCCCGAAAACCGTGGACCCCATTGTTTTCCTTTGTGATAACGAACGTGGGTCTATTGTCCCTTTTGTTGTAAAGTCCTCGGTTTGAATGTCACTACAAACTCACGCACACACAACCTTACGGATCGGATCCATTTTTCCGTTGTGTAAAATACCCACAAGGGCCCATCCGCAAGCACACACAGCTCCGGTTGCATTCACTCTTCGGACATTCCTTTCTTCTGTACACTTAAGTACAATCATATTATTACGTATGTAGCGTTAAAACACACACTTAAGTGTGTAAATTCCTGCATTCGAGGAACTCCTACTGTCCCTCTTTTATTTGTACTTCCATCAGCCCATCTTTCGTAAACCCCTTCCGTAAGCCCAAACACCCATGGAAGGACATATCGGAAGGACGTGTAACACTAAACCCCTTCGGCGGCTTCGCAAACCGCGGAGCATAAAAAGCTTAAATAGCGGCTCTAAGATGCTCTTAATATTTTAGTTATTTCCTTGTTATGGCCGAGTAGACATCGTAGATACCGGTTTAAGTATGTTACACCTACAATTTGTATTTAGCAGAGAATAATTGAAGTAAAAAATGCACCTCTCCGCGCGGCTTTTTCAGCCGAAAGTCACCAACTGCTTTATGACAATGATACGCATTAACCTCTTGACGTCATCGGTTGCTAGAAACACATGGTCAGCATTTAACGCACACATCTAAACATCTTTTTGCTTGGAATACTAAGCAACATTATACATTGTGTCATATTTTTTTTAACGAGGCAATTTGTAGTTTTTTAAAATAAATTACAAGGTAACATTTCAAAGGAACTGTGCTCCGCAGACCGTGTGCGTGCGGACAAGCGATGACAGTTTTGTATATGGTTTTAGTGCGCACCAGCGATGGTAATTATTGCAATTTCAGGGAAATAACCGTTTTGCCCGATTAATTGTGCGTTGTGTACACCGTGATCGCAATGTGGTCTGCCTTTTGCGGCACCTTCGAGTGAAATTTGTGACGGTTCAGAACCGCAAAATTGTGCTCATGTACCGGACGATTGGGCGGGTAACGGTGTAATCGCAACAGACTTAGCACCGTGTAGTGCTTTTTCGTGTGTATGTACTGTAAATGTAAAGGCCCTGTCACACCTTGACGTTTTAGCAAGCGTATGCCGACGTCTCAAAATTTCTCTAAAACGCTAGCATACGCTGAACTATCGAAGTTTTTTTTCAATTTCTGGCGTACACATAGCGTCTTCGTAACAAATTGGACGTATACATAACGTAATTGTAACTTATATTGAGCGTTTCGATAACTTATTAATAACTTATGCCAACGAATGCTTAGCGTGTTGCCGACGTTCACAACTTATGCCCAAACGATAGTCTAACTTATGCACAGCACAAGGCAGCGTATCGTCGACGATCACGTGTCGTAGCCTATAAAAAAGGCTGCCGCTCAACGATTCAAATCATAACCGCACCAGACATTACAGTGTCAACATCACCGCCGCAGTATCAACATCACCATCTCACATGCCCGTCATGCCGAAGAAAACTTCGAAAAATGCTGCAAATACGCCATTATAAGGTAGCTGTTAGTTAAAAACACGTTCAGTAAGTTATGTGGTCGTCCAGAACACGTCAAATACGTCTACATACGTAAACATGCGTTGGAGATAAGTTCAACATAGGCTCAAAGCACGTTACTGATAGGTTAGAAATAAGTTTTGGGTACGCTAAACATTACCTCGAAGTATGTCGACTTATGAGTAACTTACAAGTACCGTGTGTGAACGCGTGTCAACGATTGTATAACTAACCTACAACTAATGCGGGACGTGTGAGCCACACGCTGGCATACGCCGAGATTTTTTGTGCATGCACCAAAATTTTCGACGACCTCGCCATAATAGGACGTATACCAGCGTGCGTCAGCGTGCTTCAGCGTGCTTTAAAGAGTAAATTAAACGGATATTTCCATCGTCAATAAACTATTCTGCACTTCCTTAGGGCATATACCTATTGTTTCATGAGTTTTTTCCATTATTTTGGATTAACAGATTTTTTAAAAATTTGATTAAAAAAAAAAAATCCTTTTTTTTCTTCTGAAAATTATGTATATTTCGCCGCTGGGGGCGCCCTCGGACGTAAGGTGTTTTTGATTGGTTGAACAATTTTACGACGTCACACCGTGCATAAGGAGTCAGAATAATGACGTCATCTTGTTTACACTGTGCGTCCATGAATGGGTCGCAATTTTTCTGAGCTAAATCAGTGATAAATGTCTTAGGTTTTTGTTGGGAAAATTCAGAAATTGTGCGCCACTTGGGGTTGCATTCGGAACAGCGACAAAGATCCTTCCGTCAGATTATTTCAGTTTCCCTGTGACCCGAACTAATGTCGAGAATGGGTGAGATTTGTTTACACAACTCGATCAAAATTTCGAGTTTGGAAATTGGAAGTGGTCACACACAATGGTGCCCACTTTTCGGACGACTGCTAGGAAACATCGTCAAAATTGATGGCTAGTTTAGACTTTAGTAAACAGGAATCGATACATACAGAGTTGCCGAACATAGAAACAACGTGGATCCATGGACTACTTTGTACACGAGAAGAAAGGACACAAACCCCGAGTAAGAGAGAGAAACGGATGAATTAAAAGCAGACAGGTAAGCATAATCGGTCCATTAAATAAGAATAACATTACATGTGTTACTCGCCACACACTGTCCGTAGGCTCCAACGTTCGTGAATCGCGTTCGTAAAAAAACTATTATCGTGAAGAAAGTAGGCTACTCCAATAGAAAGTTACAAAGCAGTCACGAAAGTGCTCGATAAAATTGTTTCCTTTCCACCGTGTGTTTTGAAACTTCAACTCAATATCTTATGACTAAGTCATGTCATGATTGTGTACGACATGAAAATGATGTCCGAAAATTGGGCATACGTCGCCGGTAATGTTTGGACAGTTAGCACACACTGAAAATGATACATGTGTACAGGTTTTTCAGACTGGTAAACTGAAGTTTTCCTTATGAAATAAACAGTACTTTTAGAACCCTTGATATTTAACTTAAACTAGGAAATATTTCTATTTGGGGATTTAAGACGTGGGATGGGTAATGTTTTAGTAAATCGGTGATGTGTTTTTTTGCTTTATGTCCTCATACAATTTTGCATTTAATTTTTTTTTAAAATAGGTATTCGATCAAAGTCTTGTCAAGGAAAGCACTTCTAGTTCTACTGCCAGCCATGGCGAACAGGCCGGCACGTCTAGTGTAACTGTCTTCCACCAGTGTGTCGTCAAGGCTCAAAAGAGGTTTGTAATTATGAGAATGTTTACCAAATCCAAAAAATGTTTGTTTCTCATCAAGCAATTATTATTATTATTATTATTTATTCGACCAAAACAACGCAAAATGAACAATAGTAAACAAATGATTGTTGTATGAATTTTGATTTGGTAGAGAATGATTTTTAAGGGCCAGGTTGTGGAGGGAGTACAGTGGACATTGGAAATAAACATTGGTAAAATTTAATAAGTGGGACCAAATATCTTATGTCAAAAGGATTCCATTTCAAGAGGTATCTAAGGAGCAGGCACCCAAGGAGAAGGCGTCCAATGAGAAGGAACAACATCGAAATTGCTTAAGGCAGTAAAAGAGAACCTTCAAGTACAAATGAAGAGTTTCGCCTTGTAAATTAAGAGCCCTGGGCTCGATTTCTCAAAGCACTAAGATTCATCTTCAGATGAGTTGTTTGTGTTTGCCATATGACATTACACTTTGCTTAGCAATTAAGAATAATACGCAGTTAAGATGAATCTTAGCTCTTTTTGAAATCAGCCAAAGGTAAATTTGTATAAATGACTATTGAAACTTCACGAAATGTACTGAAAAACTGTATATTGATGTTCTTAATGCTTGCAAGAGTACAACAAACATGAGCATAAACTTGTTGTTTACAATCATACAAAAACAGAAACATCTGCTTCAATTTTATTTAATAATTTAAGCCATTCACAGGTAAGGTATTTATAATTAACCATACAACCCTGTTGCATGACATTGACATGGCAAATAAGGTGCATTATGTTTTGCTCATGTACCCGGTACTAATGAATTCAAGATTAAAGTATGTACACATATGAAGCAAAAAAAGCTGTATGTGTTAAGTTGTTAAAAACAAAAACATTTGCTCAAGTGTAAGTTTATTTCAGGGCTATGTTATACACAATTTGTACAATATCTCACTACATCATGAAACCCGAGATGACAAGGCAAATGTGCATTCTACTCGGGTTTTTTCATGTTGTACATGTCGTACATGTATAAGGGTTTTTGCCTTAAATGTTTTAATGACAAGCCCGCAGGAACAGTTACAGGGAGGTATATCTGTGGTACCTACTCAAAATTAATGATCATTCATAAAACCGACTTGGTAAAAACAATGGAGAGCTGTTGATTTTATAGAACATTGTTAGTAATGACCCCCTTTGAAGAAATGTAGTTTTAGAGAAAGAGGTAATTTTTCACCCCAATATTTGAATGTTGGAAAGGATAAGGCATTCAGGCATTAAGCACACAATTCTATGCAACAAGGCTGTTTGATTTGTTCATTATTTTCTTGATTTGTTATTTTATGTATAAATAGGGATACACCAAATGAGGATACACATGTACATGTACATATACTGGTATTTGACAATTACAAAAAGTTTACCCTGCCTTCAAATTTTAATTTTACTGGTCCACTACCTTTTTTACTGGACCACATTTCATATAAAATACTGATTTTCAACACTGAACTAGCCAGCTGAATCACTTGCAGTGAATTTTGATTGGTCCTTAGGTGTTTTTTTTTACTGATATTTTGCAAGCAGATCACTGTTAAGGGAGAACCCTGTGTACTTGATGCTTTCAAGATGAAAGTTTGCACAAAAAGTATGAACAAAAGATGCACTCTCTATGTACGGTTAAAACAAAACAATATCTTTATGTGAATTTAAGTACTTCAGCGGTTAAGTAATAAATAACTTTTAAAACAATGTATGTACTAAATTGTACAACCCTGCTGGATTACTTGGCAAATTAGGTGCAAACGTTTTGCTTAAATTCATTTAAAAAAATAAAATACATTGAAAAAAATACCACATGTACAGTAAAAACAAAGAGGTAGGACCAGGGAAGGAGTTCTAAACAGTTATTGGTCACAATAGGATAAGCAGGCTATTGGCAGCAGTGATCATGTTTCCTTTGAAGAAAGTTGCAACTCCTTCCATGGTCCTTCCTCTCTGGTGTACTATTAATTCTAGTCATGCCATGTGAATTGTCACAAAAGAATGCTCTGACAAAGAGTACACGGTGAGAAAATTGTGTGAATAAAAGCCACTACAAGGTCTTTCCTACACACTTCTGATGGAGTCTGTTACTTAAAGGAGTAATTTTCCTAAATACATGTGTTTTGTTTCAGCTTCAGAATGTATTTTTGACTGCGGTATATGTAGTATTAGTTTAAATAATTTAATGCACACAAAACAGCTGAATGGACTAACAAAACATGAAACCCTTACAAAAAATGTTGATGCAAGAAATAATCCAAATCGGGATACTTCAAACCCTTGTACTCGCCCTCAGGATTAGGATATGTTGATCTTATAGTTTCAATAACGCATGAATCGACCCAAAGATCCCCAGCACGATCTCTCGACCTGGCGATATGCAACATGACGGAACTAGAAAGAAGGATATAGAAAAATAAACCATGTCAATATCAATTTTTAAATAATAATACAATTGCAGATTACATGTATCAACATTGTACTACAACATGTATGTTTTCGGTGAAACAATGGTCATATTCGACCATGGCCTCATTTTGCATGGATATTAAAGACTGTTGTTTTTTCCAAACCACACTACATGTATAAATAGTTGATACGTAGGATTTCTAGACCTCTTCTAAAACAAAATTGATATTCTTTTAGCAATAACAACTGACTAACTGGTCAATTTTCCCCTGAACTGCGCGTCTCCCATATTGCGCTTGGTCGCATAAGTGCAGTTTGAAGTACTGACAGGTGTATAAAGCAACATACCTCAAACCAGTCGTGCCTGGTTAGACATTGCTCATGATCATCAATGTATATTTGTAGCTCCAACATCTTGTTTGAAATGGCTCCGACCTCCTTACAGCACTTGCAGAGCTCTCTATATTAATGTTCTGGACAACACACTTCCCACAGGTGCACCTGTAAAAAAAAATAAAAAATCAAAACATAAACAAGTTTCCGGTGAATAATTTTGTATATGCAAACTTACAGCATGAACACTAACAATTCCAGTAATTAACCAAGGGGTCATCATGGTCTTTCAATCAATGCAAAACAAGTGTATTCTTGCCCAATTTCCAGACATAATTAAAACCTTGTTTATTAATATTATCATTTTATTTGCAGTAGATTATTTTGCATTTTAAATACAAGCCACATTTCAACGTTGACAACTTTACAATTACATATAACTAAGATCTAACCAACTCACATTGAACTGGAGAGGTGATATAAATATGTTTACTGCATAAGTATACAGATGGAAAAATACAACCCTTGTCATACTAGCGGTGGGTATGCAGTCAGCCAAGTCACATGCACATCACGGAGCGATACACGATATAAACATTCCAATTCACACTCGCGATCGCAAAGATTTTGTTTTTGTTATTAAACCTCACTAGGTAGTTCTAAAACTCACCAATCGGTGTTTAAAAGCCTGTTCTGTTCGAGCTCTTCCCCATCTCTCATATCTTCGTATTCGCCGAGATGGTCTGCGGGATGACCGGGGCGACTAGCTCATACCGATACGGTTCAGCTGTTCCGTTCAGCCCCACGCACTTCCTCGGGTTGATCCTCTTGATCCTGATCTGGTGCTGGTCGTCATTTTCGGGAGAGCTGCACTCGCTCGAATTGCTGTCCGAATTAGCTTCATTGTCACTGGATGGGGACAGTATCTCCTCAGTTATACTGTGTGCTTCCCAAGAGCTGTCGTTATCCATTATTATTATTATTATTATTATTTTTTTTTTTTTACAGTTTTTGAGTAATTTGAAAGAGTAAACAACGAGAATGTAACACGAACATCTTCCAAGTTGCATTATCGTGTGTGTACAACATGCTCAGGTCAGGGGTCACGTCGACGTACTGTATGCACGGTGTGACGTCACGCGATTGGTCTTGCATTTGTAGCGAGCCTGCTGACTGCTCAAAACACTAAAGACATTTTTTCCGAATTCACCGTGCAGACGCCCATGAACACGGCGCAGAAGATTCGCTTTCAAGAGTGAGTCGAAAGACCGTTCAGTATTAAACTGACAGTATGTCACAATGGACAATGACTGAGTGTTTTACCAAAGTATAAAGCAGATCCCACAAGCCGTTCTATTTACTCTTTAAGCTTATACAAAACTTACCCAAAACTAATTCGCAAAATTGTTCATACGTCGGCCTACGCTGGCTAAAACGTCAAGGTGTGACAGGGCCTTAAGTTAGAGTTGTACAACATAATTGACGTGTAGATCGATATACTAAAATCAAGCCGAGCTGCAGAATCGCCTTGCCTCTAAAATAAGTAAATTCCCCAAATCACAAAACTGTTCAAAATTGGCTTGCTGGTTACGTGCCTGTTGGATCGTCCTTTCAAGAGTCACTTTCATGGCGGTTTTGGTTTTAAATTGTGCAGTTTTCTTTTGTATTTACGTTAATAAGTCCAAATCAACTAGCAACCGGTGATATCACGAGTCTATTTGTCACGTGGTTTGTTTGACCTCGCGTTTTTAAGATTTTCGGCCGGGAGTACTTCGGAGAAATTTTTACCCAGTTTTATTGTGAGGTAAAGGACTCAAAATAATTATTTTGTTTTTCTTTTGGATTCTGTCTAATGGGAAAATATAAAAAATAATTATTTCAGAGCACCTTAGAGCCGCTCTTATTGTAGACACATTAAACATTAAACGACTTTTTGACCACAGATTTACATACAACTTACACAGTCTAATGATGATGATAGTAGAAAACATCCCTTGAAATATTTATGTCAGAAAGGCCATATTTGATGAGAAATGTATAAACTAATTTTCCGATTGGAGTTTATCGCTCAGTGAGCGTTTTACTCATTTGTTGAATCTTTATGATTTCATGCAAATGTGTAATCGGCTTTTCACTATTTTCTCGTGACCCAGATGGCCGACAGATCTGAAACTTCTACAAGTTTGTCAGTTTATGTATATGGTGGATTACATAAAGTGATTACACTGCAAGTAACTGTTTTGTTAGCAAAACCAATTCTGTAATGTTCCTTTAAAGGAACATTACAGAATTGGTAATTGTAAAATATACTTTTGATCACAGATTTACATAAAACTTACACGGTCCAATGATGATGATAGTAGAAAACATCCCTTGAAATATTTCTGTCTGAAATGCCATATTTAATGAGAAATTAATAAACTAATTTTCCGATTGGAGTTTATCGCTCAGTGAGCGTTTTATTCATTATTTGAACCTATTTGATTTCATGCAAATGTGTAATCGGTTTTTCACTATTTTCTCGTGACCCAGATGGCCGATCGATCTCAAACTTCTACAGGTTTGTTAGTTTATGTATAAGGTGGATTACATAAAGTGCTTACACTGCCAGCAACTGTTTTGTTAGAAAAAAACAATTCTGTAATGTTCCTTTAATGTCTGACGCAGTGATAGCAAAACGGCCCTCTCACAACTATCTTGAGACACTGCTGCTCCGCACGAGGCATCTGTTGTCACGACTACGCTCCCATTTAACGACTTGTACAATCCGATAGTTGTACGTATTCAATTATGCACGTTTAAACGGAGTACACTATTACGGTTGACGTGGCGGCCAATGAGACTGTCTGGACGCGTCCATGTTATCTTGGGGGGACGGTACTAATTTCAAATACTGTAAATACACTGAATGTTTAGAACGAGAGCATAATGAGTTTCGTGCTTTTAACTGCTTCAGTAAATTAATGGTTTTTATAAATAATACATACTTTTGCATCGACATTTATTATCTATCTGTTTAAGATGTGTCCTTTGCCTCATAAACAATACCTACGGTAATGTTTGCTCAGTCCGTTAACCGATATGTTTATGATTGTAGGGATAATAACAATCTTGTTCATTGAAATTACAGAACAGCTTCAGTCACAAAATGCAGCCAATTCTTTCTTGATAAGTTATGCATACCCTCCACATGAGTGGGTTTCCGTGGATGATGATCGACTCAATTTCTCCACATGATTGACTCTATATCTTGTGTACAAAATGTATTGTTATACCTCTGTATTGAATGCTGTATTTTCATTGGCGCAGAACGATCACATGAGCGGGCAACAAATATCCTTGTTATACCTCGGTAACAAATTGTGAAGTTTTATTGGTCGAGAACCAATCATGTGATGTGATACAAAAAAGTATGTACCATGGCTAAGGATGCGCACAACGCATGACGCACAGCGCCTAGGGTAACATGAGCTTTGTTTACCGGTGTACATTACCATGATCGTACCACCGTTGGTCAATTTCCAGCGCTTTGTACAAAACAACTGCGGATTCGAGGGAACAGTGAATAATTGTTTCTTATTTGCACAACTGTTCATCAAAACTAGTGGCTTAATACTCCGTCGCAATAATGTTTGAAGATGGCAACAGAACCTCGAAAAGAGGAATAATAATGTTACCAAGGTTTAACAAAACGATTGTTGAACGCTGTGACGGGGGTCCATGGGTTTGTACACCCTCGGGGGAAAATGACACTCGAGGCGAAGCCCTCGGGTGTACAAAACGTCATGGACCCCGTCACTGCGTGGAATCTACTACTCTCCTCTTACGCGCGCGCGCGCGTGGTACATCTTTCTGTGCAGCAAAGGATCGAGATTATCATATTTTCGATGAAATTGAAGTCCTTCAGATGAGGAAAATATTACTAAGAATTCAAGACAGAGGTGTAACAAAACAATTGTTGCCTGCGGTGACATAGACCATGGTACCCAAACCAATGGGGTGTACAAAACACCATGGACCATGTCACCGCAGGCAACAATTGTATATTGTTAAAACTCATGTAGGCCTATACTTTGAATATTCTTAGATTAAAAAAAATGACCAATCAGATGCGTCCGTCCGAAATCGGCTGAATTGCCCATAGGCCGTGCACAAACCACAATCGGCTTTCACTAGTCGTTAATTAATGGGACGGTAGACGCGACAGCAGTAGTCTTGCGGTGGCAAGCAGTCTCGCGAGAACCTCGCCAGTGCTGCGAATTTCGCGGAAAGAGTCGGAACGCTATCACCGCGACAAACATTTAACGACTTGTCCACAAGTCTACTCTTATTAATGACTCCTACCCCTTTATGAAGATATTCAGTGCCTGAGGATCACTGATGGCAAACTGGGCTGCCTGAAGTGTTGGGTTACTACCCGGTGTTATATACGACAGTATTACCGCATTGGTTGAAGCTGAAGTGCTTCGAATCCACATGGTAAGGGTGAAAGCTTGCAGGCGCTCCTCCACGGCTTTCTCTATGGTGATAAACTGGCTTGGAACATTGCGTTTAAAGACCATATCAAAATGATATGAGGCATCTGTTGACATAAACATAAACATTTACATTTTTCAAGGCAACAATTAATTTTGATTCCTAAGAAATGTCCCTAAATTCTGCATTATGCGATTCCCAAATGCCAACAAATAGAGAATACAAAAATATTTTTTATTACAAATAATGTTAGGTCTTACAATCATTGCAATATATGCCGACAAATCCTCGTTTGCACTTGCACTGGTATTCATTCAAGCCGTCAGTGCACTGAGCCCCATTTTGACAGAGATGTCCTATACAATCATCAATGTCTTCCTCACACTGGTACCCACTGCAGAGAAATCAAAGCAAAAGAAGCGGCTGACGGTTGCTACTCTTTGGGTTATTCAGCAGAGATAATTCACCCTGGAGACTTTATGAAACTACAACTTTAACTCAACCAAAAAAGAAACAATCAGCGACTACACATGATTGGTTGTTCAATGAGTACAATAATCATTATCCCCTAGCTTTCAATCAATTAAATTCAATTTAATTCACCTTATTTCACATGAAAGCACATATTTTTACAGTTGGAGTAGGCCTAATACGTTAAACCATTATTAATGATAAACTATTATAATAAAAGTATACTATACAAGAGAAGGTGACCGTGAGGGCAGCACATATGTTGAGGAGGTTTGCAAAAAGGATTGCTTGTGGTGCGAAAACCAACTCTTTTGTATTATCTGCTCTTTAGGGATCGTTTTAATGTTTGTCAATCAACATAAAATGGAAGTTTGTTGGTCGTTTAATTTTAGTTTGTCTTTTAAGTATCCCGTGGCCAAAAATACTTGACCATGCCCTGTTTCAAATCTACAAATTTTGAGTTTGTCACAACAAGGTTACCAAAACTAGTGATCAAACTCTGAATTTTTTTGATAATGTTGACTTACGTGTAGCCAAGTTGACAGAGACAGGAGTAAGCATTCAACTCGTTGATGCATGTACTTTCATGAAGACATGGGTCAGGCTTACAGTTGTCAATTTCAACCTCACTCCTCACACCTGTGAATCCTTTAAATAGAAAGATATAGTTGTAGACCAAGTGAATTGCGACATCTCATGTTTACAAAGGTGCCACAGAGAGACATAACTTCCCGCAGACACGGTTTGTACACAGCCCAAGGAAAGAAAACATTAAGTGTCATTTTACGTAAATACTTAACATATGTGCTCATGGTCAATTTTTTTTTAAAGACTTTGTGGATGGAAGATACAAGTAAAACAAATCGAAATTTCAAATCCATATAAAGCCCGTTGTCATGGTAACAGCTCATTTTGTGTTTTGGGTATTTTAGGCTGATTTTGGGGTCTGAAAAGCTGTTTTTTAGCTCATATTTATAACTCCACCCTACAAAAATGCAAAGTTATTTCAAAAAATCTTTTATATCACCACAAAGTATCATCCTTGGCTTCGCTTTAGAAAAACAAATATTGCTATAAATTTAACCCGTATGCTCTTTTTGCATCATGCATTAGAGCATGTTTTTAGAAATTGCAAAATCAACATTTTTACCCTATTTTTGGCCCTCAAAATGTCAATTTGCCAGGGGTCTCAGAAAATTTTCCTTTCGGTTGTGATTAGGGCTAACATAGGTCTTTTCATATCTGGTGAGAAAAACTTGGGCAATTGTATCCTGTTGTGACAGTACTGCCTTAAAAATTGACTTTTTCCCCAGAATAAGAAAAAATGCATTTTCGATTTGTTCTCCTAGTCTGAATTAATATCATTGAAAAAGTACACTTCCATCAATCCGGCAACTTTTTTAAAGCACTCTGTAGGCTTGTGCATAACCCCACATTGATCAGGAATTTTTGATAAAAATTTTTGGGCCAAAAATAGGGTAAACATGTTGATTTTGCAATTTCTAAAAACATGCTCTAATGCATGATGCAAAAAAGCATAAGGGTGAAATTAACAGCAATGAAATGACACTTAAATGTTATATTTTATGGATATTGCATCATCTAATTTTGATAAAGTTTTGATATGAAGAAAGTCGACACATTTTTCAAACCTGCTCAGCTGTTACTTTTCTAACTCTTGAACTTATGTGAAAATTATGCTACAGAATGTAAAAATTCCCATATAACCAGTGCAGTATCTTGCCTGCCAGAAAGGTCCCAGAGTGTACAATGTCCCTCTTTTAAGATAGGCCAAAAAAAAAAAAACCCGTCTGGGCCTAGTTTTATAAAGGCTGACGTTAGGCAGAACATTTTGCTCACCAAATTAGTTTAGGCAAGCAAAAACAAGTTGGGTACCAGTGATAGTAACTATGCACAATACATAACACTTTCGCCCGCAACCTATGTCATTGTTAATATTTTAAACAACAAGTCTGTCTCAGGACCAAACTGAATCTCCTCTGATCGCTTACACCGAAGTACCTGCTCTTTTGGCCAGCATTTTACATTAATAGGTGTTCGGTGAACCTTCTCATCAAGATTTCGCAAAAAGTAAAGATCGTGAAAACTTGAAACCTGGCATATACTTGAACCTTGACATGAATACGGCACTTGAAGAGTAACGTTATGATGACGCCATCAGGTGTTGAATTACAAAGGTCTTTAGGTTGAAAATGACCATTCGCTTGTAAATGTAGTTTCCGCAATTTGAAAGCTGTGATGTTCATAATTGGGCATCCGATAGATCAAGACTTAAATAACATTTGACAAGTTTATGTTCAAATTGTATGCCCTTTACTTCTGGTCGTACTAGAAGGTCTACTAGAAGTTGCTTTTTTCTGTTTTCTGAAAAAAAATCTTTCGGGCTTATCTACAGCACAACTCAATATTTAAATTAAAAAGTGAACATTGAAACTCATCAGATGATTGAACCTCAACATCAAAACGAATAAAACTTCATGACGTCATGATGACGTCTTCATGTATTGAATAACATTGAATAAAAGTTTAATATATAAAACAAATCATAACTACTGTAAAGATGTTGCTTTACGATTGCGATACAGACACCTGCAAAACAACCTTTAAATTTTTGTTTTACTTAAATCCTGACAAATAATCCTAATTATATACAGCCCACTACAACAGCCCATTCTTTGGGAAGGAGGCTGCCAATGTCTAGTTTTCACCTCCAAAAATAGATTGTCCGTTCACTGCGCAGTAATGCTAAGTAATCTTCTCGGGTAGCCAATGGGAACTAGTCGGCAACCAGACTATCTAACAGCAGTATGCATCGCACGTGTATAATGTATTGATCTGGCTGACAGACGGCGTGTTTACGGAAACTAACCGATGTCTCGCGCTTGCAAAGTAAGAAAGCCCGCGGTCTTGATATGTTAGCAAAAACTTGATCCAGTATGAAATCGCTATTTTCTGCAGAAAAATATTGTTGTTTGCAAAAAACATAGATCTCATTTTTAATCAATTAGAGATTCATCGGTCTCCACTAAGTCTTCAAACCGTGCCGATCATTGCACTGTAGGTTGGTTTAAAACATTTCATCACTTACTTTTTCTCTATTAATTCTTATGCTCACGCACGTGTTTGTCATTATTAATTACTTATCATGTCATCTTAAGATGTCTTTTATAAAAAAACACAAAATTAAATAGTTCAAGGTGAGTCTGGCCCGACCATTGGCCGACCTAGTATCAGCTTATTGGTTTTTATCAATCAAAATCAGACTGATAAAATTATGTAACTTCAATATTTGAACACCAATTGAACAGTTTTTTTTCTATCTCTTTGAAACCCTTGCTTTTAACTCTTTTTTTTGGTGAATGAAAAATACTATTTTAATGTAGAAACACTACTCAGAAATACTTCACCCTTTGTCAAACTAACCGATCTTCCTAATTTTGTTTAATGAAACCTGTACAATAAAAACAAATATCTCAGCAACTTATATCAATCCAGACACATAGCAAGAGCCGGAACAAACTTAATTGTTGGTTTAAAGCTCACTAGGACTGTAAATGTAGGCTTATAACAGCAACATTTATGATTAGTTATGATGTTGATTCACAGACAATAATTTGTAGATGGTTGTTGTAAAAGAAAATCATCAAAATATCACGTACTTAACAAAAAAGGGGGGGAAAACGCAGTCAAAGGTCAGCGTATGCGCTTTTTCAGCCGTTGCAACTGTCAAGTTTACGTGACATTGTTGTAAGTAGACTGGTGCTCTGTTAATGGTGAGGCATGAGGATCCAGGCTTCATATCTATCAACCGAAAAACTGACGTTTAACTAAAATTAAACGACTTAAACACACGTCAGTCTAGTCCTTTTGATAGCTCCATTGTCCGATCCACACCAACTTGTATTATGTGGACATCGTGCAGCTATTCGTCGTCGTCCTGCCGCGTGTGTAGCGCAGGCAACACGTAACGTGACAATAGTTAGGGGACAATAGCTAGGGGTACAGACTAAAACCCTCGTAAAACAAAACCTAATTAATGGTCTGGCTCCCTACCCCTCCCACAAGCTCCGAGTTCATGCCCCAGGGTTTGTCTCTCCATAGAGCTGGCCCCATGAGACACTGCACAGGCTGTACGGGACATTCCCCTAGGTTTACGTTCCACTATCTCACCACGCTGATGCGCCGTAAAACACGCTTCCGTTGCACGGACTCTCTGAATGCAAATCTTACGTTCGATTTTTTATTATTATTTAAAACTTGTATCCATAATCTGAATACGTAGTCTTTTTTTTCAAATACTAATGAACAACTTTTAAAAAGAAAAATATGAATTTGGTTCAGTTATTTACTTAACTAACTCCAAAGATCATGTGAATTATCTAAACCACATTTTGGTTCGGATAAATCACATGACCTCGGTTTTTTGAAAAATGCTCGAAAACGGCAAAATTTGATGGTTTATTTTAGGAACTGTTATTCTCCATTCCGGGAATACCTTTGGAGTCATGTTATAGTCTATTTTGTAGCCCAAACAGCCCAACAAAACCGGTGTGTCCCTTTCCCTGCGTGACACCATACAAAAGAAAAACCTCACACACTGTCACCAACAGGTACTTTTTAATTGTACGTTTTGATGTTGCGTGTAATACATGTTTTTGAGAAACACAATCACGTTTATTTCTCCCAAACTATTAGATATAGACCCTTGTGACCAATATAAATAAATCGTAGCTACTTTTCTTTTGAAATAAGCCCACTTGTGTCTCATGCCAAAGTGTGTCTTTGACTAATGCGAACTAAGGTTTTACTCACATATTAAATTATTTATTTTATTTTATTATACTTGTATGTGACATTAAACACCTCAATGTTTTCTTTCAATTCGATTTCTGTTTAATACTTTTTTTTCTTCTTCAATTTAGAGTACATGTATAATTACAGGTTGCTTCAAAAACGGTGCTCATTGAATACTAGTTATGAAGAGCTCTCTCATGGTATTTTGTTTTTAATAATAACCCGATAACCTGTTTTAACTTGACATAATAAGGGTACTGATTTAAATGAAAACCAGGTATGATGTGTACTGTTCTGTTAAGTCACTAAGAAAAGTACAGATTGCATCACGAATGCTTCTTGCATTGTCGTTAGCTTGACGAACTTCAGCAGCTGGTGGCTGATCAATTTCGCTGTTTTCCTCCCACTCTTGAAAAAAAGGTTCTCTTATTGTTCACAGAAGTTGTGCAATGCCACACAAGCACCAACAATACATAGGATATTGGTTATGTCGCTCTCATTCTTTTTGTTTAAACACCGCCATCTGTTCTTTAAACGGCCAAAAGCATTTTCCACAACCATGCGGCTTCTGCTGTGGACATAATTGTAGTGTGCTTGTTGACAGGTCAAGTTTCCATAGGGATATGGTTTCATTAAGTAAGTTTCTTCTCCATATGCGGAATCTCCTAGTACGACTACTGGAATATACACACCTCCAATTGCCCTGAGTTTGTTTGGAAAGAACTCGCCTGTAGTTAATTTTCGTTTCATAGAGGAATGTTCAAATACCCAGCTGTCATGGCATTTTCCAGGCCAACCAATGTCAAAATCGATAAACCGAAAACGGAAGTCCACAAGTCCCTTCAATGTCACGCTGTACCACCCCTTGCGGTTGTGATAGTCAGTGTGGAATGACTTTGGAGCCGAAATTGGAATATGACTTCCATCAACTGCACCCCCACATTGGGGAAAACCCCACTTCTGTTCAAAGCCATTGATTATTACTTCTGTATCCTCTGCAGATGGGGCAGTCACATATATAGGGACGAGCACTTTGCATATTGCTCTGCATACTTGTAGATAAATGATGCACACTGTTGAAATACCAAAACCAAATAGATTTGAGCACGTGGCAAGATCAGTATTTTTGGCCAAGCGGAACAGTGTAACTGCCACTCTCTTCTCAACGCGGATGGCCTTCCGCATATTTGTGTTCTGCTTTGAAATGTGAGGCCACAAATGTTCGCACAGTAAATTGAAGGTGTCGCGGGTCATTCTGAATGAGTTGTAGAAACGGCCATCATCAAAGTGTTCGTTCATGTCATGGTCTCAGAAGTTGGTGTGCCGAGGGATTGCCCAAAGTGTCCTGGCATTGTATCTTTGTTGCATCTCTGAGGAATAACAAAGAAAAGAAAATTGAGCTACTTATTATATAATTACATGTTCACTGACATAAAATTAAAAAGCAAAATCAGACTTAGGTCTTCGCACAAAGGTAAAGCTTTTGAACTGCTCACGATTTGTTTTAACCAAAACTTAAATTAAAAGACAAAAAAAAAAACAAAAAACGAAACAGTTGACTGCCCTATTTAATTTTGCCTCCATAAAAAAATCTACCAATATGGATTGGTCTATACAAAAAGCAAAGTCAGACTTGAGACATCTTCGCTCAAATGTAAAGCTTTTGAACTGCTCATGATATTTTTTAACCCAAACTTTAAAGACACAAAACGAAACAGTTGATTGCACCATTTAACTTTGCCTCAATTTTTATGTTGATATTGATGGGTCTATACAAAAAGGCAAAAACAAACTTTAGTCTTTGCACAAATGTATAGCTTTGAACTGCTCATGATTTCTTAACCAAAACTCAATAAAAGATACAACACGAAACAGTTTCTGATTGACCCATTTAATTCTGCCCCCATAACAAAAAACTAGTGATGGTGGGTGTATACAAAAAGGTAATTTTTTTGAAATATTATTTCGCTTATAATCAATCAATAATAATGGACCCAAATGAAAAAGATAGGACTTTGACCTGAAATGCGACAAGGCATGACCGGCGTTGTTATTCATAACTTACGAGTAGCACAGGTTACAACCATCAATGCTGTCTTCACGAACATTCTTGAACGATTTCTCCGCCGAGACCGTCTTCTTTTACGGATAGACGATGCATTGTTATCCACGGCTTTCTTGATCGGACGTTTCTCGCTCAATACATGAAGGTGACTGAACAAAATTTGCAGCACGAATATCTCTTCCACCGGTGCCATTTTGAGAGGATATTCTCGGTGTTGTAATTCCAGGCGCCTAGCATCAAACACACAAACGACTCTCTAACCGGTGCGCATGCGTGATCGTTGTGCGGTCGCATGGGACCTTGGTAATCATGCCGTGCGTCGTTTCACACGACCGAGCTTGGCGATTCTAAACAGGGTTGCGATTTTCGGAGGAGGTCTTGATCCCGGTTGTTGATAACGCGGGTCCGTGGTAATTTCAACGCACGGATTCCTTTCACACGACACCAATTTGCGATTTCATGACGATGCGATTTCGTTGCAAACGACCATCGTTCTTAGCGCTCGTGTGAAACGGGCTTAATTATAGTTTATACCACTTTACGCTCCCTTTGCCGTCGCAACTCATGGAATTTGCACCTATGTTTGTTTACCAAAGACAGCCATAATCCCCTAATCTATTTTGAAAGGTCTTTCCCACTGGTCCAGTAGGCACAGTCTCACTCATTTGACACCTTGATATAACCCCTCTACAGTTCCACCGCGAAGCCATCTGGAGACCAAATGGTTCACCTCACCTAGTAGTTGACTATTAGGTCCAATGCTAAGTGATTGCTGTACAATTCCTATGGGAATACCAATTCCTATGGGAAAACAAGGTCATTAAATGATTGTTTGTGTGAAAAACAACCCCTGGCTAGGTTTGGCTAGGTGAAGCTGAGGAACTTTGATTTATTTAGATTAAAAAAAAAAAAAACCCAAAACAATGGCGAGGTACTGATTGTTTAATTATAAACAGACACTTGAAAAGTATCTGATGGCACCACGGAATGTTAACTTATTATGAAATTTTGTTTTAACCTGTCTGTCCTCACGCTCCTGTAAACGTTTTGTCTGCTAGGTATCTCACCGCAAGCCTCTGAAAAAGATGCTTCCATGTTTGTTTAACTTCTGTCTAGTGAAAATTGTATTCAAGGTGACTTCTTTAAACATATTATTTTGGATACGTATTGTTTAGAAATTGTAATGAAGTATGGAAATAAATGTTGATTTAAATTGATTTGAAGTTAAAATGGTTGTGCCACCGTTCAAAAAATGTGCATAGAGCAATCAACACCCGTCCAGTGTGTAAAGAAAGACAGAAAAACAAGTCTGGAAAACAAAATTTGTAGTAATCTGTTAAAAATAAGAAAGTTGTTTTGTTTTTAGATTTTTTTTTTTCTTCTGATAAAACATATTAGTTATTAAAAGTAAGATGTTAAAGTTGTGTTCTATCAACAGGTTTGTCATGAACCTGCTCTGTCATGAATTTTACCCAAAAGACATGGCACACCATTCTGAAAAGCGGCAACTTGTTTCTGTTTCGTAATGGGATTAAATGTAACAGGCTTTTGGGGGTGTGAGCTCACGGTTTCGATTGGTGAATACATGAAGAGGCAGAGCTTAGTGGAATCGGTCAATGGAAGACTTTTGAGAGTGGTGTCTCACCAGCGCTGCGTCTTATTCACCGCTCTTTTTTCCATTGTTCTCGTCGCTGAGAACAATGCAAATAGACCGGTGTAGTGGGACGCCCACTATCATCTCAAAAGTCTCCCTGTGGCGACCTGTCTCAGGATTAGATTACTTCCACTCCCTTTCCCCTCCTCATAGAGAGTCCAAGATTGGATCATAATTCACAGAGTGCAACTAGTGAATCGGCTTGACTCTGACTATAAACCTCAGTGACAGTGTTTTATTCACACAGATGGATTGACATGACACAAGAAGCTAAAGAACACCCACCCAGACAGTCGTCAGCACTCTTGGTTGTATTTCCAATGGTTGACGTTCCCGGGGGACATGTCTTGCAGGTTAACTGTGCCTCTTCATCTTGATAGGATCCTACTGGGCAACTCCTACAAACATCGGCTGCAAGGTCAAAGTAAAAACCCGACCCACATCCCACTAAAAACAAGGGAAAAAACAGAAACCAATTGAATAAAACAAAATAAAACACCAAAATAATTATTGACAAAACATCATCTAGTACTTAACTTTTCCCTCTGATATTAGGTAAAAAACTTGTATTTTTGTATTAAGACACTATGGTCAGTTTTTGTGGCAGTATTTTAAGGTGTTCACTTTGTTTCAGTTTGGTTAAAACCTTGCAACGGGGCACCTATTTGGTCCCAACGGTGTTACGTCACCCTGCCACAAAGGTGTGGCAGGCCCATCTGAGAGGTTAGGAGGGTCTGTTCTGCCTTATCTCAATGATTTATGTTTGCTAAACCAGTCTGCTGTTGGCACAGGATCACAGTACCTTCATTCACAAAAGCCCATTGAACCTAGAGCGGTCAGACACAACATGCCTTACCACCAAGCTATGGTAGTGCTCTGTGGCCCGCGTGCCTCAGATAGAAGTTTGTGCATGACCTATGGATTTTTTTCACCACCCCTCCTGACCAAAATGACGACCCCTGTTGATTGACACACCTCCTAAAACGTGTGTATTGGTACACTGCAGGATATCAAGGAGTATCACGGGGTTGGGATCTACCATTTTGAAATGGTTATGTTTTTCTTGATATGTGCCAAAGCACTGTGGTTGGGTGCATCGCTGCAAGGTTCAGTGCTGTGCAAACGAAACAGTTCCCCCAAATGACATTGTAGAACTTTGGGTTAAGTTGTGTTGACAAAGGCATACACAAAATTGACATACCACAATCTAAATCAAATGTTGACACAAATCCCAAAGGGCAGGATGGGATTATTTCATCGTCAAACGTAAATTCAGTATGGGGATTTACATCCAGTCCCTGAACATCTGGGACAAGGTTCCCTTCATCACATTCCTCCAGTACATTGTCCGTTAGCATGAAGAGAGTATCATACCCATTCCACTTCTCTTCCTCAAAGACATCACTGTCTATCATTGGATCAGTGGGAAGGTGATATATCAAATCAAATGACACAGTCAATTCAAAGTCCGTTGAGGCATCCCTACGACTGCGAGTTTGACTTCTTTTGCGATTCTGGAGTATGGGTGGATGTCTACGACGATACCTCTTAGGATTATCTCTTGGATCTAATGGAAGTCTTCCCTCTTTTCTCATATCACTGAGCCACTTTTGTGCCTGTTCTTTCAGCTCTTTTTCATTGTCCATCCCGAGACCGCTGTCATTCTTAGGTTGAAACATGTGTTGGACGCCACTGTGGGCGCTGTAAGTTGAACCTTCCCATCTGCTGACATCACGACGACCTCTTGAAATGGGTCTGCAAGTCACCCGCACATTGTCCACACTGCATTGTTTGGCGTTATTAGTGCAGATGGAACCGAAGACGGACTGGTTGAGAAGCTGGATAAATTTTATTTTGATCTTTTCTTGTGTTGTCAGAGAAGAGCAGTTTCCGCTAAAGTAATGTAGCGCAGACGGAAGCTTTATAGATCTACCTCGTCTCTGTCCTGTATTATGTATTGGGAAAATATGTTAGTCAGAAAGTCTCTACAAACAATGAATACACACATCCGTTAGAGCAACTGGACAGAAACAAATACATTTAAAAGGACGGCATTGCAAATTTAGAGCACAGGTGAACAAGTTTGAAATATTGCATCGTGTTATGTCTACAAAACGTCACCGACGCAACGAACTGAAACACACGTAGATACTAGTAAAAAGTAGCAGTCGGAGAAAACAGCGTTTAAAGTTGAACGTTTTTTTTTTTTTAATCAAGCTTTCCTACAAATTTATGGGGTAATTCAACTTGGTTTTTTTTTTTACAGTGGGGCTCGATTCTTTGAACTTCATACATACGGTGCTTTTTATGGCTTTTTGTTTTTATTGCTTTTTATTGCTTTTCGCTTTTAATCAGTTCGTGTGTCAGTTCGTGAAAATGTAGGTCAGCGCACGCTACACACCAAAGTACGTTTGTGTCAGTTCGTGAAACGTTTTTGCACTTTTGAGGTTTGTACGCGCCGTGTGTTGCAATGGTAACTTGAACCTTTGTGTCAGTTCGCGAAATTTTGTCAGTTTCGGTGCAAAGTTGCCTAGCCTCATCATCGTAATTCAAAAAGTAAAGCTTCTGAAGCGCTGAAACTTCATGAAATTGTACGCCTCTGTTAACATTGTTTAAACATGCAAAAAAAGAAGAAGAAAAAAAGGGTTTGTACGCAGTGTGTCAGTTCGTGGCGTCGCTGACGATAAGCATATCGAAAGTGCATACGTGCAAACACAAGTATTGACAAGTCGTTGGCTCAGGACTATAAGGTCGTTAGTAAGTGCAGTTTGTATGGTTTTCATAAACTGGTTTTGCATGTTTTTGAGCTCCTGGTAAATGGAGTTTGATGATCAAAAAGTGGTCTGTAAAAAAATTGTTTGGCAAACAGAAACATTAAGTTTCCAAGAAAAACATATACATATGGATTTTGATTTATGTTTTCAAACTTATAGTCATTCTTCGCTTAACGCCCTTTTGATTTCGACGGTTATGAAATTGCAATTAACGACCTTTTAGCACAGAGCCCAAGAAATGTTCAGTTGTACAAAGTGCTGCCTAGACTCCAAGTCTACATAGCAACTTTGCACATCGTTTTTGGGTGTGCGAAATCTCCATTCACTTACAGTCAATGTCCTTTGCCCTGAGGCACAATGCCATGGAAAACATTAGTTTTGACTTGTGCTATTTAATAACACTCACTGTTACAATCAGGAATCGCTGGAGGTGTCCAACTGCCGGACAGGCCACATAAAAATAAATTCTTCTCCACACGCCTTGCCACATCGTATTTGTCGTTACAGAGCATTGAACAGAAGCGACCATACGCCCACTCATCACAAGCTATGGCTCCGTTCCTCGGTGCATCAAGCTCTTTGCATGATTTGGCTAAAGTGTAAAACAAAATGAAAACAAAAACAATTGATGGAGTTTTACCCAAGAGAGTTCATTGTTATAATCGGCGTAGTAACCGGTGATGAGTTATTCTTATGTTCACGAGTTGTATTAGCACATGTCGGGTAGTTGATGATGGCACCGTCTTTGGTTTTTGTTCAGTAACAGACTGTCAGTTATTGAAGAGGATAGGAACCTGCTGAAAAAGAATCAAGAAGAAATTTCAGTACGAAATCGACGAATTTCAACCTGAAAAGGACACATTGATTGAAGCAGTTTTTTGGGGCAAACAATGTAAAGGATGCATGTAAGCAGAGAGCTACTCTGTTAGGTAAGTGTGATGCTAAGAAAAAGTACCGAAATATTTGCATGTTCCTCCGCCTGGACGAAACCAGCAGAGCAGAACACAACACTTCAAGAGAAAATTGAAATAAAAGAGAAGCAGGTTAAAAAAGAACCTCCCAGATAATCACCACCACATGTAGAAGACATCCAATATCCGTATGAAGAACCATAAATTTACTTCATTCCTTTAGGCAGAGACACAGCTCTGCAAACAAGATAAGGCACATGATAATAATAGCACCACCATTATCCGCCTTCTAAACCAGGGGCTGATACGTTCACATTGGGTGTATCCAATGCAAATGTCATGAGTACTTCTAAAGAAGTTCCCAATTTCAGCCGCAGACCCAATGTTAGCGAGCTCGTAAACCAGCCAACTGGCTTTTTTATCGTACGACTTTTCTTGGCCAAACTAAGCGTCAACAAGCTTATCACAATTCATACCAAGCTAAACTTGAGGCGGGAGACGGCTGTGGGAAAAGCCCGAAAATGGCTTTGAATACGACAGAAAAGCATCGCTCCTATTTCTCGATTTACATATTCCCTAGTCTTTTAGTGAATTGCTCCAACCTATAAATTTCAGTCACCTTTTTGAAGGGCAACATGTTTAGCTGGAAATATAAACATGTTGGATTTTTAACTCAATGAAAATGAGTATTTGTTTATTCATATTGAAGTGTTTATTGCTGCATATAACTTAAAAAAACACTTGTATTTATATATATCTAAACAAGAGTAATTAAGTATGGGCAGTCTTATATTTGTTTCTATTTCAAACAGAGTATCAGTGTCAATCCGATTATACTTTTCAATTAATTTATTAAATCATCCCTTTCTTTTGATCTGACACTTTTTATATTCTGCACCCCAGTGGTTTTTAAATAGTTCACACATCTATCGCGAAATTCTTCAATTTATTTTCTATGACAAGTGCGCATGGAACGCCCCCGTAAAATATATGTTCAGACTAACTTACGCGCCAGCCATAATCATGGTTGAAGTAGTTCGTAACTTCTTACTAGGCATCAGGCTATTTAGGTGGTTGTGAAAAATGTGCACGAACACCTCTTCTTATTGTTCCGTTTTTTTTAAAGGTGTTTTGCAATCAGCCGAAAACTGTTTTTTTTAGGTGTTCGGTCAGTAGCTGAAAACCTATTGTTAGTGCACTTTTTTTTTCTTCCCTTTTTTCAGGTGTTAGGCCATCTGCCGAAATCCTACTGCTAATAATATTATTAGGTGTTCGGCGATCAGCCGAAAAATTATTAGCTATTGCGACCTGTTAGGGCAAAACAGCTATTGTAATCGTCGAGATTTTTTTTTTTTTTTTTTTTTTTTTAATTTTTTTTAGCTGTTCCGGACTTTCAGTCGGAACAGCTATTGTAATCGTCGAGATTTTTATTTTTGTTCACTATTATTATTCTTTCTTTCCCAAAACCCCCATTGACTTAACCTGTGACTTTTCTGACCGCCATAACTCAATTTTAGAAAAACAAAACACGAGTCAAATTTTATACCATATTGAAGGTTAAGCCCTGACTTAATTTTTAGATGTAATTAGATTAAAATTCTTAATTAATTATTCACGTGACAGCGGTGTGAATATTTAATTAGTCAATCTTGTGTCCATCATATCTCAAGAAGTATACATCCGATCCTCAAACTTTTTTCAGTTATGGACTTGGCTTGTATTGTAGATGTGCAATCTGGCCTAAGATTTGCCATCACGTTATCATGACGTCACTTTTTTGCGCGTTTTATATCAGTGTACAAAACCAATGCCTCTCTAAAAAAAATCATGTTTAAAACACAACTTTTCAGAATAAGTGACATTTTATTTACTTATAATACACAAATCATGTTTAAAACACAAATACTTTTACTAAGAGTTATTCCTGGCCATTAAAAATTATCAAATACAATGTGGTTTTACGATAATTAACAATTTCAGATTGGTAAATCTGACCCCATGAAACAAACTATGTATTGCGCAATCACGGCAATGCGTCGGAGATTGCGCCGCTGTTTATTCCTAACCGAAGGTGGACCAATTGGTTTCTACATACCCCATTGAATTTGTGCGTGACCAACATATGATATGAAAAGTTATTATTTTTTTAAAGGCATTGGATTGGGATAAGTTACAAACCAAGTTATACCTTATAAAATTTGTTAGTATGAAAACACGTTTTTTTTACTGTGACGTCATCAGGTGTCAAATTACAGTAATTTAAAGATTAAATTTGTTAATCTTTGCAGCACCATATCTCAAGAAGTACACTGCCAATTTTCAATTGTTTTTCAGTTATAGACCCCTTGGGCATCGGAGATTAACCATGGGTTACCGTGACCCAATGTTAATCTTTACTTCCGGGTAAACGGGAAGTGGGACCATATCTCAAGAAGTAAACAACCGATTTCAATTTCTTTTCAGTTATAGATCCTTTGAGCATTAAAGATTGAACTTCAGTTACCGTGACCCCATGTTGAACTTTAGTTCCGGGTCAACCGGAAGTGGGACCATATCTCAAGCACTACACAACCGATTTTCAATTTCTTTTCAGTCTGAGATCCTTTGATCATTAAAAAATTTCTTTTTGTTACTGTGACCCCTTTGATGACCTTTACTTCCGGGTCAAACAGAAATGTGACCATATCTCAAGAAGTCAAAACCCAATTTTCAATTTATTTTCAGTTATAGACCCTTTCAGCATTAAATATTGAACTTGGGTTACCGTGACCCCAGATTGACCTTTACTTCCGAGTCAACCGGAAATGTGACCATATCTCAAGAAGTCAAAACCCAATTTTCAATTTATTTTCAGTTCTAGACCTTTTGAGCATTGAAGATTTAACTTGGGTTACTGGACCCCATGTTGACCTTTACTTCCGGTCAACCAGAAGTTGGACAATATCTCAAGAACTACACAACTAATTTAAAAAACTTTAAGTTATAGATCCTTTGAGCATTTAACATTGAACTTCGGGTTACCATGACCCCTTGTTGACCTTTTCTCCCGGTCCAAACATGAAGTTCAAATATCAAAAATCATATCTCCTGAACCACATGTCACAAAGTCATAATCTTTGTGGTGTTTGCTAGCTTGATACAGAGCGTTCAATTAACCCTCGGAGAAGCAACGTGGTGAAAAAATTCTCCACATTTTCCAAATATGGTCATAATTTTTTTTTCAATGGGCCAAAAAAGCCACGATTTTTTGTATTCGACACCCCTTGTATACACCACAAGCCTGTAGACTCCCATTGGCCAGGCTATAACCACTGCCGAGTAAGAATTATTTAATGACAGCAGTCCCAATGGACAGCTATGCCCTTGGGAATTGTAACTTGATATCTTAGTGAGCCAACTCCTTGTGCCATTATCTCTTTGTGTCAACCCTGTGCCGCCCAGAGCTAAAACAGGTCGTAAATAACACACACTGCTGGCCCAGACAAAAGCCCTGTGGAGTTTAAAATTGCTTTGGGCTTGCAGGAGGGGGTCATTGACCTAAAAAACTGGGTGGTGAAAAAATTCTCCAACTGGATCCACCGCGTTTTACAGAAGGGCCCGCTGCTCCGAGGGTTAAATTAAAACAAAATGGAACAGCTATGTGTTTGTTCACAAACACCTAAGGTCTAGTTAATATTGTTCTTTTTAGGTGTTTGAAGCGTAGCGCAGAACACCTCTTGCTATTGTTCAGGTTTTTTTAAAGGTGTTTTGCAATCAGCCGAAAACTGAGCTTTTAGATGTTCGGTCAGCAGCTGAAAACCTATTGTTAGTGCACTTGTGTTTTAGGTGTTCGGACAAAAGTCTGAAGACCTCTTGTTTTTGTTCGTTTTGTTTTATTAGGTGTTTGGACAAAAGTCCGAAAAACCTCTTGTTTTTGGTAGCTTTTTAGGTGTTCTTTTTTTGAGGTGTTCGTGCAACAGCGCGAACAACTCATTGTTTTTGTTCGTTTTTTTTCCTTAGTTTTTATTCTTCTTCTCAGCTTCGTTTGTCCGCAAGCAAATGCAAAGTTGTTAAACTTACATGAACTTGAAACTTAACATGTAGGTAGACAATAACTTTTAGATGATTCTAAAAGTTGTGCCGTCATGATGATGTCATCAGGTGTCAAATTTCAAGCAATTTAAGTTCAAAAAGTGACGTAATGCCAATGCCTGTATGTCTCTGAATATTATAGCTACAGTAATTAAATTTGGGCATATGATAGACCAAGACATGGGCAACATTTAAAAAGTTAACACCAAAATCGTATGACCTTTACTTCCTGGTCGTAACTCTGGGTCGAAGTTTGCCTTTGTTTTTTTTCTTGAAAAACATCACTTTCGGGCTTATTTACGGCATAACTCAAGATTGAAATTGAATTGAACATTGAAACTCATCAGACATTTGAACCTCAATATCAAGACGACACAAACTTGATTATGTCATGATGACGTAATCAGGTTTTGAATTACAATAAATCAAAGTATAATATTTGTACAAAATCATAACTCGTGAACCGCATGTTGGATTTTTACAATCGACACATCATCGGACAGGTCGTTAAAAGTTCAACAAAACCTACACAAAACTTGACCCCATTTGACCTTAACTTCCGGTTCAAATCGGAAGTTGAAAATTTCAAAAAATTCATATCTCAAAAACTACCAATTATTTTAGTTTATTTTTTGTATCAAGGTGTGGAACGTTAAGCCTGCTCAAGCTTTTGCACTCAGATAACAATATTTTGACCTTTATATCAGGTCGAAAAAGGCGCACGTTTAAGTTGACCCACAGTGACAACGCACGATAGTGAAAGAACACAGGTACATGAACATGTACACATACGCACGCACAGAGAAGGCTATGCGTAGTGGCGTGATTTTTGTGCACGTTTGGACATGTCACAGTTCATCGTACTTTTAACAATGGCGCTACTCAGCAGAAATGAGTTTCTCTCAACCTGTTCTATGTTTGGCGTCAAATTGTTTCCCTCTTTGCCCTTCTGGTGGCTTGATGGTGATTATGGAATTGAAGACCTAGTTTCACTGAGATGTCTACCTGCTTCAGTGATTTGTATCACTTTTATTATGTGAGAAAATGCAAGCAGAAAAGGAACATTGGTTATGTTTGATCCTACACCGAAATGAACGGACGTGACATCGGCTTGTTAATGGCGTTTCAGACCGGCACTCACGGAACGTTATTATCATCAAGTGTAATGGACAATCATTGTTCATCCACCGATACGTAATGAGAATCCAAATTTATTTGAAATCCTTTGAACATTTCTAATAAGTATAGCATAATAATGTCAATTCGTACAACATAGCTTGTGTGAACTTGTGATTTATGGTGAATCAATAAAGAATAAGTTTTCATTAAACAATAATCTAGCTTTTAATAGTGAATGGCATACTTGATATAGTTGGGTTGCTTGCTAGCTTATTACACGTTTGACATTTTATTCCTGAAGCATGACCCCACTTTGACCTTTCCTTCCAGTCCAAACAGGAAGTTCTAACCATACAAAACTCTAGTCTCTGTTCAAGAGTCTCGTAACCTGATTTTGGCAATAGCTTTGTCAGTCTTTAAAACAGTCGTCCATGCAAACCTCGCTAACAATCAAACGTCAGGCTTTTAATCATGTGGTTTTTTCAGATTTTTGCTAAAGTGTGTAGGTTGTTAGGCACGCCACAAAACAGTAATGGCACCAAATTCCACTCAATGCAATAGCTCTCGCGTTGACTACAACACTGACCCCATTGATAGCTGAACACCTCGTGTTTGTTTGGACAAACACTTGCGCTCTAGTTTTTTTTTAGTTTTTCTTCTTCTTCTCAGAGTCGTTTGTCCACAAAAAACGCATAGTTGTTAGGCTTATATCAACTTGAAATTTTACATGTAGGTTAATCGTAACTAGGAGATGAAACAGAACTTGTGGCGTCATGATGACGTCATCGGGTGTCAAATTACAAGCCTTTTAAGGTCAAAAAGTGACCTCATGCCATTGCCTGTATGTCTCTGAATATTTTCGCTACAGTATTCATATTTGGGCATATGAAAGATCAAGACACGGCCAACATTTAAAAAGTTAACGCAAAATTCACATGACCTTTACTTCCGGTCGTACCGGAAGGTCAAAGTTTGCCTCTGTGTAATTCTTTAAAAAAATCACTTTCCCGGTAAAAACATTAACTTCTGTATATCAGATCAACTTCAAATACACCCCATGTTAGGACCGTAATACGACCTCCATCAGGTAGTTGTGACGTTATGATGACGTCATCAGGTGTCAAAATACAGTAAATCAAAATTTAATACTTCAAAAATTCATAACTCGAAAAGTACTTTATCTATTATTTTAATCAACACATCATCGGAGAGGTCTCGAAAAATGTAGCAATTACTACACAGAGTATTACACTATTTGACCTTGACTTCCTGTTCAAACCGGAAATGAAAATTTCAAATTTCATTCTTTAAGAATTATCCGTATTTTTTACGCACAAACTAATCACAAATGTTACATCGTGTTGTAGGTCCATAAGCGTTCTCAAACTTTGCCACAGAGATGTTACCCATTTGACCTTCCCTCCCGGTTGAAATCGGGTATGCATTGACCCGCTGTTAAACCGCGGGAAAATAATTGCACCGTAAACACACACATTGCGTGATCTATATCAGTTGCATTGTGAGCGGCTTTTCGCTATTTTGACCGCAAAGTCCATAGTCCAAACATGCTTTGTACTCTAGTCTCTGTTCAAGGTCCCGCAATCTGATTTTGGCAATAGCTTTGTTAGTCTCTTAAACAGCCGTCCATGGAAACTTCGCTAACAATCAAACGTCAGGCCTTTAATCTTGTGCTTTTGTTAGACTTTCGCTAAAGTGTGTAGCTTGTTAGGCACGCCACAAAACAGTTATGGCACCAAATTCAACTAAAAGCAATAGCTCAGGCGTTGACACAACCCATTAATAGACGAACACCTTGGTGTTTGTTCGTACAAACACTTAAGCTCTAGTTTTAGTTTTTCTCTTCTCGGTGGGCTTTGTCCACAAAAAAACGCATAGTTGCGAAGCCTATATCAACTGGAAACTTCACATGTAGGTAGATTGCAACTAGCAGATGATACAGAAGTTGCGGCGTCATGATGACGTCATCGGGTGTCAAATTACAAGCAATTTAAGTTCAAAAAGTGACGTCACGCCAATGCCTTCATGTCTCTGAATATTATAGCCACAGTAGTTATATTTGGGCATATGATAGACCAAGACATGGGCAACATTTATTGAGTAAACGCAAAATTCACATGACCTTTACTTCCGGTAGTACCGTAAGGTCAAAGTTTCCTTTTGTGTAATTCTTTAAAAAAACACTTTCCCGGTAAAAACATTAACTTCTGTATAACAGATCAACCTCAAATTAACACCTTGTTAGGACCGTAATACAACCTCCATCAGGTAGTTATGACGTCATGATGACGTCATCAGGTGTTAAAATACAGTAAATGCAAGTTAAATACTTCAAAAATTCATAACTCGAGAAGTACTTTACCTATTATTTCAATCTACACATCATCAGAGAGGTCTTGAAAAATGTGGCAATTACTACACAGAGTATTACACCATTTGACCTTGACTTCCTGTTCAAAACGGAAGTTGAAAATTTCAAATTTCATACTTTAAGAATTATCCGTAATTTTTACGCACTAACTAATCACAAATGTTACATCATGTTGTAGGTCCATAAGCGTTTTCAAACTTTGCCACAGAGATGATACCCATTTGACCTTCACTTCCGGTTGAAATCGGGTATGCATTGACCCGCTGTTAAACCGCGGGAAAATAATTGCACCGTAAACACACACATTGCGTGATCTATATCAGTTGCATTGTGAGCGGCTTTTCGCTATTTTGACCGCAAAGTCCATAGTCCAAACATGCTTTGTACTCTAGTCCCTGTTCAAGGTTCCGCAATCTGATTTTGGCAATAGCTTTGTTAGTCTCTAAAACAGACGTCTATGGAAACTTCGCTAACAATCAAACGTCAGGCCTTTAATCTTGTGCTTTTGTTAGACTTTCGCTAAAGTGTGTAGCTTGTTAGTCACGCCACAAAACAGTTATGGCACCAATTTCAACTAAATTCAATAGCTCAGGCGTTGACACAACCCATTAATAGACGAACACCTCGGTGTTTGTTCGTACAAACACTTAAGCTCTAGTTTTTTTAAAGTTTTTCTTATTCTTCCGAACGAGACTTGTCGGCAGGCAAACGCAAAGTTGCGAACTTTTGATCAACTTGAAACTTCTTGTGAAGTTAGAACACAACTAGCAGAAGGTAAGTAAGTTGTGACGTCACGATTGCGTCATCAGGTGTCAAATTACATGCAATTTAAGTTCAAAAAGTGACGTCATGCCAATGCCTGTATGTATCTGAATATTACAGCTACAGTATTCATATTTGGGCAAATGATAGACCAAGACATGCGCAACGTTTAAAAAGTTAACGCCAAAATCGTATGATCTTTACTTCCGGGTCGTAACTCTGGGTCAAAGTTTGCCTTTGTTTTTTTTCTTGAAAAACATCACTTTCGGGCTTATTTACGGCATAACTCAAGATTGCAATTGATTTGAACATTGAAACTCATCAGACATTTGAACCTCAATATCAAGACGACACAAACTTGATTATGTCATGATGACGTCATCAGGTTTTGAATTACAATAAATCAAAGTATAATATTTGTAAAAAATCATAACTCGTGAACCGCATGTTGGATTTTTACAATCGACACATCATCGGACAGGTCGTTAAAAGTTCAACAAAACCTACACAAAATTTGACCCCATTTGACCTTAACTTCCAGTTCAAATCGGAAGTTGAAAATTTCAAAAATTCATATCTCAAAAACTACCAATTATTTTAGTTTATTTTTTGTATCAAGGTGTAGAACGTTAGGCCTGCTCAAACTTTTGCACTCAGGTGACAATATTTTGACCTTTACATCAGGTCGAAAATGCGCACGTTTAAGTTGACCCGCATTGACGACGCACGATAGCGAAAGAACACAGGTACACAAACGCTGTACATGTGTTAAATCCAGTACACTGAAGGCTATGCGTGATTTCTGTGCACGTTTGGACATGTCACAGTTCATCGTACTTTTAACAATGGCGGCGCAGCGCTGCGGAACTGAGTTTCTCTCAACCTGTGCTACGTTTGGCGTCAAACCGTTTCCCTTTTCGCCCTTCTGGTGGCTTGATGGTGATTATGGAATTGAAGACCTAGTTTCACTGAGATGTCCACCTGCTTCAGTGATTCGTATCACTTTTATTATGCGAGAAAGTGCAAGCAGAAAAGGATTAACATTGGTTATGTTTTGATCATACACCGAAAAGAACGGACGCGACATCGGCTTGTCAATGGCGTTTCACACCGGCACTCACGGCAGTGTTTATTTGCGCGACACGGTGAATACAACGGTAAGCTTCGTTTCAACATAATCTCTTTTCAAAATGAATGTGTCAAGTAGTGACGTTTGTAAAACTAAGGGTCGTTTAATGATCATGGAGGAGGAAGAATTGGGCAATGGGGGATTGGTATGAATTGTTGGCTCTGTCAATAGTGTCAAAAAATGGTAAGATTTGATGAATGTGTTCCATCAACTATATAATTAATATTATTATGCCATAGATAAGTTACAACCTTTCAATGAAGTTTCCCCAAAGGGTAAGATTTATAAGTTGTTCAATTCCAAAGCAGTATGGGCACCTTCCACTTATTAAATTATAATCTTGAAATGTTTTAAGTCTTGAATTTTGTTTATTTTACCAGTTAGTACAGTGATCAAGGAACATATGGAACAAAGTCTGATGGCGGGATGAGAGGCTGATGACTGGGTCATGACTGGTACACAGAAAGGAGTTGCAGCTGTCAACATGAGCCATCTTTAGTCTTCACTGCTCCTGTCAGTTGTCAACTATGGTTAAGGTTATACCTGGCCAAAACAATGATTATGGATGGTCTTTTCTTGAGAGGTAAATTTACAGTAGTTTATTGAAGGTTCAAAATGACACAAATTATGCAAGGTAAAACATGTCCAAAGGAATTGAAATAATACTTCTGGTTGAGCCCATTTTCCTTGTAATTCATTGCATTTTTAGTTGGTATAGATAACATGACTTTGCGTAAATAATGCTGTGAGACTTTCTATTCAAAGAAGTTTACATATTTTTGAAACATTCTAAACATAAGTTATTGTAAATTTGTTCATGCATTTAAAATATAGTTTGCTATGATTTTTATTGTGTTATATGATTTTTTTTTTGAGACTTGGTAGGTTATGAAAAAATGTATGAAGATTATTCATGAAGTCATACTCTGTTCATTGTTTTTTCTTCATCAGAATGCAGCACATCCAGTACCGGAATGGTCTACAGTGAAAATTGTGACACTTGCTGTTATGTTCCATTCCTTATTTCCCTGCCAAGTCACTGTATGATGCACCATGGAGGTAGAAATAGTATTTGACTCAGTTTTTTCAGTCTAACTTCAGTCTAAAAAACTTCACAAGCGGCTTAGACTTGCATCTTCATGATGTGCCTTTGTCTTGCATTCCAAACAAGTGTCTTCTATGGTTTAATTTTTCTCAAGTCAATTTTTTCTTAAGTAACAATATCTAAAAATCAAGCAAGCCATTTATAAATTGCAACTGAAAGCTTACACAATGCTTGACTTATTTGAAGGTTATCATCATCAAGTGTATTATGAACAATCATTTTTCATCCATCGATACTCAATGAGAATCCACATTTATTTGAAATCCTTTGAACATTTCTAATAATTATATTTTAGCTTAACAATGTCAACTTGAACAACATAGCTTGTGTGAACTTGTGATTTATAATGAATCAATAAAGAGTAAGTTTTCATGAAGCAATAAATTAGCTTTTAATAGTGGATGGCATACTTGATATAGTTGGGTTGCTTGCTAGCTTATTACACGTTTGACATTTTATTCCTGAAGCATGACCCCACTTTGACCTTTCCTTCCAGTCCAAACAGGAAGTTCTAACGATACAAAACTCTAGTCTCTGTTCAAGAGTCTCGTAACCTGATTTTGGCAATAGCTTTGTCAGTCTTTAAAACAGTCGTCCATGCAAACCTCGCTAACAATCAAACGTCAGGCTTTTAATCATGTGCTTTTTTAGATATTTTTTGCTAAAGTGTGTAGGTTGTTAGGCACGCCACATAACAGTAATGGCACCAAATTCCACTCAATGCAATAGCTCTCGCGTTGACTACAACACTGACCCCATTGATAGCCGAACACCTCGTGTTTGTTTGGACAAACACTTGCGCTCTAGTTAGGTGTTCGGAGCGAAGCTCGGAACAACTCTTTGTTTTTGTTCATTTTTTTTTTTTTTTTTTTGAGGTGTTCGTGCAACAGCGCGAACAACTCATTGTTTTTGCTCGTTTTTTTTTTTTTTTTTTTTTTTTTTTTTTTTAGTTTTTCTTCTTCTCAGTGGGCTTTGTCCACATAAAAACGCATAGTTGCGAGGCCTATATCAAATTGAAACTTTACATGTAGGTAGATTGCAACTAGCAGATGATACAGACGTTGTTGCGTCATGATGACGTCATCGGGTGTCAAAATACAAGCAATTTAGGATCAAAAAGTGACGTCATGCCAATGCCTGTATGTCTCTGAATATTATAGCTACAATACTCATATTTGGGCATATGATAGACCAAGACATGGGCAACATTGGAAAAGTTAACATCAAAATCGTATGACCTTTACTTCTTGGTCGTTACCCCGGGTCGAAGTTTGCCTTTGGTTTTTTTCTTGAAAAACATCATTTTCGGGCTTGTCTACGGCATAACTCAAGATTGAAATTGAATTTAACATTGAAACTCATAAGACATTTGAACCTCAATATCAAGACAACACAAACTTGATGATGTCATGATGACGTCATCAGGTTTTGAATTATAATAAATCAAAGTTTAATATTTGTAAAAAATCATAACTCGTGAACCGCTTGTTGGATTTTTACAATCGACACATCATCGGACAGGTCGTTGAAAGTTCAACAAACCCTACACAAAACTTGACCCCATTTGACCTTTACTTCCGGTTCAAATCGGAAGTTGAAAATTTCAACAATTCGTATCTCAAAAACTACCCATTATTTTAGGTTTTTTTTTGTATCAAGGTGTGGAACGTTAAGCCTGCTCAAACTTTTGCACACAGATGACAATATTTTGAGGTCGAAAAAGGCGCACGTTTAAGTTGACCCACCGTGACAACGCACGATAGTGAAACTGAAAGAACACAGGTAGATATACGAACGTGCGCCTACACATCGCATGCATTGAAGGCTATGCGTACCGTGGCGTGTTCTGCTCGACTGATCACAGGGGGGCAAAGTCCATTTGGCATAGGCTATGCATAGAGCAAGGCTGTATGAGCTGTCAGTCTAATCCAAGTGTGAGCATTTTTGTCAGATAACAAAAGACACACTTCCAAAGATCACACAACCTTCAAACTTCGCACATAGTTAGCTCTTCAAGTGTAGAAGACACTGCTTTCTTGACGTCATAATGACGTAATCAGGTGTTCAATTAAATTAAAAAAACCTAATATATTTGAAAAATTAATAACTTATGAACCGTGCATCGGAATTTTACAATCTATACATCATCGGAGAGGTCTTCGAAAAATAAACAAACGCTACACAGAGTGTGGACTCAATTGACCTTGTCTTACGGTTGAAAGCGGAAGTTAAGTAGTAACCTTAGCATTTATTTCCTGTGTAACAAATGTACTTTCCGTGAAAATTCAAAAGCTATCAACAATCTTTTCATCGATTTAATTAAACACTGACCCAATTAATAGCCGAACACCTCGGTGTTTGTTCGTACAAACACTAAATTCTAGTGTATTTTAATTTTTGTTCGCAAAAGTTACTAACCCAAACGTTGTCCGCTAACAAAGACACACTTCCCAAGGTCATATCAACTTGAAACTTCACATATGGTTAGATATTCATGGGGAGATGAAACAGAAGTCGTGACAAGATAATGACGTCATCTGATGATTTATTATAATATTAGGTATTTAAACACAATTAATTTTACTCAAGTTTTTATTCTTTTCATTTAACAAACGTAGCTCAAAAACTACGGAGTTTCAATTCTTCTTTCTTCTTTGAAACCAACAAATAATAGATAGATTTCTAGGCGAAAACGAGCGTTAAAATGTTGAAATCTAAGCCAATACCTAGCGCACTGTGTGACATACCACTGTTATCACTAATCCCGTGTACCGAGTGGTGGTTAGCCTTTGATCTAATAGAACTGCAGTACATGCACGGAACCACACAACCAATGCAACGACAAAGGCTATTGCGGTGGCACGACTTGTGTGCAACGGTGGCCATGCATTGTGTATAAGTTTGGACATGTCAAAGTTCATTGAACATTAATTACTACGGTTTTGTATCGACAAAACGACGTTCAGCACATACAATCTCAAAGTTGAGTGTCAATTTATTTCCGTTTTATTCGACTGATGGCTAAATGATAAGCAAAGAGTAGAAGAGGAGGCTTCACTGAGATGTCCACCTGCTTTAGTGATTCGCACGACTTTTAATAACTGACTAAAAGTCAATCTGAAAAAGATCGACAATGGTTTGCGTTTCATCAAACACCGAGACCGATGTCACGTTGATCGCCCAGACAATGCCCGCGTAAAGCGTTGTAGACCCGCTGAGTACATCCTTCAGACACGGTGTTTAAAATGGTAAGCTTTCGTTTAATACATCGTTTGAATAGAATGGTATGCTTTCCTCATCTTGTGCACAGGCATGTTCATAAACTGTATCCATTAATTGCCAAGTGTTTTTTGTTTGTTTGTCTTTTAAAGTACGACTATTTGATCACGTATGTGGGCCCTTTACTTTAGTACTGTCATGGAGGAAGAAGTGTCCTCCATGGTACTATGTAGGCCTGAGAATGACCAAGATAGTATTTGTTGACTGTCACGTTGTTTGCCTACATGTATGTATAGCGACATATATAATTAGGGCATTGAAACAATTTTGGTTTTTACGTAAACTATTTCAACCCTACGGGTATGATGACGTTTTCTCACAGTTCTCCTAAATCATGTTATTCTATTCTAAAGAGGTAGTTTACTACATTGAAAATTCAAATTAAACCAAACTTAATTTGCAAGGGAAACACTTTTTTGCATGAGCTAATCAAAAGTTGACGGTGTTTTTTAAGCTGTTCTCCATTCAATTCAAGGCACTCTGTCTGTATAGATAAAATTAACCCAAAAATCTCTTTTGCAGTGGAGACATTTTGGAAATAATTCTTAACATGTACCGTAAATGCTTTTATATGGACGATTGTCTTTAAGGTTACTAATTTCATTTAATTCTTCCGCATACTGTGTTTAATTTTTAATATTTGTATTTCCCTTCCTTAGATTGTGGGTTACATACCACAGCACATCAAGTACCGCAACCCAGGCTCCATATGGTGGCAACAACAGAAGACATACTGTTAAAGCAAGTTTTCTAATTTGACTTTTGCCCAGTGTATATAAACATCACAGAGGTAGAAATTGCACTTAAATCGTTTCACTTAAATATCCCAAATCATGAAGGGCCTATTCATGCATCATTACGATGTGCTTTTTTCTTGTATATTAGAGAGGTTTTGCAAGGCTACGGATACTTAAGGATACAGAGTGTCAACACTTTTTTTGTGTTCATGTGACGCGCAACTGTTGCGGCTTCTTTGTTGTACATGCACGTTGACATTGGATGCGGAGCTCATAATAGAGGTTCCGAAAGCGTACAGATTTGGATACAGTGACGTTAACCCTATATATGGATTGCAATAGACTTCATCGGCCGCCGTCTTTGATGAATTGTGCACGCGTGAAGAGCTATCATTGGCTGAGAGTCGTGCGCAGCGCGTACACGCGTGCACTTTTCCATTGTTTTACATCAAAGATGGCGGTCAATAAAGTTTAATGCAGTCCATCTATTTGTTCACGTTGGATTTGTTTACGCACATGTATTAGCTCACATATCTGATTTCAACGCACATGCAAAACACGGAAGCCGCTGTTGCGCGTCACGTGAACACAAAAAGTGTTGACGTTTTTGTATCAGTAGCCTTGCGAAATATCTCTTAGACTTACATTTTAAATAACAGAAACAATTTTGCCGATTTCAGTTGAATTTCTTCCCTAGATTGAAAACATTTTCCCTGGTATTGCTTTTAAAGGTGTCATGATAGATAGAAATGTGTTTGTAGGCAAACAAATTAGAAAATGTAGTTTAAACAGGGTCTCTATTTTACTACGCTTACTGGAAACTTTCTTTACACACGTGTATCGTGTAGTTCTGAAAACAAACAGTTTAACAAAAAATACCATTCCATCTAATTCTCCAATGTACAAGATCATATAGAAAATGTTTTTGGATTTATTTTGCTGGAAAACCATTATGCCAACGTTATCTATACTTTGGCGTAGACCTGACACATAAACTCTATGATTGCGAAACAAAATCTGACGCGCATCCCAGTTATCGTATCTGTATCTGTATCCGTATCCATACACTTGCAAAACCTCTGTAAAACTTAAATAAAGGAAACTTTTACAGTTATTTACTTCCTACCAAAATCCAACTGTTTTTTAAATACTGTCAACACTTTAAAGGAAGTATGACTTAATAAAGTTAGCATGAATTACAAAGCTTGTGTAAACATGTGTTTTATTGTCTTTAGAGCTTTTTCTTAATAAATACAAAAATGTTGCTTCAGTGATTGGATAGAACAATTTTGAACTACAAATTACAAGCAAATTAAATTACCAATATTACAGGTCACAAACCCTTCAAACGTCGCACATGGTTAGCTCTTCACTTGTAGAAGACACCGCTTTCTTGACGTCATAATGACGTCATAAGGTGTTCAATTAAATTTAAATAAAGTTTAATATTTGAAAATTCCTTAACTTATGAACCGTGCATTGGATTTTTACAATCTATACATCATCGGAGAGGTGTTCCAAAAATAAACAAACGCTACGCAGTGTGTGACCTCAATTGACCTTGTCTTCCGGTCGAAAGCGGAAATTAAGTAGTAACCTTAGCATTTATTTCCTGTGTAATAAATGTACTTTCCGTGGAATTTCAAAAGGTATCAACAATCTTGTTATCGATTGAATTAAATAGTTTAAACATTAACTCTTTACATCTGGTCGGAAAAGGACGATAAAGCGCCCATTTAAGTTGACCCGCATGTTGACGACGCACGATAGTGAAAGAACACATACACACACGCTGTACCTGTACAGCCAGCCACATGTACATGTAGATTGCACGTTTAGTTAAGTTTACGTGGGCATGGCACTGAACAGCTTAATGTTGGAATACATCGTCGCTGTTGTTTTATCGATATTGCATACCAAAAGATAGTCCGTCTAATATTTGAAAAATTCACAACTCCGGAATCATATGTTGGATTTTTACAATCTACACATCATCGGATTGATCGTTAAAAGTTCAACAAACGCTACACATATCATGTTCCCATTTGACCTTCACTTTTAGTTCAGACGGGAAGTTGAACGTTTTCAGAAACTATAAATCGTGTAGATATATGACCCTGCTCAAAATTTGGCAAAGAGATTTTGAATTTTACATAAATGTAGAAACAGACATTAAAGCGCACGTATGAATTGACCCTCTTTCATAACGCACGCTAGCTAAATAAGGACGTCGCGATGACGTCATCAGTTTTCAAGTTAAGCTTTATTTCAAAAATGTTACTTTGAAAACATTGTCTACCAAATTTCCTGATTTTTTTTCGCCAGCTCTGTTAATTTGGTCACGTGTCTTCCGAACACCTTGTTTTTGTTAGAACAAAAACTAAAGTCTAGTTTACTTCTTCAGATTCTTCTTCTCCGAGTCGATTGTCCCGCAAGTAAGGACACACTTTTTAAGCTCACAGAAACTTGAAACTTCACACATAGTAAGATATTCAATAGTAGATGATACTTTTTTTGGTTTCGTCTCGATGACGTCATCAGGTGTCAAATTACAAGCTTTTTAAACATTATTTTTTTTAAATCTTTGAAAGTCCATATCAAATGAAAGACATGAGACCGTAAGTTGCTTTTTACAGGATTATACCAATGTAATTTAGGTGTAACTTTTTTGTTGTGTGTGCGTGACCTTACGTGACCTCTACTTCCGGGCGAAACCGGAAGTGCCTTGTTATTTAAAAGTGCCATATTTTTTTAAAGTTTTGTTACTGATGTTATAGTCGAGCAAGGGTATCGTTTACAAAAATTGGACCGCTGACGTCATTTAATCTAATAGCGCCCTCTAGCGGCAGGTTGAAAACAGTTCAAATTACACTTTTACTAGATGTCTGTGGCGAAATTTAGGATAATTGTTTCAAAATTGGTATAAATAATAACCTTCATGCAGACAACATATATGTGAAGTTTTAGATTGATGACGTCATCATGTGTCACGTGGTTTCGCCTTAAAGGTTTACTTTTTGAAGCCGTGTATCTACAAAAGCACAAGTTCGACTGAGTTGAAACTTGCATAGTTGACAAACTTTTATCAACTTGAAACTTTACATGCAGTTAGATATTACTTGAAGTTTCAGGAGAAGTTGTGACGTTACAATGACGTCATCACGCGTCGAGTTACATTAAATCAAAGTTTAATATTTAAAAAAATCATAACTCATAAACCACACAATGGATTATTACAATCGCTACAAAATGTGACACCATTTGACCTCAACTTTCGGTTCAAAACGGAAGTTGAAAAGTTCAACAATTTATATCTCAAGAACTACCTTTACTTTAGTCAACATTTTTACATCAGGTTGTAGGTCCTTGAGCCTTCTCAAAATTTTGCACAAAATCAGACGTTAAAACCCACGTATATGATTACCCGCGTTTAAACTGTGTATAGTGCTATAGCACTGTGGCGGGCTGTTCCGCTCTACTGATCACAGAGGGCAAAGTCTATTTGGCACAAGGCTATGCATAGAGCATGGCTGTACGGGCTATGTTGATCATTTTTGGCAGATAACAAAAGACACATTTCGAAAAATCACCCAACCTTCAAACTCCGCACATAGTTAGCTCTTCACTTGTAGAAGACACAGCTTTCTTGACGTCATAATGACGTCATCATGTGTTTAATTAAATTGAAATAAAGTTTAATATTTGAAAAATTCATAACTTATGAACCGAGCATTGGATTTTTACAATCTATACACCATCGGAGAGGTCTTCCAAAAATAAACACACGCTACACAGTGTGTGACCTCATTTGACCATGACTTCCGGTTGAAAGCGGAAGTTAAGTAGTAACCTTTGTAATTATTTCCTGTGTAATAAATGTACTTTCCGTGAAATTTCAAAAGCTATCAACAATCTTTTCATCGATTTAATTAAACACTGACCCCTTTGATAGCCGAACATATCGGTGTTTGTTTGTACAAAAACTAAATTCTAGTTACACGTGAATTTGTGCTTGATGGATATGAAGACTGGATCATCATGCCTCGCCATTGTTATAATTAATACATAAACAGAGCAAGTAGTCTACTTACAACATTGTCACGTAAATTTGACAGTTGCAACGGCTGGAGAAGCGTATACGCTGATCTTTGACCGCGTTTTTTCACATTTTTTTGTTAATTACGTGATATTTTGACGATTTTTTGTTCTACAAAAAACATCTAAAAATTATTGTCAGTGATTCCACATCACTAAATTAGGTAAACAGTGAGCCGGTGTGTCCCTTTAATGGTTGGCCCGCAGATTGTACGGCAATAAAACCATGCTGCTGTCATAACACTGAATTAAAGGAATTAAGCTTCCACGATGGCTGTGCAATGTTGGGGTGACATGTTGTTATCCCACCACCAGGGCTGGCAGCGTATTGTAGAGGAATTACAGGAACCGCATCCTGGAGTCTCACATATTAAATCGTTTGGTCGCAGTTACGACTATAGTGACCCTGTCTGGACAAGATCCTTGAGAATAAGGTTAAACAGTGTTCGACATGCCAAACCTCTGCTTTGTCCACGGAATCATAATAAAAAACATGGTGAGTCAGGTCAGCAGCATGCTGGTCAGAACCAAGAAAACATGACTTGGTTTGGGCCAAAAGGGTGAAATCAATGGGTTCTTTATGAGGCCGAATCTTTGCTTTTAATCATAATAGAAAACAGCTGTTAATAAGAAACAATCCTCACGTGTAATTGTCACTGTAAACTGACAAATGCTGGTCTTCCCATTATCCAAATTGGTTGCAGTGCATTGGATATTAGTAGTACCCCATGGAAATGAAGCTCCGCTTGTGTGAGTGCAGAATGTATCCAATTCATCCCCAGTAAGCTCTTTAAATTCCGGCTATGAATAACAAAAGAGAACACACTCGTTTTCAATTGAAATCGTACCCTACTAGCTTCTCAATTGGAATTGTGCAACCTCAGTTTTCCGCAAAGCACAGTACTGCAAAACACTGTAAATGTTGATAAAATTTCTGCGAGACTAATTTTTGTTTCTTCTTTTTGTTTGTTTGTTTATGTTGTTTCGTGGGGTGTAACTCCCCCCTTTTTTGTTTTTTACTGTTGTGTGAAGTTCTGCCATGATTCATATTATACGGTATCATTACATCAATTTTTTACCATTATTTCCTCTCAGATCCCGGCCCTTACATTGGCTTCAATACTCTTTTTAACAAACCTGCGTGGTGCCAACACTCACTTATAGTTTTTCAGTTAGTTTTTAATTAAACTGTCGGTACTCCGCCAAATTAATTTGTTTTCTAAAAAAAATCATGATACACAACTACGCCTAGCCAAATTACATGCCAAATGCCTTAGTATTATCGGTATCTTTTTTTTTATCACTGAAACAATATATCAATGACCAGCATTCCTGGATTTCCCGTAGGACTTCTCAAATGTGCCCAAGTGGATTGTAACCTAGAGCGACCAGGACGTGCTCAGTGTGTTACCGCTTTACGTGTAAGGATCACAACATTAGCATTTTGCTGTAATTGATTTTATTTAGCCATTAAAATTAAGGGTCTATATATAATGCTTTGGGCAATTTAAAAGTGATTGGGTTTTCCAAAAGAGTGTATTACACGCTAATATCAAACTGACACTTAAGTAGTGAGCGATGGCGCAGACTGTGATTTTTTGTTATGGTGTTACGCAGGGTTTTAAGCACAAAAAGTAACCAAGCACAAGACAATTTTGCTTACCAGGATAAGGTTGCCAGCCAAAATGCCATGTGCCATATTTATGAATGGTATCCAACTTCAAGTTGCTAATCAGAAAATCATTAAGCACTATTGTCTGCTTAAGCAGCTCTATGAAATTAGACCGAGCTGGTGTTAATTCTAAAGTTTTTAACAAGCGTGTTTTTCTAACTGTCATCAGGAGATTGACTAAAAAGATTAATAATCACACAAATAATAACAAAACATAATTTTATCAGCGCATCATAAACGACGGATTCCTTGCTGCGCTTTACAATGTCAAAAACTACAAAAACCTTACTTATAAATTACAAAAAGAGTAATTTTATAGAAGTAAAAGCAATGAGCATACTGACACTTGTCCTTATAAATATGAAGCACTGATTTGACCAGCACGACCAGCCCCTACATCGTCAGGAGTAGACTTTGAAACAATTCAAATTAGCTATCATCGTCTTTTATTTAATGGTGGATACAATTCGGATACAATCAAATTGGTTTGCAGAATATTTAAATATTTACCTCTAGCCATTTAACTGGAGTTTCTTTTACATCAGTGGTGATATTTTGATTGTCCGGACATGATACAATGACTGGTGAAAGGTTGTCTGAATGGATAAAAATATAATAAGAAACTAGAAAAAGAACAACTTTAGGGATGCAATAGAACGTTTTGTTGGTGCAAATACCGCGTACTTCGAATTTCTGGTGATGTTGTACATCTAAAAATTCTCACAGGTAAGAGGCACAATGCAAACAAATGTTATCTCTTGCCATTGTACTTTGTACATCTGGGATATATACAACAATGGCACGTTTTCAAATTAGTTTCTGGTGCAAATACTTAGTACTTCGAATTTCTGGTGATGTTGTACTTCTCAAAATTCTCACAGGTAAGAGGCACAATGCAATCAAATGTTATCTCTGGTGTAAAGTCTACATTTGAAGTGAAACAATTAAATGTGTTCGACAGTAAATATGATCTCAACATAATATCTCTATAAAGCCAGGGCAGGTTAGGAATTGTAACTTATACATTTTTGCCTCAGCAAATTAACTTATAAAAGTAATACTTTTATAAGTGTCACTTTCTAATAAAGGTTCCAATGGCAAAAGGGAGAAAGGGGAAGAAAAATAGTAGCTGCATGGATAATATTTTTCCAAGAGACAACACAGCAAGTTGCAATGGCACAACAGTACCCGCAATCACAGCCACCATGGAATTCAAAACTTTACTGTAAAACAAATATCAAAAACAAACATACCCTCTATGTTAACACTGAAAGAACACACGATGCTGTTCCCGACCGCATCGCTGAAATTGTACGACACCACTGTATCCTGGGTGAAATTGTAAGGTGAGTCAATGTCAGGGGGTGCCTTGACAACTGTGAGCTCATCACCAGAGTTGTCAATCGCCATGGGAACAGCAAAGGAGAGGAGAACCCCAACTGATCCAACTAAGGAGTCAGGGCAGACTTTGAGGATCGGCGGAACGGTATCTAATTTTCAGAGATTGAGAAACATTTCATATAAAATATTGAGGGCGACAATTTTGCTTCTGAGGTTGAATGATAAGACGGATCTATTTAGAGAGAACGGGTTCATCTATTTGGCTAACCTTGGCATGTAACAGAGAGCATGTACAGATTCTGATCCCATGTACCACCAGCGAGGCATGTCACCATTCTATGTTCAGGAGCAGCTGTCAGCTCAAATCCATTACGGCAGAAGAAGCTGCAGGTAGTACCATAATAAGGTTGTCTTGGACCACGGCAAATGGAGGGGTAGACACCTCCATTGATTGGAATGAGATCTGCTGGTAAGGGGTCACATCCAGCCACTGTCAACAAAAGAAAAACAAGTTGTTTGGAGACCATTAATGCCTCACCATTAATCAACAAATGTTTCAAGTTTCACCCTACAGTTACGAAACATTTTGTACAAAACTATAAAGTAGTTTTTAGGGTTGAACAAAGACACAATTTGCTAGAGATGGATTTGAACCTGCGACATTAATTGATGGCAGTCTCCCTATGTTGTCAATATCTTTGTGTGGGGTGTCAGTCAGAAGCTATTCAATCTGTAACGCCGTATAGTTTACGATGTATTTTGGGACCACCTTAAGGTCATGCAACTTTTTAATTAAAATATCAAGTAATAAGCCACAAGGGAAACCAAGTTAGTAAGTTTGAAATAATTTGACTAGAACGAAATTTGAGCCTGCTACCTCTGGATTTTTTTGCTGGCCCTCAACCAATTGAGCTCCAGTAATTTTTTTCAAAATAGGGAGACCAGCAACATTAGGGCTAGATAGCTCATTTGGTAAAGTGTTGGTACGTTAATCCGGAGGTCTCAGGTTCAAATCTTGCTCAAGTAAATTAATCTTTGTCCGACCCCAAATTTTTCAAAATTTACACAGTGAAGTTTCCCTTGTGGTTTGTTACCTAAATTGTAATGTAAATTTTAAGCCTTGAGATCCTACAAGATAAAGTAACAACCTACACGCTTTGGATCTGAGTCAACCTTGGCATCAAGTCTAAGCCAACAACCAAGAGGTTTGATCAATTCCTGTACCATAAATAGCTTGCTTCAGAAGCCGTTGATTTGACAGGCAAGACGTATATTCTAACTTTAAGTTAAAGATGCAATGTCATTAGAACATTATACCTTTGCTTTAAAAATTGGAGACAGAGATTGTGGAAACTAGATCTTTAAAACCCTTAAACATGACCATGGCAAATTTTAGTGGTAAATTTGAAGTGTTTGTGTTTTTTATTCACTTGCAAAGCCCTGGGCGACTTGAATGTCCATGATATCCCAGACAGGACCATTCCACATAACTAAGATGGGGGGGGGGGGGTAGTTCCCAGATTGTTTTAATTTTTGTATGGGCTGTGAAACTTGTTCCTGGCATACAACTGTACACAAAAGGTGCTATACCAATGCACACAAACACAGATGACCCAGATCTAACCCTCTGATAAGTGGAACAATCTGTTCAGCTCTGGCTTGGCTTGTCATGTCATGTCTTGCCCGCTGCTTGAGCAAGGCCACTCAACCAAACCCCAAACAAACTGGCACCGTTCTGTGGAGGGACCGTGGAGAAAATCAGGCGAATACAATTCGATTGTTTATTACAGGGATGACTGGATTTGACCACGGAGGTACGATTACACAGTCAGGCTAATACACTTCGGTTGTTTCCTTTATTAATATCATTTGAAACATCCTGTTGCTTGTTGTTTTGATAAACTGTTTGAGAGTGAGAAAAATATAACACAAACATGAAATTTGAAACTCTTTTTTTTATTACTTTTGTTTTCAACCCAAATTCTTTATTGTTTGTTTCTATCTAATTAACCAAACTAATTAAAAATTAATTAAAAATAAACAAAATCAAGATTAAGTATTCATAGACAACAACTGGGCTCGTAAAGAAGTCACTAGGATGTCAACAAATTAATGGGAGATGATATTATAACAATAAGAGGGTGTGTCACTAATTGGTGGTAACGTCCTACAGTTATCAAGTTTCTAGGGACGTCACACGTTTTAAGGGGAAACAAAGGGGAACAAAGGAGAAAAAGGGAACAAAAGATATACTCAAATATTGTTTGGAATGAACAATAACACTATTCTCCAACCGTGTCGTGTCGCTTGATGCACTTACATTGACATGATGGGCTTGGACCGTCCCTGGTCCAAGACAAAAGACTAGTAGTAGCATTCCTCGAGCATACTGCAATTTCCATACCCTGCAGGGTGTAACCCTCCAGACAGCCCACATGACAGGTAGTTCCAAGACGATCATCACAGGTTCCAATAAATTGCCCGAAGAATGGAGGGTTGAGTGGTCTACATCTGGCAACTATTCATGTATTTTAAAGAAAGATATACCTAAATAAATAAAAGTCAATTAGTCAAATGTTTATTTTACGCAATTGCTGGCAGAGTTTTCTTTGGTAAGCAGAGGTGTTCAGTTGTTGTTTTATTGGCTAACTCTATAACTTAAAAAAATAATTATTTTCAGTCAGACTTTTAGTCACATTTCACTATTTTCACTATTCACTGGGATTGTGTTATATCCAGAAATGATTCTAGTGAATAATTCAGCCAAATTTCATGGAGCTGCTTACCAATCAGGCAAATTGGTGATTGAAAGAGCAGATAATTCTGCGCTTACCGTATTATTTGATTGCGTAAGAGCAATTTTCACATTACAAAGCACTATTGCTTTGGCGCATGCTCGGTAATCAGCGCCATGAAGTTGAGATATCATGGTACAATGTACATACCTCTTACACTTATTTCAAAGATACAGGAAGCTTGATTCCCTGCTGTGTCTGTAGCAACACATTTGATAGCATTATCCCCAACCGGTAGCAGTGCTGGTTGTGCTGGATTACAGGTTATAGTTGGCGATTCACCAGAATTGTCTGTAGCTGCTACTGTCCATGTAACATTCACTTGAAGTGAGGTTTCGGTTAGGTTCGTCCCAAAGTCAAGCGGGCAAGTTGTGAAATGTGGGCTTTTATAATCTATACATTTAAAATAAATCAACCAACAGTAAGTAATTGTGACTAGTTTGTCAGAATCGAAATCAATTAATCAGCAAACAGTAACAATTATGTTATCATATTTTAAATATTTCTTAGTATTATCAAACTTCCAAGACATCAGACGCAAATATTTCCCATGGTGTCTAAAAGTACCCAGATACCAATTAACATAATGTAAGCTAAAGTTTAGACGAACAGTTCCATGTGTAGATTTCTGGAGAGTAAGCATAATTTTACCAATGCAGCTGAATGCAGAACTGTCATGGGACCAATCTCCGCTACCAAGGCACCTAATGAAGGTATACGAAGGAGGGTCTACTCTGTACCCAGATTGAGAACAGCGAAGGTAGCAGATGTCATTGTAATTTGGAGAGATGAGGCAATCAGCTGGAGATATCTCCAAGCCCTCAGTAGCAACTAAAGCTGGACAACTTCTTTCTGTAAAACAGTAATATTAGTTGTTAAGGAAAATTCGTTGTATGACAGAAAGATGGCCGGGAGGATTTATACATTCCGGGTGTCAGCTAAATTGAGGTGGTCACAGTAGTCCATACAAAAATTCTGAAGAATTTACAGTTTCAAATCTATCAACACTTTTCAAATCTATCACAAAGTTCTCAAAATTGTTTGTTGTGTGGCTTACGTCATATCAGTTGATATTAACAATAATAATACAAACTTGTAACGCACACTTTCTAACAAAATATTTTCTAAGGCGCTACAAAAGTATCACCAAAACATGAATTTTAATAACTTGCAGTGAACAGAAGTTTCATAATATGAGTTTGAAAGTGTTGAGAGTGTGAATGTTTTTGATTTTGTCATGTTGGGTGGTACGAAATTTCGGTACAACGATGATGGCACAAGAAGTTGTATTACTTTGTGATATGACCATAAAATAGCAACAACTACAATTTAGTGTCTGTCAAAACAAACAATAGGTGTTTGGTTGTCATTGGTGTCAGTGTGGTGTTAAACCCCTGCGCTGTGCCATGGTGGGGTCGGTGACCGTCCGGCTGTAAACAAAGTTGTCTAGTGGAGCATAGCCGGATAACACTATAACCAGCAAATTTAGCTGGGGGGTCGGTGTTGGACCGACAGTCACCTTTAACTTTGAATACCCATTGAAATGACTCACTGACATTTGATACACCGCTATGGGCATTTGATGCTATTCTCTGATCTCAGACTCCGTTATTTCCAGGCAATCAATCATCCTGTCAGTCTTATCTACTATTTCATTGCCTCAATAACAAGACTGTTGGTAGCCCAAATAAAGTAAAGTAAATCTATTACATTTAAATCTTTAGCTTACACGGGAAATACATGCTAACGTTACTACTTAGGACTGCATTGAGGGAAGGCACTAAAAACTATCCTCCCCAGCGGTTCGGTGCCTTTCGGCCGGTCGGGTGCCTTTCGGATGCGACGGGTGAAGGAAACACGCACACGCACACACACACACACACACACAAGTGTGTAATGACCTCCAATCGTGGACCCTCCTTTGTTCCACTCTTTGTCCTGACAAACGTGGACCTCATTGTTTTCCTATGTGATAGCAAACGTGGACCTATTGTCCCTTTTGTTGTAAGTCCACGGTTTGAATGTCACTACAAACTCACACACACACGCACGCACGCACGCACGCACAAACGCACGCACGCACGCACGCACGCACGCACGCACGCACGCACACACACACACACACACACACACACACACACACACACACACACACACACACACACACACATCCTTACGGATCCGGTTTGTGGGGTACTGCTATTGTTGTTCTATTATTCCCTTTTCTGAAGAATTCCCTTGTGGGGCCCAATTGTTCCTATTGAAATGACCTTGTGGGGTCCATTGTTCCATTGTTGTCAGGACCCCACATATGCCCTTCTGTGTGTACACACACACACACACACACACACACACACACACACACACACACACACACACACACACACACACACACACACACACACACACACACACACACACACACACATCCTTACGGATCCGGTTTGTGGGGTACTGCTATTGATGTTCTATTATTCCCTTTTCTGAAGAATTCCCTTGTGGGGCCCAATTGTTCCTATTGAAATGACCTTGTGGGGTCCATTGTTCCATTGTTGTCAGGACCCCACATATGCCCTTGTGTGTGTCCACACACACACGCACCCACACATACTTTTGCACACACCGTTGTGGGGACTTCCTATTGTTGTTCTATTGTTCCCTTTTCTAAAGAAATCCCTTGTGGGGACCGGGTTTAAAAAAGAAAAACGTTGTAGGGACCTTTGTTCCATTGTGTAAAAGTCCCCACAACGGTGTGTATGCCTACCCACCGAACGTTGGCTGTGTGCGCATGGATGGCCTTGCGTATTTTGTGCAAATTTTGATGAACTGTGTAGCCTCGATTAGCTCATAGTAGGGTCAATATACAGTTTGACCCCAAAACAATTGTAACAAAAGGTTTTCCAACGGTTTCAGGTCCTATTGGACATCCAAAATAACTTATCAAAAATCTAAGAAAATCAGAGTACCGGAAAGCTGTTTTTTTCAAAATGGCGTCCAAATGGCCGACAATATCCTAAAATGACTATAAGTCAATCATTATTCACCCTACAGTTGTAATGTTGGTGCCTATCCCATGGTTTTAGGGGTCAGAGAACTCATTCAGACCAACAAAAGCGTAATTGAATAATCAGGTAACCTGAAATTTGAAGATGGCGTCAAAAATGGCCGCAAAACACTAAAATGGCTATAAGTAATTTCATATTCACCCTTGGAGTTTAATTTTTTGTGTCTACATCTATCTTGTATGGATCAAGAAACCCACTAAGACCAATACAAATTCAGTGAGTAATCAGGTAACCTAAAAATCCAAGATGGCGTCCAAAATGGCGTCCAAAGTGGCGTCCAAAATGGCTGTCAGAGTTTGTCTTCTAACCCAAGTGTTGTATGAAGGGAGACATATAGTCAAATTGCCTTACGTATACCCCACGGTAGCCTAGACACCAACGTGTAATAAAGGATTTCACTTAACGATTGAATGCATAGAATGAGTGTACCGACTAGTTATAAAAGATCTAGACATTGAATACACTCCGCATAAATGGAAGAAAAATTCAAAAACAGCAAGTTTTGCAGTGTATTATGACTGGCGTGCAGGCAAGGGGAGGGTGAGTCACTAGGTGTTTGGGAGACGTAGTTGAATAAGGGTGGTAAAAGGGGAGGGTTGTAAGGGAGGAAGGGAGTGTATGTTTGAAAAAAATGGAGGGTGAGGGAGGTGAAGGAGGGGTTAATGTCCGGGTGTTAATGAGGGGTAGTGTTAGGGGTTAGGATAGGGAGAGGCTAATGTCACTGGTGTAAATGAGGGCAAGTGTTAGGTGTTAGGAGAGGGAGAGGGATGAACGAGGTTGAAAGTGGTATAAGGGAGGGTGTAGAGGAGGGGGAGGAAGGTAATATATGGGGTATAAGAAGAGGTTATGGGGGTAGCGGTGGGTATGGGAAGGGGTTAGTGGTGTGGGAGACGGTATATGTGGGTGGTATATGGGGTAGGGTGGGTATATGTGGGTGGTACATGACGTAGGGTGGGTATGGAAATCAGGGGTTATGGGTGCTGGAATAAGGTAATTGTGGTTGGTATATTGGATAGGGGTGGGTATGGGAAGGGGTTAGGGGTTTGGGAAAAGGTATATGTGGGTGATATATGGGGTAGGGTGGGTATGGAAAGGGGTTAAGGGTGTAGGGAGAGGGTATATGTGGGTGGTATATGTGGTAGGGGTGGGTATGGAAAAGGGTTAGGGTGTGAAAGAGAGTTTATTTGGGTGGTATATGGGGTAGGGGTGGGTATGGGAAGGGGTTAGGGGTTTGGGAAAAGGTATATGTGGGTAATATATGGGGTAGGGTGGGTATGGAAAGGGGTTAAGGGTGTAGGGAGAGGGCATATTGGGTGGTATATGGGGTAGGGGTGGGTATGGAAAAGGGTTAGGGTGTGGGTGGTATATGGGGTGGGGGTGGGTATGGAAACGGATTAGGGTGTGGGTGGTATATGGGGTAGGGATGGGTATGGGAAGGTGAGGGGTTTGGGAGAAGGTATATGTGGGTGATGGGGCAGGGTTGGGTATGGGAAGGGGTAAGGGTGTGGGAGAAGGTATATGTGGGTGGTATATGGGTAAAGAGTGGGTATGGGAAGGGGTTAGGGGTTTGGAGAAGGTATATGTGGCTGGTATATGGGGTAGGGGTGGGTTTGAGAAGGGGTTAGGGGTGTTGGGAGAAGGTATATGTGGGTGGTATATGGGTAAAGAGTGGGTATGGGAAGGGGTTAGGGGTTTGGAGAAGGTATATGTGGCTGGTATATGGGGTAGGGGTGGGTTTGAGAAGGGGTTAGGGGTGTTGGGAGAAGGTATATGTGGGTGGTATATGGGTAAGGGTGGGTATGGAAAAGAGTTAGGGTGTGGGTGGTATATGGGGTGGGGGTGGGTATGGAAAAGGGTTAGGGTGTGGGTGGTATATGAGGTAGGGATGGGTATGGGAAGGTTAGGGGTTTGGGAGAAGGTATATGTGGGTGATGGGGTAGGGTTGGGTATGGGAAGGGGTAAGGGTGTGGGAGAAGGTATATGTGGGTGGTATATGGGTAAAGAGTGGGTATGGGAAGGGGTAAGGGGTTTGAAGAAGGTATATGTGGGTGGTATATGGGGTAGGGGTGGGTTTGAGAAGGGGTTAGGGTGTTGGGAGAAGGTATATGTGGGTGGTATATGGGGTAAGGGTGGGTATGGAAAAGGGTTAGGGTGTGGGTGGTATATGGGGTGGGGGTGGGTATGGAAAAGGGTTAGGGTGTGGGTGGTATATGGGGTAGGGATGGGTATGGGAAGGTGAGGGGTTTGGGAAAAGGTATATGTGGGTGATGGGGTAGGGTTGGGTATGGGAAGGGGTAAGGGTGTGGGAGAAGGTACATGTGGGTGGTATATGGGTAAAGAGTGGGTATGGGAAGGGGTTAGGGGTTTGGAGAAGGTATATGTGGGTGGTATATAGGGTAGGGGTGGGAGGGTGTTGACAGTCACAGAATAAAAAAGACAAGTACATAGATATTCCAGAACAGGTCAATGTTTATTTTTGTTAACGTCAGCCTGAACACGAAAACTAGTAATTTCTTAATTACAAGGTCACAAAGATTAGTTTGCCTCATGTACTAACCTGTGAGACCTGTTCCTTGATATTAGGACGATTACAGGGACTTAAAAACAGCACGTGTATTTAATCATGGGAATTTTTTTACTCACCAGGTCACACATGTTAGTTTGCTTCATGTACTAACCTGTGAGACCTGTTCCTTGATAAGAGGATGATTACAGTGATTTAAAAACAGCACTCCATCCTCATAACAAGGAACTAGAGAGATAAAGTGGTGGCCGGATGCGGAATTTTAGACGGGCAGCTTGAATATCAATTTAAATAAATATTAAACTTAAAGAACTTCTAATCTGTGTGTCCAAAGTTTACCGGGGTTTTCACGGCAACAAAATTAGAATTTGTGGCCACCTCAAATAACAGGAGCTTCAACTGCTCAAATTTGTCACAGTTTAAAACAAACCCAACATATAAGCTCGTATGTCTCCTAAGGTACTACTTCTAACCATTCCTTCCTCCATAGTCATATACACACTGCGCGGGAAACCTGTGTGTCCGCTCGCCGTGTGTACTGCTTCTAGCTAGCTGTCACGTCGCACGAACCGAGAGTACCCAAACACGAAAAGTCCCGAACGCACTCGGAATTTTCCGAACCGCTGGAAAGGTTAGTTTTTAGTGCCTTCCTGCATTGAGGCTCTAGAGTGTGTATTAATTGAACATCGTTGAAGATTTTCATAGTTAAGTATGTGCAAAGTAAAAAATATATATATATATATTTATATATTGAAATATTTTTCAGCATAATAATTCATTATTTAATTTGTCACAAAGGCGCTGTTTACGTCATTATGATTGATTTTCAAATTTGGTTAATACAGAGAGAACATTTTGTCTTTGTTGGCCGACAAAAATGTTCACATTTGGCGTTTGCCTAGTTGGACTTACACAGCCTAATGCCAAGTCAGGCTTAGTGGACTTTGAACCTTGTAATTAGTGGAGCGGAACAGCCAACCAGACTGCTTCCGCATTATACACAGTTAAAATGCGGGTCGACATATACTTGGCCTTAACGTCCATTTTCAACCAGAAATTAATATCAAACTGGTATCATCTTTGTGCAAAAGTTTGAGAAGGCTCACGAACCTAACATCTGATGTAATAAAAAAGTTTGATTAAAGAATCAGCAGTTCTTAAGATATATGTAATTTTCAACTTCCATTTAGAATTGGGGTACCACTTTGTGTATAATTTGTTAAGTGTTTAAAGACCTCTCTGATGATGTAAAGATTGTAAAACTCCATTGTGTGGTCCATGAGTTATGACTTTTTTTCAAATATTAAATTTATAATTAAAGGAGCTCGACACCAGGTAACGTCGTCATGACGGTGCAACTTAGTAATTTAACTAAGAAAAACCCATTAAATTTAACATATCCTGGCTTGAGTACATGCAACAGTTTAGCTCAATCAAGATTGGTATCATGTAGATAAAGCCTTTTTATCGATTTATTACCTTTCAAGCTAGATGCAAAATAAAATTTGATTGCAGCTTGCTTTGTTAACAAGATATGTAATAAATGGGCAACGACGTCAATTAAAATATTATTTACATGTCAATGTACTTGTCCAACGATAGGTCAAGTCAAATGTGTTGGACTCGTGGTTTGGTAGATACTATGTGTTTTAAAATAAACACAATTCTGACAAAAACATGGTTTCGTCCATACCCAGTCTGTCTCTTAGAGTCGTCCATTTACTGTTTTTTTTCTATGAGTGGCAGCAAACAAATGTGCGTGTTAGCTGTCAAGTTGTTTCACGCGTCAAAATAAAACGTGCGGGTTTACCAATTTCTTTGAGTATTTTTTAAAGACTCTTAATATTTATTTACAACAGCACGTGACATATTTTTTGAGCACATTATTCAGAAATAATAACACAGACTGACTGAATGCAGAAGTGTTTTACATCTGGGTGTTTTTTGTAATCCGTTCATTTTTAACCCAGATGCATTTTTTTCCCATCAACTTATGAATTATGAACGGTTGAGGTAAAATTGAACACGGTTTATTGTTTTAAACACAACTAAACAAGATTTGTTTTAAAATTACTCAAAGGTGTAACTTTGAGTATTATAAATTTTTCTTTACAATCTATAATAAATTTACTTATCACGTTTAGAGAATAACATTTCCAGTATTGGTCATACAGTTTGTGTCGAATCTTGCCTCAACTTGACCCGAGTTGACCCTCAATAATACTTTATTTTTGAACAATCATTGATACAGTATAATGCGTCTCATCATGCCCAACATAATGGGGGGAAACGGAACACCACATTAGTATTCATAAAGTAACGTTTCAGTATCCTAAAAGTGTCAAAACCGTTTGGAATTTCATTAAAAGGTGAAACTAAAAGTAACATTTAGCCCACGTGGCAGTTTAAGGATTCCTTTTTTTCTCATGAAGATTTGTTTCAGTCATTCAATTTCAAATAGCGATTCTAGTTCAGTATGTATGGCGGACCCCCGTGCACCCCAAAAGAACTAACCAACAATTCTACTTCTTGGGGGTCCCCATACATACTCCCCTTTTCAAGCATACATTTTGACCATTCATCAGTTGAATTTCTACTACCTTTTTTACAATTGATGAAATCAAATTAAGACTCATTGAGGCGCACATGGGTTTGTTTCTAGCTTGCATTTTTGTTTCGTTTATGATCAATGAATTTCAGCTTGTTTGCGTTCAAATTCACCATGAAAATGCGTGCCCTGAAATTTATGTTATCATCTTTATTTCTGCTAATGTTCGGACCATGTCAAATTAGAAGTTGAAAAATGTTTTAAAATAAATAAAAGCTAAATAAGGGGTCATTATAGAACTTAAAAAACGAATTATTGCTGTTGTTTTCCTGTGCATATATATATTTTTTTTATACATTTCTTCTACTTGTTTGTATATATCTGAAGTTGGTTTTTTTAATCCTTCAATGTTCTGACAAGCTGCTTCTCGGCATGTAAGCTTGGCTGTAACTATACTATTGTAGAAATCGGAAAGCATATAACGTTGAATTTGAATGCAAACACTTTGAAAATGTTTGCTCATTGGTGAAATTGATCGGTTGACCAGCTCCTGCGTTTTCGAAATTAAATGTGTCTTGCGGCCTAATGAAAGCGAATTTTCTTATTTGACCATGGAATGCTAAACTGTTGAATATTGATTCAATCGAGCATTCATTTTCAAACGAAATTTAATGAGCCGGGTGTTAAAATGAATGGATTATTTTGAAATTGCCCAAGAAAACCTATATTAAAAAAATTGAGAAACTACCCAGCACAAAAGACACCGAATGGTCCGAAAAAGTACACAAGTAGCTGACGACGAAAACGACAAGGTATAGATAAACAGAAAATGGAATGGAACTGTCCGGACAGATGGTTGCTACCAGTTGCACAAATGCTTTCGACCGAATAAAAAATTTAATTTAGAATTGCACATTATGGAAACACATGTACTACATGTAGATAGTATACAAAATGTTGAATCTTAATTGCTAAGTTAGATTTCAAACACATTATGTAGATGGATGTATGCCTCAAGTGGCAACTTAAATTTAGTGTGAAAATCATGTAGGGTGGAATGAGGTTAATAACATACTAACCTTCACAGGTAAAGTCCACCACATCCCATGTACTATTGGAAAGACAGGTAGATTGCGGGGTGCCAACACCTTCATAGCCATAAGGACAGTACCAGTGACAGGTGGTACCCAGCAGTTCAGTGGCAGGTGGGTAATGAAGGCAGCCTGAACGAAGTACTTGGCCAGGCCGGTCAGCCAAGGCAGGACACGAGATTGCTGTGAAAATTACAACAAACATTATGTCCTTTTAATATGGGAGAATACTGAAGTCTCACAGAGAAATTGGAATGGATGAGCAAGGCTAGGGTGAAAATCCTTCTTAAAAATTACCAAAGTTGTCAACCAAGTTGTGAATTGTTGCACTTATTATTGTAAGTAAGGCTCACATTGATACCATGGACAAAACTGTTTTGAGTAATGATGACAGGCTGGTTGGTTACTCATTCGTTTTTTATTATTTCTGTCTCGTAGTCTTCCGGGGGATCAGAACACACGGTTGAAATGTCATGTAGCCAACTTGCTATTCTCAGAGCCATCATACTAACTCGAACTTCACACACTTTTACAACAAGCATGTATAGCATCAAGTCTTACCGATATTTTTAGTGAGTGTACAATCTCTACACCGATTCATGGAAAACTGCTTTCACATCACTAATAACGCTATCAACAAAATTAAGGGTAATTAAAGGAAGACAACAAAATCTTGAGCTCTGATTAAAATACTGACAATTCACAAGGCTACTTACCCGAACATGTAGGGTTTTGCTTTGTCCACTCTACTAGAGGGGAATCACCAGTCTTTTCACATGTCCTGCTTTCAGGGCCTATCAATTGGTAACCTGCGTTGCAGAAGAAGCTACAAGTGGATCCATAGATGTTACTTGGGCACTGGACAAGGGAACCACCGGCTGGTGCTTGTAGAGGCTGGCAGCGTAAAACTGACAGGGTAGATACAGAGTTACCAGGAATGCAAAAAATGCAAAAAAGTTTCAGGTTTTTTAACAATATAGTTGGCAACCCTTTATATGTTTTATGTAATTAAAACAGGTCCCTTTAACATTTGAAAATTCATAAAGCTCTGCGCTGCTTAGAGTGAAACTAGTTTCAAGGCTATTCAACAGCTAATTGGCAATGAGTAATGAGCTTTTTAGGACCCTGATTTTACATTGTTTGTAAATTTTTGTAATTCTTTTATATTAATGCAATGTTTAGATCCCCATTTTTTCAAATGCTCTCCTTGGTAGCCTCCCCCAAAATACATTTGGGAGGTTCGGTTAAAGCAAACTGAAATAATGTGGGGGGAATCTAGAGAAATCCGTTGCATAGCTTTCTTTATATATATATATATCTATATTTTTATTTTTTACCATGCACAGTTATGTAGACATCACATCGTCTGCTATTTGAAGCTTGATCTGTGGCAATGTAAGTCAGACGTGTTGTGCCCTCAGTAAATGACGACCCAGATCTCTGAGAAATATCCAAGCTGGAAGAAACAAAACCAAAACTCAGCTAAACTAAATCAAGGGAAAACAAACTTTAATCATTTTGTTGCGAATAAAATAGACATGACTGATTTTGTTTTCTTGGCATCATTAGAGTTTTGTTGGCATTGGGGTAAAATCAGTTACCATGTAAACAAAAATGGGTTGGTGCTACGGGGAAGCTAGCTCAGGTTGGACATTTCCGTTGCGTACAACGGAGACGGCACGTAAATTTTTGTACTACTAGTAGGGCTGGCAGGTAGCAGGCTTACTGACAATAATTATAAATACTCTGTTTTATTATTATTGTAAATCCATTGTACTGGGAAGTGCGCACCTGCTCAGAATTAAGTTAACAATGGGAACTCACATGGTATGTTTGCTTCCACCTAACGTCACAAAGCCTCCCAGTAAAAAATACAACACTGCAGATTTATTCCATTGGACATGTGTAATGCAATTGAATATGGAAAGACTTTGATACAAACCTTGACATTGGTGAAGAGGGGACGGTCAGCTGGGAAGGGGGTGTTTGAATGTATGGCCAAGTGACCCAAATAACATATACTTTGTTCTAACACCCACCTGGCAACATTTACATCACCAGAGTTATCAGTTGCTACTAGTGCTTGAAAGAAGACAACAGCTTGCCGCATTCCTGGTGGAGCTGTCTTCTCAATATACATCGGACAATTTTCAGTAAACACTGGCGACTGGTGATCTGTAATATACAAGTTAGTGATAGTATTAATTACCTGAAACATTAAAGGGTTATATGAGAACTTACTTGAGGTAACTATATATAAATAAATAGTAAACTTGCGGGTACAACCATGTAATAAAACTCTTTTGTGGGAGTGTTGGCTCTGAAAAGAGCCGGTTTTGTCTCGACGTTTCGAGCAGTATACTCTGCTCTTCTCAGAAGAGCATAGTATAGGGGCCTACTGCTCGAAACGTCGATACCAAACCGGCTCTTTTCAGAGCCAACACTCCAACAAAAGAGTTCTATTACATGGTTGTACCCGCAAGCTTACTATTTATTTATATAATTATAGTTACCTCTTTTCTTCACACCATGCAATGCTTAAAACACCACTTGAGAACTATACATGTTTGAAATGTAGTCCTGATTTTATGAGAAAAGGCGAACGAGAGGTTACGTGATAGTCCGGCTACGCGCAAGCGCAATCGTACTTCACTTGAGATCTGATGTCTGATGAAGCACTCCATACCCAATATTCAAAATAATAAATGAGAACTTGTTCTAAAATTAGAGAGACAAGGGAGGGAGAGGTGGGCACGTAATCTCTCGCTCGCCTTTTCTCATTAGGATTGAATTTCAAACAGGTAAGTTCTCATTTAATCCTGTCATTTTATTTCGAAATCTCGTGAGAGATTTCGTGAGACTTGAAAGACATCAAATCTCGATCAGAAGTGTCCAGTAGAGGTATTGTAACGGACAATGCAGGAATGGCTTTACCGCTGGAAGAGCATGCCTTTCGGGAGTTGCAATGCCCCGGCAAACTTTGAGAGACTCATGAAAAAGTTTTATGGCTGGCCGGCAGAGATTGTTGAGCGTCTCAAAATCGTGTTGGATAAGTTACGACATGGGCTCGAGAAACCTAGCAAGTTTCAGAAGTCGGTGGTCTATCTAGGACACAATGTGACGGGGTTGCTACCGATCCTAAAGGAGGTACAGCTAGTGGCTGTGTGGCCTGGGCCGAAGTGTGTGAGGGATGTGAGGGCTTTTGTGGCCTCGCCTCATCGCAAGTTCAGTCAGGGATTTGCAGGGATTGCAAGTCAAGGATTTGCAGGGATTGCAATAAGTCACTTCATGCCCTGACCAAGAGAGCGAGGGAATTCGTTTGGACTGTTTTCCGTCAGGAGGCATTTGATCAGTTAATTAAAGGACATTATCCAGTCTGCCCCAATTCTGTCAGTTCAAGAGGGTGACTTCATCCTAAACACTGATGCCAGTGGAGGGGGCATTGGGGCAGCTGTGTCGCAAATCCAAGGTGGTGAGGAAAAGTTTGTTTATAGTTGATAAGGGTTGAATAAACCACATGGTTGATGGTTGTGTTTATGAACTTAATACATTGATATATAAAAGCTACAAATCAGGTTTGAAACTAATGCTAAGTGGTATAACCTAATAGTTGACTTTACTAAAAGCAAACATGAGAGCTGAGTATGAATTAAATTATTTCTAAACATATAGCACTAATAGCAATAATATTTTCATTTGCCGGACTCCAACACCGTCCCATCACCAGGCAGCTGTCATCGGGGTCAACGATGGTCCCGACCCAAAAGAAAAGAAAGGAAAAGAAAGTCAGATGAAAACGATTTAGAGTATGGGTAGCTAATTATGCTGGAGAAAAGAAGTGCATTGGAAACGAGAAGAGCGGAGGTTGAGATTGAGAAACTTCAGTTGGAGAAGGAACCTGCTTCTCCTAAAGAGAACGATGCTACAACAGAGTTTTCATAATTAACCCTTTCGTTACTGGGCCTTATGTTTGCTGCATCCTGGGTGCTGTACATGCATTTCAGCATGGTCTCAAACAAATGTGATTTGTAGAAAAAAACTTTACTAGGTAGATACTTGAAACCGACTGAAAATAGGCAGGGACATATGCAGCTGTCCTCCCGCAGAAAACAAAACAAAATATATATGTCAAGAAATTTATTTCAAATTTATGGTAATTTTGTCAAAATTATGATAATTTATGCAAACAATTTCAATAAATTGACGAAAAGTCATGTTTTGATTATTTTGTTTTCATTTATTCTGAAAGCCAATATCAAAAACCCACAAAATCAGCAACAAAGTGTAAGGAAAACCATTATTTTATTCGTCTTTGTCACATTTCAGATGTCCAGTACTATGTGAAAAAAACTCCCCACTCCTAACCCACCCCCTCCCCACCCCAGATTTTTCAAGCCTGTTCAAACCTTTATTGAAATATAAATTTAGTCATTTTTTCAAACAAATATTTTATTTACCTCACAAAAACAAATTCTTGCACCCCCCAGTACATGTACTTCGATCATTTCATCTGACATTATTTATGTATTTGCTGGGAAGTTTGCCAATTACAAATTACGTGCTGAAATCAATTTCTGTGTGGTATGCTTGAAAGCAACCCTGTTCAATGTGGAGACCTGGTTGAGATGGGCAGCTCTTACAAGTCCACACAATTTCCACTGGCGCTCCTTTTGGGGTTCTAATCCCCTTTGCGTAGGACACACGGCATTTTTTCTTTTGCCTCTGGTCCACAGCACCCTCATTTGGCTGTTTTTTAGCAGGGAAATGCCTGCCAGAGAGTCTGTGTACAGTGTCTTGAAGAGACACTTCTCGATTGAATCTTGGGCTTGATGTAAGTAGCATATTTATTACATCACGGGTAAAGGAAATAAAATCCTTCTTCCTGTCCCCAGTGTGCAATTGGTATGTGTTGTGCTTATTATTGTGTATCCTCTAGGGTGTAATATGATCGATGTAAAACACCTAAAATTTTAATTGTTGTAATTTTCTTTCCTCTATTGGGTGACGCTTTTTGGGTTCTTCAGTAAAGTGTTTCCCCAAATTTGTTTAATATAAAGTCTTCCCTACGGTTTTTGATAATAAGTGGCCAATTTAAACGCCACTATAAGCTCTTCAGAACAAGCTGTTTAGAACAATCACTTAAGTGGAATGATTATTTTGTGACTTTTGTAGTAGTTTCGTGAACACGGCCCCTGAAACCCAAATGGATTCTCTATGCTCCAACTCCGCACTACTGATTTGCCAGCACACTATGTTCTTCAGATTTAATGCCACCTATTTGTGATATGTATGCTACGGCGGTGATGTTGAATTGTTTTACTCTACATGAATATTTTGCATGCTCCCGCAGAAGAGATTTAGAACAAAGAAGGCTGCTTTAACATTTCCACTTGAATTCCCTAGCTTGCCCTCCAATATGGGTGGAACCAGTGGTTGCCTACCATCCTCAACTCTTATTATAATTTGTTTTGAGTTCATAATTTGTTTATGACGTTTTATTTTGTTCTTGTATTTAGGTGTGCCTTTTTAGGTTTGTATTTTCTGGATCGCCTTTAGATAATGATTTTTTTTTGCTTTTTGGTTATCCGCAGGCTTGTTCTGTGTAGCCCTACTTATAATGTTAGTTCTTTTTACGTACTGTTTTTGTGCTGCCTGATGTTAATAAATAAATGAAAACAAAAATCATGACAAAGCTTTGTATTGGTATGATGCATTACTAAATTGAAATATCAGCATTTTCAACATTCTACTGCGATGGGTACGGAAAAGAAGGAACATTTAAGGTAAAGTGAAGCCATGTAACAAATCGGCGGCTCTAAATTTGTTGCACTTTAAAACGTATCCATTTTGAAATATTACAATCAGTATGTTAATTTGAAGAAATGAGAGATCCAAGATCATTCTCAAACCACCATTGTCTTCAATCGAGTAAATATTTGAGATATACCACCCTCATAAGATTTGGGTTCAATGACCTGTTATTCAAGGAGTTTGTGTATTTCCTTAGTGATACGTTGATTTAACCTAACATGTAAGTTCATCAGGAAAGGGTGCAAAGAACTGGTGTGGAGTCCCAGGTGTCCCAAATTCTAGTTAATGTCTTGTAATGGCCTGCAATATTAACTATCTGATGTAAAGTTTTCCCATCCATTGCAAAATAGTCTCAAAAGACCACCTATACCACCAAACATTTAAATCTGTTTACACACAAGTTTGAAAGACCTACCTCACCTGCAGTAGAGCTTGTCATAGTATCAGCCATGATAAGGTCTGTGTTCACTTCCAGGTCGGGTTTGCAGCTGTGTTCATAACACCAAACTGTTTCCGTTGTTTTGGCCTGGTGTGGTTGCGGAAGTTTCGTTGTTTAAAATTTATTTCCAGCAGCTTGAAATCGTTTGTTCATGAACTTCATGGGATTGCATCCAAACTCTTCTTGGACCTCCTTAAATTGTTTTCCAAGGTCGTTGGTTGATGATTACCACAATGGGAAAACTTCGGGTTTATGTCCGGTCGAACTAGTTCCTTGCGATAATAATTCATTTCGAAGTTGGCAAATGCAAACAATGCAACGCCATCCCCTTGTTTAGTTCTCAAACCCACCGATTCAAATGCTAAAGGTGTGATGCCTTTTAATAAGAGACTTCTTAATTCTCAGCAACTTAAGGTAATTTGCGGCATCACCATTAATTGGATTACAAACACTGATGGGACAGTATCAGCAAATTTCTGCTCTTTGTTAACCGTGGCTATGGTTCCATCCGATGTATCTGCTTTGGACATTAGTCTTAGATCATTATTATTTACATTTCCGATAGAACCGGTTTCCACTTATACTCAACACTGTCGTCGTCAGCGTAGCCGCCGCAGGTTGACGAAACCTACCGTCCAACTCTTGGACGTGAGATTACCACACAGGCCTTTGCCCGGCGGGGCAATCAAAGCCCCCATTATCATCTCTTAAAAATTTTGTGCGTTTATCGCTCGTTGTTCTAAAAAAAAAAAAAGCTCAAGCTTGTCGACCTTTTCTTTTTTGTTTTTACGGAACGGAGGTCGCTTACTCATGGTCCTTTCTCTATGCTCATGGTTACTTCATTTGAACTCCCTGGTAGTGGTACAGTTGCAGTATTCTGCTCGGTCCCTGCGTCTGCTATTGCCTGTACAATAGTACCGGCATGATTAGGTTTACAAGCAATTAACTTTAGTCGTACTTGTAGAGTTCGTTCCTGATGTAGAACGTGTATTGTTAAGGAAGAACTCGGAAAACTTTGTTAAGGCTATTGAGGGCACTGTTCGAGTTAAGCGGTAACAAGCGTTCTCAAGCAGAACCTTGTATTATCTAAATATTACACAATAACTTGGTAATTTTATTGTGACATACCTATTCTGCTTATATTTTCATTGTAGTTAATCTGTGCCTAATCACCATGTAAAGCTACATCAATTACTGTAACAGAAGTCTGTACTACAAAATGCAGTTTCTGGATATGCAGGACAGCATTGTTGTTAACTTTGACAGATTAATTTTTCGTATTTTTCTTTTCGTTTTCCAAAGCATCGGCCGTTTCAGCCGCACCCATGATAATCCAGTAATTATACTGGGAAATAAAAGGATGGAACTCAACCCGATGAATGATGGTTGATAGAAAAAAAAATGTGAAAAAGGGAAGCGGTTACCGCTTTCCATTGCTTCAGAGATATCATTGCGCATGCGCGTAGCCGGAATCTCACGAAATCTCCCGCAAGATTTCGAAATTTAATGATAGCTCCTTATTAGCGTTCTATAATTATAATTCTCACTAAACACTATTGCATCCAAGTAAAGCATAGTTTTTTACCTGTGCATGAGACGACCCGTGAATCACTCCAAACACCCTGAACAGTACACGTCTTACTGTAAGGACCATTCAAAGAGTAGCCCTCATCACATGTGAAAGTACATTTTGTGTTGTAAGGAAGTTTAGACTCCATGGAGCAACTACTTGGTGTAACTGTGCCCTGGTCGAGGCTAGAAAAACTGCTGCACACCACAGCTGTGAATGAAAGAAACAGCTTTATTTGTTGATTTCCCTGAATGTATTTGCAGACCACTTTTGGTACGTTTCATTGTAAACCTCACCGATTCTACACAACAGAAATAGAACACGGCTAATGCTTTGAACAGAAAACACATCGACTGTTGACGTGTTTACATGAAACTAATGTAATCTCTTATAATTTTTACGGTTGTCCGTGTCTTTAATATTTTGATACTGTCCATGTCTTTAACATTTGACACCGTCCGTGTCTTCAATATTATATGAAACCGAGCATGTCTTCAATATAAAACTACATCCAACATGCAGAGGACGCTGTTCAATATATTTGTGTTAATATTTTATATTTGAGTTTAGGTCCTTCATGTTTGTTGTTTAATTCATTATATATTTGTCTTTAAACCTTATATATTTGTACTCGTCCTTTAATTTTTTTTTTCACTTGCGTACGTTAGACTGAGAGCCTGATGGAATTTAATTAACAATTTAATTAACCACAACAGGTTTGACAGTACCACGTCATGTTCTGATGTGAGGTGGTGCTGGAATGGCAATTCTTAAGTCTTCCTGGGTCTGATGTTTGACCTCGGTCACACGCACAAGTGCCGTTTTTGGATTAAAGTGTTACGATTGACCCACTGATAATCAAAATATTACTTAATAATGAAAAAAGGTCGGACAAATTTATGTTTGCATAACTCTATGCATATAAATAATTCAGGAATGTGCTAATCATAATTACCAACCCTGAAAACACGGGTCTATTCACCTCATTTTGCTATGGATGTTAAGATACAGAACTATTGCAAAAATCCCTTTTTTATGACTGCATCTTATTTTCATACTTTTCATGATTATAAGCTTTAAATAATTTCAAAATTATGCTTATCTATTATCTAATGACCTTAATAACTTAATAACGACACTTAATTAGTTATTATTGGGTGCCTAAGCATAGCGTTATTGCAAAAAATGTATGATGGCGCCATCTAGTTTGCATAATAAGCAAATTTGCACCCTTTCCACTTGTTATATTTAAGTAGACTTTTTTTAGTATGGTGCTCAAGGGACAACTCTAAATTGGATAAAAGTGAAAACAAATCTTTTGCATTTAGTTGTAGGTTGAGCCCTAAAATAGGCTAGATTTGCAGGTCTTTTGATACGTCGCGTAAGCACAATGTTATATTACAACAACAAAAAATATTTAAAAATATTAAGTAAGAATGTTTTCCAAGCATGCAGCTCTCAGGCAACAGGCCCTGGTTTATAAGAGGATAGAGGCTGATGAGTGGCCTGGTGGGATTCAAGTTATGTTATTGTTAGAGTGTGGGTTTGGGACCTGCTCCATGTTACTAGCTTTGAAGCGCTTTGATCTGCTTAAAGGCTCTACACAAATATCCATTATTATCACTTTTATGTATAATTGCTTTGAGCAATATACTTTACCGTTATTGCTTTGTTTTGTTTTTCAAGCGGGACTTTGTGCGGCTATTATGTTGTGTAATTGATATAAAATAACAGAATTGCTACCTTCACAGAGTAGGTCGGTACCAGTCCACGATCCATCAGCCAGGCAACTTCTTCTTTGCCGGCTCAAATGTACCTTGTTGCTATGAAAACCAGGATTACATACAAATGTACATGTAGACTGGTAAGTCACCTCCTCCCCGATACATCCCGATACATAGCCATTCGGAATAACTGGTACTCTGCATGTGTTTGCTGTTGATGAAATAACGTCATGAGTTCAGGTTTGAACAGTACATTTGGTCTGTTTATCTTTTACATCAAAATGGGAAGATTACCTGCACGAGGAGGATATCTATCATTCTTTGAAACTCTTACAACGTTTTCTGACAGTCAAAACAATTTATGAACTATTTTCGTATCAAGTTATAAACCACAATGGAGTTAGTTTTGTTCCAAGACCATCGCATGGATCGATTCGAACAACAACATAATGCCTCACTATTTTTGGCTTGCACCGAAATGGATCAGCGAAGGTCTTGGATATCTTGTATTAGGGTGCTTAAGTATATTATTGTTTCCCCCCCCCCGACTTTCCGGGGGAGCCAATCAACGATCGAGGTTGCACCTTTTCGTGAATTATTCATGAATTGCGATGCGTTTATAACAGCTAGCTAGCTATGGAACGTTGTCGGGAATGGTATTGTGGTGAAATGGAAAAGTATAGTCTCGCCAGGAATTATTATAAGTAAATACAATTAAAGCATTCTGAACAGAGCTTGACGATGGGTTTTCCTTAAATTTTGGACTTAACAATTCTCTAGATTATTCTGGAATTGCTTAGGCCTACATGTATCTTTTGTTCAAAACAACATTTAACTTAGTCCTTGTTTGTTGAAGGTTTGCAGGAACAGTGAAGGAATGATTTAATAATGAGTATTTATTTGAGATGCTTTCACGAGTAAAACCGAGTCCATGGGAGTTAAAGGGAAAGTAAACATTTTACCTTTGGTTTTCGAAACTGTTCGATTGTTTTAATCCTAAATAAATGTAGATATATACAACAACCTGTTAACAATTCATTTGGTGTTCGCGTTTTTGAAATAATAATCATAAAAAATCCGGAGCAATTTCAACCCAGGAAAAATAATCCGTAATTGGAATAAACAATTGAGACCGTTTAAATTTTCAATAACTTTTCTCAGATTCAAATTTTTAGGAATAAAAACTAACATCTTTTTCGAAAACCACATTACTTCGAAGTTAAATGTTTCTCAAAATACCTTATACTTGCTGTACTTCTAAACGAGTAAGTTTTTATTGCCATTTATTTTAAGAGTGATTGCTCCGAGCAGGTGGGGTTCGTCAGCCATGGGAGGCAACTCACCTAGGAGATGGTACTCTGATCACAAACCCGGGTAGGTAGAACTCGTTAGTCTAAGTGGGCAGTCTACCTAGGAGAAGGAAAACTCTGATCGCAAACCCAGGCAGGTAGAGCCTGTCAGTCTGTGTGGGCAGTCTACCAGGTACCGGTGTGGTTTGTTTGTCTTGACGGACTGACCGCCGCACTAAGGAGGAATATGGCAACTACTTCCATCCGTAGCCCGAGGTCGTGCCTTCGGCAATTACCAGCAACCTCTTTGCTCCCCTGCCTGGGTTAAGGTAGATGGCTCTGCACATCTGGCGGAAGAGAGACTTGATCTCCAACGGCAATGGCGGATGAGGGTGTGACTATCCATCCCAACGACCATTACAAAGACGGAGAGGCTTGGCGGACACCCGTCTTAACTAGCTAGTGAAAGACAACAATGATGGCACAACTAAACAAAACAAATCCTAAACAGCTGCCAGCTCCGGGACTGAGCAGGAGCACAGCTGCGGGGCCCGGTACACGTACTTACGGGCATTATGGCGCCGCTCCCTCAAACCCATCTTGGAGGGGAGAGGCTGACTCATGTGGCGGGACCAAAGCGAACCTTTTGAGATGTAAGAGAGACGTACTTTTGTCTACAATGAACATCCGGACAATCAGGGAAGTAAAGAATCAACAAGAATTGGCATACGACATTAAAATTCAGAATGTTTCGATAATGGGCATTCAGAAGCATCGAATCATACACAAAGACCCAACAAGACAGTGGAACATCACAAGATCGGTGACCAGTACCTGGTGACGTCATCAGCATGGCGCAACAGGGCGCAAGAAGCTTGTGGCGGAGTGGGAAATGTGAAGATCTAGCCAAGAAAATCAAGAACACGGGAGACATCCTTGATAACAACCAAAGCTCCAAAGGCTGGGCCCTTGTCAAAGAAGTTACTTGAAAAGGTTCCTCTTTTCAACCAAACCAGATCGCTGGAGAAAATGTGGAAGATCGAATCAACTCGTGGTACAGTCAATTCAAAAACCTCCTCGGTAGCCTCCAGTAGTGGAGAAAGAGGATGAGAAAACACAACCTGTTTTCTAGGGCTTGCCGATCAACGATGGATCATTCACCATCAAAGAGTACCAATCTGCAAAAAGTTCACTCAAACCGGGGAAAAGTTGCGGGGAAGATGGGGTAATGCCGGAGGTGATGAAATGGGAGCCCATAGACGACCTGGTCCAATAACAATGACCAACCGGTAAACCTTAATTAGCATTATAATTTAGCTTGAGTAATTTCAGAATCACTTGCTAAATGCGTTGATAATGGGATGAAGATCGATGCCATGGTCAATCAAAACAAGAGTGCATCCGTGTCAACGACCTCATTACCTTTCATATCTTGCTTGTCTTGCAAGCTTGTCTTTTCGTCACTAATATGCATAATACATGCCTTGATGCTTCATTACCATAACTTGGCAACGACCTCTAAAACAAAATATCCAAGTTGTTACTACAGGCAGTCAAACGTCAACCTCGATGAATTCAAGAAAAGCGCGCCCTCTGTCGGGTCGTCTATTGGCACCCGGGTCTTGGACCAAGACTACAATGAAATCTGACGTTTACGGTTGTTTGGCTTCTGACTGGCAACCCCGAAAAAAACGATGATGACAAGCTAGGGAGACCGCCAACATAGGGCTAGATAGCTCAGTTGAAAGACTGCTGGCTCGTCAATCCGGAGGTTGTTGGTTCAAATCCAGCTCTCTTAAATTGTTCTTTGTTTAACCCCAAATATTTGTTGTAAGGTGATATCTGTTAAGGAAATACAACATGAAACATAACATCTACCACCACATTGCTTATACCTTTTCTGATGTTCCTCGTATGACAAGCAACAACCTATAGTAGACCAGCCAATTTTTAAAAAGTCCTCCAGAAAAAAAATCCACGGCATTTCCATGTTAACGCCTGGCATCCACGCTAAATCTATTGTTAATAGCAAGGGGGAGACGATTAGGGTGGATGCCACCCTCAATTTTGATTTTAAGGTCATTTTGAGGTCAAAAAGGTCGACAAATGTCAAATTGGGGATGTTTTCGATTTTGCCCAAAATTTGACCTCAAGTAGTAGCTCTATCTATAAAAATGTATTTTTGTTATCATATTGACATACCAAGCCTGTAAAACTAAGGGTTAATCTTTTAACTTTTAAACAAATGTATAGTAAAATGCAAAACTAAATGAGTGATTTACTCAAAAAGTGCATATCTTGAGTATACCGATTAAAACCCTGCGCTGCACTCTCGCGCAGTCATCGACTGTACCGTTGTAAACAAATTTTGTTTACTCATTAACGGTAGAGTCAAAAATAAAGTTCCTCAATGGACCATAGCCGGATAGCACTATAACCAGCAGAATAAGCTTGGGGTGAATATTCGACCTACAGTCACCTTTAACTTCGAAGCCCCATATAATTCCCCTGAGGCCCATAGAATTCCCCCGAGGCTAACCCTAACCCCATTGACACGCTCCAAGGTCTTAGATCTAGCCGCTGTTACTTGGGGCAATCAATCATCCTGTCACTGTTCCAGACATCAGGCAGACACCAGGTGCAGGTTGTGGTTTCGGGTAGGCCAAGTAAATAAGATATCTTGTTTCTCAGAAGACTGGTAAGCACTGGAAAGCAGTGCAAAAAAATGGAAAAAAGGTTGATTTTGGTAACAATTTTTTTTTGCAACTGAGTGTGCTTACCATCCAAGGACTTTTTTGTGCATTTTTTTCTTCTTCTGGGGATTCAGTGAACGTTTCCGAGTCTAATGATACCATGTTAGAAGAGTTTGTGAGCAGCCAAACTAGTTTTACACGCAATACAGTACTGCAGCAAACAGTGCGATAGTGTAACGGAGCATGAAAGTTGGATTTTTGCAAAAAATTGTTGTTGTTTTTTTTAACTTAGTGTGCTTACCCCCTATGAACATTTTGTTTGCATTTTTTCGTTCTAGGGATTCAGTGAACGTTTCTGAGTCTAATGATACCATGATGGAAGAGTTTGTGAGCAGCCAAAGTAGTTTTACAAGCAATTTTACACGGCACGGCAGCGGACCGTGCGATAGTGCAGCGGAGCATAAAAGTTGGATTTTTGCAAAAATTCGTTTTTTTTTGGTTTCAACTGAGTATGCTTACCCCCATGAACATTTTTTTTGTTCTGGGGATTCAGTGAACGTTTCCGAGTCTAATGATACCATGTTAGAAGAGTTTGTAAGCAGCCAAACTAGTTTTACACGCAATTTTACACAGTACTGCAGCAAACAGTGCGATACTGTAACGGAGCATGAAAGTTGGATTTTTGCAAAAAATTGTTGTTGTTTTTTTTAACTTAGTGTGCTTACCCCCTATGAACATTTTGTTTGCATTTTTTCGTTCTAGGGATTCAGTGAACGTTTCTGAGTCTAATGATACCATGATGGAAGAGTTTGTGAGCAGCCAAAGTAGTTTTACAAGCAATTTTACACGGCACGGCAGCGGACCGTGCGATAGTGCAGCGGAGCATAAAAGTTGGATTTTTGCAAAAATTCGTTTTTTTTTGGTTTCAACTGAGTATGCTTACCCCCATGAACATTTTTTTGTTCTGGGGATTCAGTGAACGTTTCTGAGTCTAATGATACCGTGTTAGAAGAGTTTGTGAGCAGCCAAAATAGTTTTACACGCAATTTCACACAGTACTGCAGCAAACAGTGCGATACTGTAACGGTGTAACGGAAGCATGAACGTTGGATTTTGATGGATTTTGATGGATTTTGATGGATTTGGGTTAAAAATAAACAAAAAAATATTTTTCACTTTTTTTTTTAACGATTCTGAGTCTAATGGTTCCATGTTAGAAGAGTTTGTGAGCAGCTAAATTAGTGTTATACGCAATTTGACACCGTACAGCAGATGACTGTGCGATGGGAGGATAAACGCTTTTGACTGGCATAGTGCAGCGCAGGGTTGTTTGCACTCCCTATCTCAAGGGTGCATATATTTGTTTCAAACAACTTTTTTTTTCTGAAGTTTAATATACCCAGGCAGTTTTTAATCGTTTGTTTTTTCAATTTCACACCTTTTTGTATGGTGTAATGAGACAAGAAGGTATGTTCTTCACGCAGTACATTTGAATGCATACACTGTAGTTTGTTTATAGTTTGACATTGTGCTCAAAAACTGTATGTCTGATATCAAGGTTGTTTGTACACCCAATCTTTCCAAGTAAACATTTTCATACTCCTATAAACAGTCATCAAACGCAAAGGACAATGATAAATTAAAATGTTGAACATTTCTGCAATAAACAGTTGCTTTATCCCATGTTATAGCTGTTTCATACACCATGGGGTATTGTGCAGTTAAACATTTTAGGCTTTTAAGCTACATGTTGTAACATAATGTGGCTTGCCATGATTTAAAGCCAGCTTAAGAGTTAGTGACCAGGCACTCAGAGGCCAATTCTCTTACATAAACTGGACAACCTTAGTACTTTTGTTGCCTAGCAACTGCCCAGACCAGTCACCTTTGAGTGTCCGGTTTAGTAGCACAGACATTAAGGGCCACATTGCAACATACAAATCCATTCTTTTAACCAGAGTAATATACTTAACACCCTCTGATAAATGTGCATGGCTAAATCTGAACACACCAGCCCTTAGTTTCTTTGATAAAATAATTTTCACATCTGTTAGAGTTAATAGACTCAAGTTGTTTAATTACATTTAACTATATAACGAGAAGATAGCTCGCCATCGTAGAAAAGGGAAAGGATTATTTGTAAAGATCTGAGATAGTAACAGGCTGTGGGCCCCTTGATGTTACAGATGCCAGGTCCACGAAGAGAGATGATGTAAAATTTGTAAAAATTGGCGTCTGACAAGAACTTTGTGAGATCAGCTTTGTTCTCATCCAAGGCAATGAATTGGCCCCAAACCTGTGGCTTTTTCTTTCCCACTTGCTTTGATCGAGTCACTTACCATCTCACTTGGTGCAATGTCTCTGATTGCCAATGAAAGTGGTATATCTCTAACATTATCAGAGTCGGTGTCGTCGTCGTCTTCAGCCAAGGTGGGGCTTATTCGGAACACATCAAATCTTTTAAGATGTGTGGTAAGCTCCCTAACGTCATCAACAACTTGATTTGTGCAAAGAGGGCTAACAGAGCGGGTGAAAGTGGTTTCTTCCTCATCATCTTCCAAATTGAAGAGAGATATTATGTCATGTGTGGTGCGTGATCGCTCGGACCATGTGATACAAGAATTGTCCATGGCTTGTCCATTTATGCCAATCTGCATTTTGCATGTCTTGTTCATCCACTCTGTTGCGTGATCAGTGGGAACCTGGTTGAACCACTTTGTTCGCTTCACACACAACAATTCCATTACTAAATACTGCATAAACCTGGTGCTGTCTTCTCGATGAGTTTCATATATGCGAGATAAGCAGCTCCCAACCGGTCATGGTTGCAGTGGTCGTCGATAGTGCGATGGTGCGCCACGGCTGTATTGTTGAAAAAGCTTCTAAAATCTTACAGTTGGCCAACTGCTTCGTAAAGTTCTGCTCTGTGATTGCATCCCTCTTTTTGAACTGCCTAAAAACACTTTGGGCATGTTTGTCAACTTCCACATCATTTTGTTTATCATTTTCAACCAGCCAAGATTTAAGATCTCTTTGCTTTCTCTGTTAATTCCAATCTTGTTTTGGTATTTAAAGTTTTTAAATGTGTACATGTTCTAATGTTTAAATTTGGCCTCTGGCCGCGAATACATTTTTAATTGTGAATAAACCATTTCAATAAAAAAAAAAAATGTTTGACTAATTATTATAGGTGGTTTTGAGTCAAAATCAAATGGGATTACACTCTGTATAGCGTTTGTCAAGTTTCTGAATACCTTATAAATGATGTACAGATTGTAAAAGTTCATTGTGTTATTTAGAAGTAATGCTTTTTTCCAAAGATAAAATGCCAATTTCCGGGTTTGATCCGGAAGTCAAGGTAAAAGGGGGTAACACTCTGTGTAGCGTTTGTTGAATGTATTTATATGCTGTTACATCTTAGAACACTGGACTAACGTGTACATGGGTTAATAATTTTTTACTTCCAGTTTGAACAGGAAGATACGTACAAAATAATGTGGTCATGCTTTGTGTACCGCTTATTTAACTTTTAAAGATCTTTCCGATAATGTACATATTGTAAAAATCCAAATTATGGTTCAGAATATTTTTTTCTTCTTCAAGTATTCAACTTTGAGTTTTTTTTTTATTTGATACCTGATGTCGTCATTATGATGTTAAGTTTGTGTTGTCTGGGGATTGAGGTTCAGATGTTTGATAAGTTTCAATTTTCAATTCAATTTCATTCTTGAGTTATTCTGCAGACATGAATTTCATGAAAGAAGAAGATGGAGAAGCAAAAAAAAAAAAAAAAGTAAGAGGTGTTCGTTCACATATTACACGAACACCTAAAAACACAAGAAAAAACAGAGGTGTTCGTGCACATACTGCACAAATCAAATACAATCTTCTAGTTTTTTAAACTTGCAGAGAGCCATTCATAAACAATGTAATTACATGGAATTTGGATGTTAACCTGGCCAGTTTTCCCTGTGCTGAGCCAATGTTTGTGCTTTCTAGCTTCATGAAAATGGGCACTGTTTTCTAATTATATAAAAGGTCTTGTCTTACCGAAATTCTAAACACCATGAACAAGATTGGTTATATTCATTCTTAAAGATAACTGAAATCCCTACTTACGTATGCATTCTACAGACGGGCCATCCCAAAAGCCAATGGTCGTTGTTGATACTATCTTACTGCAAACACTGGAGTCTACTTGGTTCTGACTGACTGAGGATACTGTGTAGCCTTTATCACAACTGATTTTACACACTGAGCCATATACTACAGAGCTGTCACAACTACCATGGCCTGAAACAAGGCTGGTCACACTGTGCTGGGGTGCAGGAAATGGTGGGCATCTTGCGACTAATCAATTGAAGAAAAAAGGGAAGTAACAGTGAATGTAAGGAGAACCAGAGTCCATGTTATTCAGCATGTTGTTGACGTAGAACTTAAATAGGCCTGTACGATAAAATCACAAAACAATATGCATGGTGTAATGGTTCACTGACAGTGTTTTTCGTTACACTCCAAAGCATTTTTAATCACCGCTTTTTCAATAAAAATTGAAAGAAACAATAAATGCAGTCAGGGCGTACACATTATAAAGTTCAAAGCTGGCTTCCCGAACATTTTTATTTAAATCTAAACTTTCACAAAGGTCATTTAAAGTGACCTGTGCCCAACTTCAAAGAGCTGCTTTAGCCAAAAAATAGCTACGGAAACAAAAATAATGCTAACTAGAATAAGGCTACCAGTCAAACTACAATGTCTCAAGTAGATTTGTGACTGGTGTCCTGCTCATTTCTGCTCAGCATGACATTGTTAGACAACATTTTCCCCGCTTGAGAAGCTCTATGAAATTGGGCCATGATGAGTCTAATTGCAATCAATAGACTGTGAAAGTCTCGCGAAAATCGAAAACAAGAAAACATCTCAAAAGCAGATAATATGAATATGAAATATTTTTTTTTTTAACAAAAAACAAACTTAGGAAGTTATACAATATAAAACAAATAGTTTCTTCAAAACAGCCTTGAAACAAAATTTAAAATAAGGACGAGAGTGCTTTATTTAGAAACACCATTAGCCAATCACGGTCGAGTTTGTGCGTCCGTCACAAAGGTTTAATGATAAAATGACCGTCAGTTGAGTATTTTAACCCTCGGAGCAGCGGGCCCTTCTGTAAAACGCGGTGGATCCAGTTGGAGGATTTTTTCACCACCCAGTTTTTTAGGTCAATGACCCCATCCTGCAAGCCCAAAGCAATTTTAAACTCCACAGGGCTTTTGTCTGGGCCAGCAGTGTGTGTTATTTACGACCTGTTTTAGCTCTGGGCGGCACAGGGTTGACACAAAGAGATAATGGCACAAGGAGTTGGCTCACTAAGATATCAAGTTACAATTCCCAAGGGCATAGCTGTCCATTGGGACTGCTGTCATTAAATAATTCTTACTCGGCAGTGGTTATAGCCTGGCCAATGGGAGTCTACAGGCTTGTGGTGTATACAAGGGGTGTCGAATACAAAAAATCGTGGCTTTTTTGGCCCATTGAAAAAAAAATTATGACCATATTTGGAAAATGTGGAGAATTTTTTCACCACGTTGCTTCTCCGAGGGTTAAAAGGATGTCTGTTTGGTTATTCTCAACACGTGCTCTAACAACCTGAAACAACAGGGATTCAGGTTGGCTTAGTGGTTTCTTTTCCTGCGTTTCACCTCTGTGGATTCCGGTTTGAATCCCACCTCGGACCGGAGCCTTGCTTGTGGATTGGGTTTTCGGTCCCTACCTGATTGCGAAGTTTTCCCCATTAGAGGTTTTCCACCCACATCTAAAACCTCTATTTTTTCCTGTTTTTGGCTCGAGGGATGATGGATGTGTTAGAGTAAAAATATTAAAAAAACGTAACTAAACAATTCATTTTTTTTAAATACAAAAACAAGGTGTTTGTGAGTGGTGTCATCTAAAGATGATATAATGAATTAATATTGAAATTGTACCTTTTCAATCCCCGGTTTCAACTGAAAGTCAGGGTGAAACAAGAACACACTCAATGTAGCATTTTTAACCTTCCAAAGAGATTTTCCCGATAATTTAGAGAATGTAAAAATCTAAAATTAGGTTAAGGAGCTATTATACTTCATATTTTCAATGTTAACTTAACTTCCGGTGTGAACCGGAAGTCAAAGTCAAATGGGTCCAATTGGTTTTTGCGTTTGTTAAGTTTTTAACGACCTTACCGATGATGTATATATTGATACGTTCAATGTGTACTGAGAAGTTTTGGACGTTTCAAATATTAAAGTGCAACTTCTGTTTGAACCGGAAGTCAAAGTAAATTTAGGTCCTGTTTTGTGTAGCGTTTAGCAAGTCTTTGTAGACCTTACCGATGATGTAATGATCATCATTGTCAGCGTCCGATGTTTGGATCAGGAGTTATGATTTTTTCAAATTTTTAACTTTTCAGATGATGTAGTTGTAAACGTCCAATGTCTGGTTAAGGAGTTATAAGAACTTTTCAAACAGATGGATAATCTTTGGGTTGTCAATATACAATGCAACAGCAAACTTGTGCTCATTACATGTACGCTGTATATGTGCACGAAACTAGTGTGCAAGGTACGCGTACTTGTGTTAATACACTATCGTGCTTTATCGATTAGGGCAAACAGATACATGTGCTTTAACGTCTGGTTTTGACCGAATGTGAAAGCCAAAATGTTGATATTTTGTGCAAAAGTATTAATTATTAATTATAACCAGATGAACAATTTTGTTAAAACGATAAGTATTTCTTAATAGATTTTTTTTTAGAAAATTTAAACTTCCGGTTTTGAACAAGAAGCCGAGGGTCACACTGAGTGTAACATTTGCTTTACTTTTGAAGACAATTCCGATTATGGATAGAATGTACCAAATCAACATGTGGTTTATAAGTTTTGTTTTTCCTTCAAATATTAAATATAATTCGATACCTGTAGATAAGCCCGGAAAAAGCTTCTTTTTAGGAACACAAAAGTCAACTGTTGACCTTCGCGTACGACCAGAAGTTTAGACCATACGATTTTTGCGTTTGATTTTCAAATGTTGTCCCTGTCTTGAGCTATCAGATGCCAAGTTATGAGCATCATAGCTTTTAAATTGCTTGAACTACAGCAAAAAGCAAATGGTCGTTCTCAACTTTGAAAACCTTGAACCGTTCCGTCTTCATAGCAGGGTTCTTTTTCCTGGTGAGTTTCAATGTTCATATTAGATTTAATTTTGAGCTACGGTGCTGAGATGAGGTCCTGGGGAAAAGGAGAAGGAGAAGACAAGTTATTCAGTTTTTGTATTTTTTTTTTTACAAAAAAAAATTTTCGTGATAGAAATCATGAAATTATTATTTTTGAATAGATTGATGTCGACATTTTTACCTTATCAATTCAATGTGTGGTTCAGAAGATCGATTTTATCCAACACTAAACTCCAACTTCACATTTGAACTGGACGTCAAGGTCCACTAGGTCACATGTTGTGTATCGTTTGTTAAATCTTTGATGACCTTTCTAATGATGCATAACGAAAGGTTAAAAATATTCAACGTGTTGGTCATTAGTATTGATTTTTTTTTCAAGAATTGAACTTCAACTTTCCGATTGAACCAGAAGTCAAGTTCACACACGGTCACACTGTGTGTAGCGTTTGTGAGGCTTTTAACTACTTTTCAAATGATTTATAGATTGTAAGCATCCAATTAGGTTCAGGAGTTACGATCAATTCAAATTTAAAGTTCGACTTTCAGTTTGAACTGGAAGTCAAGGTCAAATGAGGTCAAAGTTTGTACAGAGTGTGGTAAATCTTTGTAGACCTTTATGGTAGAGTATATATATGACTCCATTTTGTAGTTCATGAGTAATATTGGTTTCAAATATAAAACTTCATCTTCCGGTTTGAACCGGAGGATATGGGCAACATTTTTCATTTTTGATGTAGCGTTTGTGAAGTTGTTAAGTATTTATCCAATGATGTATTTATTGTAGAAATAGAATGTGTAGTTCAGGAGATGTAATTTTTCAATCATTAAACTTCAATTTCCGGATTGAAGATAAAGCGGAGTCATACTCTGTGTAGCGTGTGTTCAAATGATGTATTGTGTGTAAGCATCCAATGTGTGGTTCGGGGATTATGATTGTTTTCAAATAATGATGTATTATCTCTCTGAGGTCATTTCACAATATAATACAGAATGAATAGCAACAAAATTGTTAATTTACAATGGATTTGTTATTTACCATTGCATAATACAGTATGGCATTATGTGAGTTATGTATTATCAGTTATGTAATTGTGATATAAACATTCTACCTGGAACCTGTTTCCCCAAGACCAGTGATACTAAGCCACAGGCTACCGTGTTGTATCAAATTACATAATTGCTGAAGGGCAGGGAGAAAACATTGGTTGAAACCGGCCACTGAGTTTGTCATAGGGTCAGCCCCTAATTGGTGATTTACGTGATGGTGTAATTTCATGTCTGACCATGTGTATGACGGCTCAGTCAGTCATGTTAGCAGGAGTTGTGTATTGTCCATGTTAAGTCACTATGTGCAACCTTTCTGAGGTGTAACCAACTTACTATACATGAGGTACAAATAGATTGTTTTAACCAGCCAGTGTTGGCAGTGATCATGGGAGTATAAACGGGGCGTGTTTCGCCAAATTCAGATCGACGAACTGGGGGACCCAAAGGAACAACCAAGGACCAAACAGGAATTTATCAGGAGGAACAGTGAACGACTTTAGGAGGGATGACTGGATTTTATTATCGGATCTTTAAGGACTTTCAGGGGGAAGGTGTTGCAAGGCCGGAACTTCAGATTTACTTTGAATGAAGTTTGTTTTAAGCAATGAAACAAAAGATTACTGTACTATTTCCATAATACAATAATAAAGCATTAAATAAATTAAAGTTCAAAGCAAAATAATACTGACACAAAATGTGATGAACATTTTGTAAGCATTCAAAAGTGAAAAAAGCATGAAAAACGACTCAGGGACCGGTAGTCTCAATGGCTTGCTTCATTGGGACAATTCCCTAAACACAGCGCCATCCATTGTCCTCACACCAACAAAGTTTTACTGTGATATCTGGCGGATCATCACACTCCTTATCAGTTTACTATGTATTCCATTGACAACTCTATAAATTCATTAAACATATTGGTAATTGATCCCTTTAACGAGCGGCTCTAAGATGCTCTCAATATTTTAGTTACTACCCTTTTTTGGCCGATTAGACATCTTAGATACCGGTAAAAAGTATTTAACACTTAAAATTTGTATTTAGTATAAAATAACTCAAGTCAAAAATGCACTTCTGCAGTCAGCATTTAACAAACACAAATAAACGTATTTTTGCTTGAAAAAAACCAAACAAAATCAAGAGTAAACACTTTACATTCTACAGTAAAATAATTTTGTGTCCATTCAGGGTGTCCCAAATTTGGGTATTTTTGTAAAACAAAGCCTACACGTTATATAGTTTTTCAAAAACAACAAGCTAAAATTTCCAAAGAACTGTGCTCCACAGACCATGTGCGTGCGGACCAGCGAAGGTGATTGTTGCAATTTCGGGAGATATCTGTTTTTCCCGAGCATGTGCAGACGCGTGAAGTCTTTGGTCAATGCGTGTGTAACTGGTTTTGTATGATTTCACAAATAACGGGCGTTCACCCTCGTGCTATCGCATTTGACCGGTTGTGTGTTGCTTGGGTTGTGCGTTGTGAACACCGTCATCGCATTGGGGTCTGCGTTTCGCGGCACATTCGAGTGAATTTTTCGACGGTTATCCAAGCCGTAAAAATGTAAACATAAAACAAGATGATCGGTCGGGTAACCGGAACAGGCGTAGCACCGTGTAGTGCATTGTCGTGTGTTGTACTGGACATGTTTGTTAGGGTTGTGCAACGTAATTTACGTGTAAATCGATGTACTACAATCCAGCCGAGCCGCAGAATCGCCTTGCCTCTAAAATAAATAGATAAGCCAGACAATTTTTTTTTAATTTGTAAAATTTACCCAAGTCTTGATCAATAAGACGCCTTATCATCACAACTTTCAAAGTGCCTGAACTACAGCATAAAGCAAATGGTAATTTTCAACTTTTGTAATTCGATACCTGATGACGTCATCAAGACGTCATGAAAACGGTGCCGTGTTCATATTGAGGTCAACTTCCTTGTTGAGTTTCAATGTTGAAACCAGTTCCAATCTGAAATTATGTCTCTGAGAAGAGTTCCACGGCAGAAGAAGAAGAAGATGGAGAAGAAAAAACCTTACGAAAACAATAGGTGTTTGTACACATATTGGACGAACACCTAAAAACAGAACAAAAACTAGAGGTGCTCGTGTAAATATTGCATGAACACCTACACGAACTGAACAAAAAGAAGAGGTGTTTCTACACATATTGTACGAACACCTCGAAAATGATAAAACAAGAGGTGTTCGTGTATATACAGCACGAAAACTTAAAAAAACATATCAAAAAGAAGAGGTGATCGCACACATATTGCACGAACACCTAAAAATAGAACAAAAACAAAAGGTGTTCGTTCTTATTATTGGAAGAACACCTAAATAAATATTTCATCACTTGAATAAGTGTATTATACCTAACTCATCTGAAGACAAACCAATAGTTGAATTCAGTAAAAGTTGGAACCTCAAAAGCCGGGATTGTATTAAAGGTTTTAGTTAATGTGTAATGGGATGAAATTGTAGGCCCCTTTTGTAATCCCCTAGTATACCCCTAGTATACCATTGTCCTGCACGGACTAGGGCGAGTCTAGGGGTGGGTGGTTGCCTGGTGGTGTGTGATGAGTAGGTGATTGGTAGCAGGCTGTGTAACCAATCACGGCGCATTGTGGAATGATTGTCCAGAGGTCAGTGACTGTATCTAAAAAAGTGTCTGGTCACTTGGCCAATGGACTCCGACAGAGGAAAGTTGTGAGAATTAACCCTCCAAGTTTCTTCAGTTTATGCACTTTGCCTCTGCCGGATATCTGCATTGAATTGCGCCAACCCAGCTTTATCTTCAAGAACAATTATATGTCCATCCCCTGTACTGCTCTAGGCGGATTCAAATACAAGAGAGCCAACTCTTCTCTGTTCTTCACCATTGTTCTTCGCCATTGTTATGAGATCCTAATACATGTACATTTAATTACGTGTGTTCAACGCACGCTGTCAATCATTCTCTGTGTGTAAGTTCGTTAACCCTAGTGGGCGGCGTTAATCCGTTATGAAGGATCTATAATTATCTAGGTTAGTACTTTCGAGAAAACAACACAAATCTTTTATATACGGGCTGTGGATAAATCTTGGACAGGACACAAATACTCAAGACTGGTGGAAGCTACGACTTCTGTTATTGTGATTCAACTCGTTGGAGGAGCTTGTGATAGAGTTCGCTTTTGACCGAGTGCAGTTAAAGAGCTTAATTAGATTCAGGAAAGGACATTTTTGAACTTAATCTACAGTTCGGTAATATGGGGTCTTTTCCCCATATTTTGTGGCGGGTGTCAGATTGTGTGCCAGTTGTTGTTTCGTCTTCTACTGGACATTTTATCGGAGTGAGTTTACCCCGTGATAGCTCAAAGTCACATCGGCAAAGAACTGATTTACTGGCCCTGGAGTTGATCGTTTTTAGAGCCAGCGTATGTGATCCTCGCTGTATCTTCTGTTGCTGTGATCCTCGCCTGTATTTCATCCAGGTTGACGTATTAGCCCGTAAGATACTTATTTTGTATAGATCCATTTTAATGTACCCTTGTTTAACGCAATCAGTGTATGTTTGTTAAACCAAGTCGGTTACTGAATTGTTTGATTTCTTTGTTGCATCTGAGGAAATTCAGGCTTTTTGAGTGATTTATATTCACGGATAGTTCGGAGTTTTTTGGATCGTAACACCATTGTTACTGGTTGTAACGAAAACAGTAATCCTGTCCCCTGATCAAGGACAATTTTTTACAAGCAAATGCCAGCGTATCCCTTGTAAAATTGATTATGTGTCAATATAGAGTGCGCTAGCCGCACTCGAACCTGTTACAAACGCATCATGAATAACTAGAATATGTTTGCCCAACATGATGTATGATCTTATACGTACCTCACATGGGATGAAACCCACAACCTTCCGCATTCTAGAACAAATTTATGGCAAAGGTATATCTGATTGTTTGAACCTTTACTCTGTGTCAAGCTTGCCATGGCGTTTTAAAAGATGACGGGCTTATTGTACAACTCTGAAGAACCAAGCTTCCTCTTACATTTTCGATTTTCTTTCAAACATAATGTTATTATTTCCTCACCTCTTACATAAAGGTAAACATCACATGATGCCGTGTTTTCGCTGCTGTCTGTGGCACTATAGACTAGGCGATATGTCCCTTCTGCAAATACTGTGTTCCTATTGGTTGGTACAGATTCTCCATTTATACTCACAAGCATTGCTACAGTGTCACCACTGGCTTCCAAGACCTATGTATGACAGAACAATACATCAAAACTTGCAACAGAAGAAACATGCAATGGCCAATCACAGTGCTCATCACACATCATTATGACCACTGTTTCATGAAACTATATGTACATGCCTATTATTATGTTTGTCAACATTACTGAAAAAATGTGTTCGAAAAAAAATTATAAAAACAAAATCAAACCAAATTTGAATGTCTTTGTTTGCAAAAAGACTTGAAACTATAGCTATTTGCCATGTTTTATTACATTACACTAAGTATTGTAACACAAGTTCGGATCATAAAAGCTTGTAATCTAATGGGTTTACATAGCTTTGCACAAGTAAAATCCATATTTCGATATAGTGAAAGTTCTTGTAAAATGTTGGTATTATGAATTCATCATTTGCAGTACTTCAAAGAGTACCTCACGTTACAAAAAACCCAGGGTTAGCTTCAAAGAGTAAACATCAGTGCCAATTTCAAATTTTGGTGATTATACCTGTATGGGCTCCCAGTCATAGTGAACCACAGCAAAGTTGGTTCCCCGTTCAGCAAATACAGTGATGTCAGATGGGCATATTAAAGTGGGTGGAGTTATATCTGTCAATCAAAAGAAAACCTTGTATTCTTTACGCTATACACACAATATTATGTAATAAGTTGAAGGGTTTCATTCATAAATGCAAAAGAAAAAAAAGGAACAAAACGAATTTAGAAATATTTCTCTATTTCCAAAGCGTTGATCCTGAAAAAATTGACACATGTCTGCATAGAAAGAGCCAAATGAAATGGAGATCAAACCATTTTGAAGGTAAACACCTACTTACCGTTACACTGTATTGGTGTTCCATGCCATTGACCAGACAACATACATGTACGACTCCCTGAGCCACTGCCCGTGTAGCCCAGATCACATGGTGTAACACACAAAGTGCCATAACTCAGTGGTAGGTGTATCTCTGTAACCTCTACCCCGTTGTTAAGTGTGCAGGTGACGGCCATATATCCTGCCGTGATGTCTGGTACAGGTAACGGATCACACTTCACCTCTAGAGTTGGGGAGGAGGTTAAGATCACAAACATTATTATGAAAGACGTAACCCAAACATTACCTTTCATTTTTTTTTTTTTTTTTTTTTTTTTTTTGCAATTCTAACACAGTAAGGTGGTATTCACCTGAAGAAGTTTTTTGAAAATAGACTTTGCAAGTCCTGTACATGTTATAACGTTAAAAAGCGCACGAGTTTTGTTTGTTTTACACAATGATCAGACAAATCTGAGTTATTTATGCTGCTTCATTGGAAAGCACGTTTGAGAAGAACTGTGGGAATGTTCTTTTCAAAAATTTGAATTCACATTTTTTTTAGACCCGAGTTCTTCAAAAGCACTGTTGACTGGGGTGAGCGAAGATTTCCGCGAAAGCAGAATTGAGAGACAGCCGCTGCATGCGTTCATTCATCCCATCCTGCTCTGGGTGGGTGCTTTTCTAGCACAAACACAGCGATTGACTCATTGTCCAAGGCTGGAGAACCTCACAGGGCATACCCCCTCGAACATTGAACGCCTTCAAGGCGCTTAACGATCGATTCTTGGAGATGCCTAAATTGTAATCGAAAATGCTTTGTTTGTGGTCCATTTCCCTTTATATTCCACAGTGTTGCTAAGATACAGAGCCGCCCCTTAAAGCGTGCACTATCCTCTGGATTCCCCTCTGGTAAACCACCGTTCATGTTCCTCCCTGTCTTGTACCGTTGTTAACTCTAATTCCTTCTCTCCTGTATCGCTAAGAAGAGACACATTACCAATGCTGACCCCTCAAGAAGGTACACAATCATGCTTCTTGACCGCAAACGAGCCAGTCCACAACCAAGTGCGAGCACGCCAAAAACGCGATTGATGTCAATCATACTCCCTCTACGTTCACCGCAATGCAAATAGTATTAATTTTATAAACGAACCTTCACATGTCATCATGTTGCCATTCCATTCCCCGACACCATTCCCATCATCAGTGCATGTGACAAAAGTGGGTTGGGCTGGCATGAAGCCAACATTACAGCTCAGTGTACAAATAGTGCCATAGGTCTCCTCTGAGTGGGGGCAGCCATTTTTATTGCCATTTTCTGGTGGAGGCAACGCGCTGCTGTCACAAGTTACAGCTAAAAATATATATAAAATAAAAACTGACAAAATTATTAAGAGTGACAACATGATTCATTCTCAACTCAATAGAAGGCACAAGATATGGTGTTTTATTTATCGAGTCAAATCAAAATTTAATTCTCAAGATTATTGTTATCATCTTGTTAGCTGTTCCGACTTAGCGGTCGGAACAGCTATGTTTTCGTCACGATTTTTATTTGGGTTTAAGTTGTTCCAACTTAAAAGTCGATAATTTTAATATTGGTATTAATATTATTCTTTCTTTCTGTCTAAATCCCCATAGCATTTTTACACGACGTATTTCCATGATAATCAACGATTAGATTGGTAAATCCGCCCCCCCGAAAAAATTAATAAATAAATAAATAAATAAATAAAATAAATAAATACAATAAATAAACAAATAAATAAATAATGCGCAATCACGGAAATGTGTCGGAGATTGTGCCGCATTTTATTCCTAACCAAAAGCGGACCACTTAGTTAGTGTATACCCTCATTGGGTTTGTGCATTACCAATATGTATTTCGTAGGTACTTAATGGTTTTTGTTAAATCCCTTGAAGACGGAAGGCGGCTATGTCCGCTAATCGCGTCCGGAATGCTGTGAACAGTGTATGTAGTATAAGCAGTGGAATGCAGTCTGCGGCCGGTACAGCTGTGAGCAAACAAAGGCTGCTATGCAGTCATGCGTGTAAGCTGGGCATTGAGGCCGGATAATACCGGCGTTAAGGGGTTAAAAGGAAATAGATGGAGATAAGTTAAATACATCTTGTACCTGTCAAGTTTAGGTAATTCAGAGCTTATTACCTCACAAAAATCATATCTCCTGAAACACATGCCATAAAGGCGTAATGTTCTTCCTGTTTTTAGCTTACAACTCTTGTGTCATTTTATTTAAACAATGACCACAATTTTCTTTCCGGTCCCACCGGGAAGTTCAAATTAAAACACAATCATATTATCTCCTGAACCACATGTCATTAATTCATAATCTTTTTGCCGCCATGACTCCAGTGGTGACCTTTCCTTATGGTCCAAACAGGAAGTTTTGAATAAAAAAATCATATCTCCTGAATAACATGTCAACATGTCATACTTAGTTGTAATAATTGTAACATGACACATGTGGCCATACAAACTTTACAACTTGAGACCTTTCGTTCTGGTCAAAACAGGAAGTTCAAAAATAGGCCTATTTAAAATGAACAACTCCTGAACCAGGTGGAATGGCACATGGTTAAATTAGAACGAAGGTAAAAGTTAGGGTAAGGGTCAGGCTCAAAATCAGATTTAGAGTCAGTATTAGAGCGAAGATCAAGTTTAGGTTTTAAGCCAAATGTAAAGACATGTCACGTGACGTCACCTAAATACAATAAGGGAATACACGGGTAGGTGACAAGGTCTTAAAACACTTCATTGTGGGATCGCGCAGTCAGCGACTGTGCTATTGCAAACAAATTGTGTTTACTCATTTAAAACCCTCAGGGAAGCAACGTGGTTAAAATATTCTCCACATATTCTAAATATGGTCATAATTTTTTTCAATGGGCCAATAAAGCCAATATTCCATGTAATCCTCACCCCTGGTATACACCACAAGCCTGTAGACTCCCATTGGCCAGGCTATAACCACTGCCGAGTAAGGAGTAATGAATGACAGCAACCCCAAGGGACAGTAATGCCCTTGGGAATTGTAACTGGATATCTTAGTGAGCCAACTCCCTGTGCCATTATCTCTTTGTGTCAACCCTGTGCCGCCAAGAGCTAAAACAGGTCGTAAATAACACACACTGCTGGCCCAGAAAAAAGCCCTGTGGGGAATAAAATTGCTTTGGACTTGCTTATTTAAACATGGCCGTGTGATATCCTCTTGTCCAATCGGAATGGATAAACTGTCCCGGATAATTATGAATATCTATTTATACAGAAAAATCGGAATCAAGCAGAAACTTTGCATGTATTTAGGACGGGATGTGTAACATCCGAAATTTAACAGCTGAAAACATTTGTGCTTTGTGCTTCTCTCTATCTCTGTTCATGTCTTTCCACTTGACTGTTTCTGTTTCATTTGTATACCTGTTTACTTGTGTTGTCATTACATTTGGCCCTTTAAATACAACTAGCTTTACTAAATTAAGTTTGTGTATATTTAGCTAAAATGACATGAATATCGAACTAGGTAATCTTGAGACCACTATTCTCGAAAATTATACGTCCGATCCTCAACTACTTTATGTTATACACTTGTTTTGTACTGCAGGTGTGTATTTTAGCATATTATTTGTCTATGGCACCTCATCATGACGTCAAATATTGCGCGTTTTGTAGATGTGTACAAAACACAAGGCATTGGAAGTATAAAATGTAGTTGGTCTAAAACCATAACTTTTCAAAACAATTAATTTTCCTATTTTACAAGAATCATTTAACAAACATAAATGCTTTTACTAAGAATGATTCCCGTCCAATAAATGTAATCTATGTGTAATGTACTGTGACGGAAATGCATGTGAAGGACATATGATCGGTTTAGTTTATAGTGTGTATTTTCAGGTTGCTGCGTGGCGACTTGGTAGTGCAAGTTGGCGGAGCTTATTGCGTGCAGTGACCCAGACTGGCAGGCTGCGCGTGCGCAGTTGCGTTTTGGGACCTCATGTGTGGGGCCCGGGCGATGCGGCAACGTTGCTGGCTAGAGTTCAATGGTCGCGGGTTATAGTTCAATACACGTAGTTGCAGTTTTTAGCTCCATGGTCGTAGTAAGGTGAATTAAGTAGAAAGTGATGTAAAATAGTTCGGGGAGCAGACATATCGTAAGTTGAAGTCACTGTAAGAAATGTATATATTTTATTGTCCGTGCATATTGTGTGATAGGCTAGGAGCTTTCATACAAGTTTATCATTGCATATTGTGTGATAGGCTAGGAGCCTTCATACCAGTTTATCTTGGCATTTTGTGTGGAATATTGCTGTGTATATATTTTGATGTGTTTGGCTCTGTGACACGCTAGAGGAGTGTGGTTGCCGGTCACCAAAGTGTTAGCTTGTGACTAGGGAAAATGCACCTTCTAGAAGTGTGATAATAGTTGTGTATATAAGTGAAGGCACACAGGGACAGCGCGAGTTGCGTCCTTAGGGTGTTGAAGTTTGTGGGTTACTACGAATTGATTGCTTGTAATGGTTACCGGTGTTTAGTGTTCCGTGTACAGTAGAGACCTTTTGAGGCCACACTGTCCGTGGGTACATGAATGCAGGGTTACTAGAAAGTACGGTTACATGTGAGCAGTACGGTTACATGTAAGAAGTGCGGTTACATGTAAGAAGTACGGTTACATGTAAGAAGTACGGTTACATGTGAGCAGTACGGTTACATGAGAGCAGTACGGTTACATGAGAGCAGTACGGTTACATAGAGGTACGGTTACATGTAAGAGGTACGGTTACATGCAAGAGATACGGTTACATGCAAGAGGTACGGTTACATGCAAGAGATACGTGTACATGCAAGAACTGTTATGGTTACATGCGACTGTATAAGGCTATGTATTTTATTTTTGGTGATGGTATAGACCTGTACATTCATTGGTCCCTAATGAAACAGGTTGTTAATAAAGAAACGCCTGTCCAATCATGTACACTGTTTGATTTTATGTTGATTTATGCAATAAACGATCTTGTGATCAGTTCACCGACAGTCAAAGTGTCAAGGTATCTGTGTGTTTGAGTAACTGTGTAGCAATAGGATTAGACGATCATTCAGGAATCGGCGGTAAATTTCCTCCAAACGGACCTTGTCCCTTAGCCTTTAGATCTCTCGATAGTCTTTTAGCCTGAGGACTAATTGGGCCTAGGATCAGAGTGTAATTTGCCCCTAACAAATGCAATTCCGCCACAGTACTATACATTACAATTAAACGTTCAATGGTAAATATTGGCACCTTGGCTAAAGAATGCTGTCATAAACTTGATCTAGTCACGTTCTTGTTTGTGCTAGATCCTCTGTGTGATGTATGCACTGCATTGTGTACCCATGCAAGATTGGGACTTATTAGAGTCTAGCAAAAATAACCGCACTTCAAACTTTAAAATAAAATCATTATTCTAAACCATATTTAAAAAATCATAATATTTTTTGCGGTCTTGTAGCTTACGACACATTGACAATTCATACAGGACATGTACAATTTATTACAAGTATGACCTCAATTTGACCTTATTTTTGGTTCAAACAGAAAGCTCTACAAATCTCCAGAACAACATGTCAAAGAGTCATAATATTTGCGCCGCCTTGTAGTTTACAACACAAGTGACATTTTCGTTAAAAAGTGACGGCAATTTGGTCTTTCATTCCAGTACATTCAGGACGTTCAAATATATCACATTTATATGTCAAGGGTCAACTGCTAATTAGGAAAAAAATAATAATTTGTCTATGTTTGGAATCGGCAGTGAGTCCATAGCTTCAAAAAAGTATTTATGTCAATTGTTACAGCGCCCTCTACTGATGTTTAATATCTTTGTCAAAAGTCATGTCTCCTGAACCACGTCACATTAATTGTATGTGGAATCTCCAGGATCAAAACCGAACTTACAATGAATTTTGAAACACGACCCCACTTGAACTAACCCTCTGGTCTAAATAGGAAGTAAAACAAATATTTTGAAACTAACTTAGAATGAAGGTTTTACAAGAAAGTTGAAGGCTTAACAATTGCTTTCTTATTATATCGTAACAAGTTTGAAATTTCTTACTCTTGGTGAAATTTGCTTCCAACTTTAACTAGAATGTTTTGTCTCGCAAGCCTGAATAAACCTGCAAACAAAGGTGCTTGCTATGCAATTCAGAAACACAGGGGTTAACCCCAACTATTTCATGATAAGTATTATGGATTATGTTATGTGTACTACCAATCCTAGTACACAAGGTATAAGGCTTAAGTAAAGGCCAATCATTTAGACAAAGCAAGTCTGGTAAAACATCTGCTCAAAAACATAAGTGCAACGACCGGTCTGGAACTCATACTAAGAAATTAAGGCTTCTAAATCATTACGTAATAATGGAAAATAAAGTGAGTTGTCAAAATCCAAGACAGGGTGTAACAACAACTTGACCCTCTCGCTAACAAGGGCATTATACATCAGTTTTTAACTTCACTACATGTAACTACCACGATGACCCTCTGGCTAGCACCATACCCAAATTAATAAGGCCTCAATTTAAAACTTCACAGCTTACCTTCACAATAGGGGAACAATGAATCCCACTCGCCATCCAGTCCACAGGTGACCTCTGTAGACCCTACCAGTACATGGCCCTGCTCGCAAGCGTAACGACAGGTAGAACCAGCAGGAACTTGGTTGGTGGCTGGACATTCATTTCGGTTGGTGATCAGACCGAAGATGGAGATAAAGGCACGTGGGCAAGTTTGTACTGGGTTGAAAATGTAAATGTGATTATTATTTTTTTCATTCCCAAACTTTCACATTGTTTCCTCCCGAAGCCCTATTGGGCATACACATTTTGCAAGGTCATTGGTTCACAAAGTCTTTAGGCTTGTGTTCACTCACAATTAAATGTATCTAATTAGTTTTAGCTTTGAGATATCATCAATGGCTGACTAGGATTAGCCCAGTTCCATAAAGAAATACAGTAGAAAATAGTGCAGAGGAAACTTATTATGCTATCTGCTTACAAAAAAATGTTAAAACCTAGAAAGCAGTCAGAACATTGTAAAATAAATTATATTTTTGCAGAGTGCCGATTCCTGCTAAGCAAGATAATTATGTTGTAAGGAATTTCTTTCTGGAAAAAGAAATAATTATTGTTGTTTCTGAAAGTTTTGTTTCTCACACCCAAACAGTCATAAACACTGTAGCTCATTAATTTTCCGCCAAGACATATCATGTTGATCAAATGCGAATTTTTTCCCGTCGATACACTGATAAACTTTGATGTAATATTTCAATCCATGAGCAATATTTTGTCCAAATCTGTAGTGGGTTTTTTTTCTCTAAAAAAGTTGTCAAGGATTGTTTTTGGTTGTTTAATTGATATGTTTGGTTGTGTGTTGTTACCTTTACATCGAGTATCATCGCCGTCCCAGTATCCTCTAGATGTTCCAGACAATACAAGACATCGAACAAAACCACTTCCTGTGAGTTTATATCCATCCTCACATTCAATTTTGCACATTGACCCATATGCAGTAAGGCACAATGAGTTACCAGAAAATCTACCATTCATCGGAGGGGTGAGTGCCGGGCAATGAATGACTGAAAAGACAAATGGAATTAAAGATAAAAGTACTTCTGATTTACGGACAAGCATGGAACCCACCTTGAACTTTTCTAACCCTAGAAAGGTATTTATTATTTGGAAATGACATCAAGGATGACAAGCATATAATAACAAAAACTCAATAAAAAGGAAACTGATTGGTCCCAGAAAATAAGCCCATTCCATACTTTTAGCTATATTTAGGTCATATTCAATATTTTTTAACAAAAAGCAAACAAATCAGTTTTCAGATAAGTTCGTCTTTTTGTCTTGGTTTGGTTTTAGTGATTTGATTAGAAGACTGAAAAACAAGATGACTATATCATTGTAAAATGAATGGGGATGTGTCACAGAAACCTGAACCATGCACTTTCCTTTTCACTATGTCTTTAATAAACATTTAAGTAATATTGTAACAACAAGAGGGTTTCATTTATTTCCATGGTGTGAATTCCCTGACGGTGCCAAACTGTAAACCAACCTCGCACAACGACACTGAATGAACACCTTGCGGTATTGCCATTCAAATCACTGACTTCATATCTGATGACACGTGAACCTCTGCTGAAATCAGCTCCAGGAGGAGGCCCTTCTACTTGTTCTGCAGTAAGTATCTTAAAGGAGTTGTCTGTCACAGTGGGAAGGTTCCAAGTGACCGTTGCAGTGGTTTGACCAAACTCGGCATAAGCCAAGATAGTACCTGGACAGCCTATGACTGGACGCTGCCTGTCTGATGTAAAGATACATGTTTAACACAGGTTAGGGATCAGTTATAAAACTAACAAACTATCATGGATGAGCTTGCCCTCGCAGCATTCTAGTGCACCAGTGGCCAAGTCATCAAAGTGTTGGCTAAATTTTCAGTGTGTGTGTTTTCGAACATTTGTAGACGTTTATACCTGCCACTTTCATCATTGTACTAAACTGGGTCGAGAGTGTTGGTGTTTATAGATAGTTATTATGTTGTGTACTGATTTATTGAGATGATTTCCTGGATGTATTTGGCCTTATAGACCATGGTACACAATATCAGTTCAAAACAATTCTAACCTTCAAAAGTACAATTGTTTTCCCAAAAGTGTTTATAAACTTTTCTCACCAATGCACACTGGATTCGCTGTCCCAGTCCATGCCCCAGACGCTCCACAAATTCGTATGCCAGATGGACTGGACTGTAGGCTGTAACCAGGTTGACAGGTAAAGACACAATTGCTGTCATAATTGTGGCCATCTGTGCAGGTAAACGATGTATCTGGGTGTCTGGGGTAAGGGTCTGGGCACTTTTGTGGGGCAGTATAACTCTCTTCGTTTCGAGAAAGAAAAACGATTACATAAATAATTAAATTGAGCCGAATTACTTTGATTACTTAAATCTTTAACGTCAAGGATTATATGGTTTCTTTCTTGAGCAGCAAACTCATATCAACTTGTTTACGGTCCAAACTGCTAACATTTGCTTTAACCGATTTTAGAAAATATTGGGCTTTGTGCGATTGTAATTTATATTTTCACGCGCGCACACACGCAAACTTTCTGCGTGGAAAGGGACTGTATACTGTGTTTATTGTAGAATACGTGGGCGTAGCCTTGTCCAAGGCTCCTTACGCAAGCACCCCGCTTTGGATTCACCAGGTCGCATAACAATACTGACACGGTACTGCAGTACTTGACATACAGTATATCGTGGGGTCAAAGTATGGTTTTTCAACCTCGTATCAAAAACGAAGCCGAAACAGAGCCTTGTTCATACTGTAAAAAGGTCAGATTGTGGGCGGAGTTGCTTTATGCTAATTTTTCACGAAAGTGTATGCTCATCGGTTAATGTATTGTGGCAAACACACATCATTACATCACAACGAGAGTTTATGATTGGACGATTATCAGTGTTGTAGTCGAGTCACCTGTGTCGAGTCCGAGTTCGAGTCAGGAGTCACTTGGTCCGAGTCCAAGTCCGAGTCCCGAGTCACTTGGTCTGAGTCCGAGTCCGAGTCCCGAGTCACTTGTTTAAATATTGATTGCAAACTAAATGTCGTAGACATGTTGTAAGCAGTTACAATTTTATTTTAGGTTTTACTCCTTGCCCCTTATTCAGAATATTTTTTTTTAAGGGTTTTAAAGTGTTACTAGAGCGATATTTGCTACGGTTCCCTTATCCAATAAAACTGTAGAATGATACTTCATTATGTCACATAAAAAAAATCCAACGATTTGGCCTTTTTAGTCTTGCCTAAATAACGACTTTTACAGACCGATTTTGTTGCACTCGCCACTCCGAATCGCGAAAAGACCCCCCACGTAGAGTCTCTGGCACACAGCTTTCGCGAACAACTGCATGACGTCACAGAGTGGTGTAGGTCTTGTGTTGTCACACTAAACAGCGTCATGTACTTTCCCGCACTCAAGCTTGTTCGGCGATTTTTCAGACAAATTCCACCATGGTTGAAAGAGACAGTTCTTGGGAAGATTATAGTAGATTATTGTAGTCATTTATGACAGTAGCAGCGATACTGTGGTAGTGATTCTGCCAGTAATTTTAGCGATTTCATTTCGTCAGAGACGACGAAGAAATCCGCGGTGCAGATCCCCTACTAGACTTGATTCAAGTCCCTTTCTCGTGCGAGGTCCCCAACACACTTGTAACGCGCCAGCATATAGCCACAGTACAGACATATACTACCAGTGCACCCTCACCGACAACATGTAGCTCGGAACAGGTTTTGGAATGCAGAGCGCAAAAAATAGTTTTCTGGCGATGATGCAAGGAAGGGCCTTGCACGGTATTGGGACTTGAGTCAAGTCTAATCCCCTACCGGCTGGAGCCACTCGCGCGCCCCGGTAGGCAGGCCAAGGCAGCTGGCAAAGACGCAGCTGGCAAAGACGAAGCCGAACAGGACAACGATCGTCTTTTAAACACAGACTGGTGAGTTGTTTATAAACGATAAGGGGGTCATAATACATGTACAGCCTGGTCAGGATTTGACTTGATTCCATTGAAACTTAAACTAACGTGTGTGACATCAAAACATTTGCCGTGGTGAAGTTCGCCGATTGACTACAGTTAGTAGTACCGCTATACCAGCATTACACACAGACTATGTTTGTGTGGGTGTACAGTAAGTACACACATTTACATGATGTACATGTACATCAATGTACATCGATAGTGTGTAGTGCTTGGCCAAGTAGTAAACAGAACAGATACGAGCCTTTAGTTGTGCATTTATTTTCATGCAAGATTGTGTAATTCCTTTGCCTAATAAATAAGAAATTTAAATTGTGAAATAAACAAGATGGAGCAACAAATAGTTTTAATTTTGACCTGTTGAAAACTTTGAAACTGAAATGAAAATATCAAATATCTCTTGGCAGCTTAATTTATGGTAATGTTCTGTAAAGTGATTGATATAAAGTTTCAATAACCGTTGACCTTAATTAAGTTATAGTACAAACATCAAGTTCTGTATGCACGCTTTCCCCATCGTAAGGTCAACATTAACTTTAGATATATAAGGTGTGTACAATCTGGGGGAGAAATAGTTAGGTGGTTTTTATGTATGGATGAATTATTCAGAGATATTTTAATTATCAGGGTCATACACCCCCCCCCCCCCCCCACACACACACACTAAAAAAACACACAAAACAAACCTTTGGAGAATAAAGGACCCCCCCCCCCAATAAAAAAATAATAATAATACCACCCCACCCCATACTATTGCCCACAGCACATAGGAAGATAACATTAAATTATATTTTTCCTCCCCCACCCCCTCCCTCCTGATCCAGGTGTACTTGTGGCAGTCCGTCATCCAACAACTTGGGATAGACCTAGGTTTGAAGCGTGCTGTTCTTCCAGCAGTTTTGCAGACAGCATCTTTGCAGTATCAGGCTCAATATGGGAGATGGGGTTTACAGCATGGGGAACATTTGACCAGTAAGTAGTGTTTCCAAGACAAAAGTGATTGTATGCTAAAACTCTCAACTTTTATTACCAGTTTGAACAAAAAACATTGTTTTTTTTGTCATTCCATCTACATCATGTAGTTTAAACACTCATATGATTGTAAACCTGCACAGCATAAGATTAAATTGAACATAGAATCTGATCAGAAAAATATCCATTACACAGATTTGAGGGAACCTACAACTATCCATCCATTTTTGAATTATATTGTTTGTGTAATAAACAAGTAGATACAATTTACCTTTTATGGATTGACCGCAAAATAAATGGCTACAAACGGTATAATTATACTTAATCTTCTCACTTGGTGCTGATTTGTTCCATATATTTATTTCTCATTAATCTCTAGGAAATATCAACATGTACGTGGCCTATCGTCAAGTAAAAAAGATGGTGTTGGGGATATTTGGGAAGATTCAACCGGGCTCCACTCTCATCCTGTGTAATGAATACAATCTGACAGATGCATCCAAACCCAGATTGTACAAAGTCTTCAGCTATCCTGAACTGGATTACATTTTTTCTTGATCTACCATGTGACTGCACTTTTCATGAACAAGCATTTCTTTATAAATATTTTGTTTAATTTCACCTTAGACATGGACATGCAATTCTGATGAAATCAAAACAAGCATTGCAGAGCAAACGAAAATTTTGCATATATAAAAAGTGTTTTCTCCAGTTTTCTGGAATTAGAGATGTTCTGTATGCCTTTATACACAATGTAACTCGTCAGAGTGAAATTTTACAGTACACATGGTATTAGGGGTATATTGATACATTGACAACAAACATGATAAAGGAATGCTGTGATAAAGCATTGTGATAACTTTATTATGACGGTAGTGTTTGTTTTACACACATTTTGATCATGTCGTATTTTGATCATATCGTATCATATCGGATAATCACTTTGTGATCATATCGTAACGTTACACCCCTACTGGCTACAAAACGTATTCAAATAAATGTCCAGAGGTTGAAATTAACTTTCATTTTGCAGTAGCCCACGGGGCAAGTCAAGTCAAATTGTTACTATTCCTCATTTAATAAATATGGGATTTTGTATTTGTACATTTTTTACACGTGTAGATAAGTGTTGTGATCAACGTTTTATTTTCATCTATTTGTTAGAACATCAACAAATGAAAGATTAATAAAAGAGTAGATACAATTTTTTATTGTGCCACAGAATCTCTGTTTCAAAATTTGCATATTCCTTTAGCTTGTCATTTTCAGCCTTGTACAAAACCAATTTTTAAATCCCATAAGTTGAGAATTTTTTTTTTAATCCTAAATTTTGATACAGACTAAAAAGATTAACCGTTTCATGTTTTCCAATAAGCTATCCATTGGTGCAGTTAATGCGGGTTCATCGCCACGTGAAGGTCCAGTCATTGATAGTCCGCCTTTTGATGGATCAGTTGTTTCTCCAGTCTTGAAGATTTCCATTAGCATCTAAAAGAAGGACAATATTCCATTGAAAACAAATTAAAAATTTACCCCAAAAATCAATTTGCTTTTTATTCTTCTAAATTTATTTATTTATTTTTTTGTAGGGGGGGGGGGCAGTTGGTATTTATTTTTGAAAGGGGAATCCACTCACCACTATCCACTCACCATTATTTCAGTCATTATGATTACCACATGATGATTTCTTTTGAGCACAAATCAAATATCATTTGTCATCATGATGAAAAGGTTTCGAGTGGATTGAACACCCACCCCTTACTTTAATTAAAAAAATATTTTCCGTTGATGTCTTGTGTGTAGGCAAAGAAAGGATCAATGAGGGTATAGGGAAGCTCGCCACTTCTATTTTACAGAGGGATTTATAGCATTGTCATTGTTTATTGACATGACGGCGAACATCATTGACACTTCAAACAGCCCAATGGTTTTGCCCGGTATCCGGACACGGATTGTTGGCGACTCGCACAGTCCCCCGTTTCCCACTGTTTCCTACCAAACACTTACCCGTGGGATTTAGCTCCTCGTTTTCGTTCGTCCGATTGGCCCTTTCGCTGTCTGTCTTTCGGCTTTTTTCCCTGACGACGTTGTGGCAATTTTTTGTGGCCTTCAACGTTGAACTGCACCCCTTTGGACTATCCGTGAGAAGTGTGGACGTGTGGACGAAGTAGGCCTATCCAGGGTGTCATAGGTCACCTTACACAGTAGTGAGTCAGTACGACTACACACGATCGACTTCGAAACGCTGAAGTTGGATCACGTTTCAGCTTACAAAAAGTACCCATTCTTCCTAAATAGCTGAATGAGCCGGACAATTTCGGAAGCTGTGGTTAGGGTTCTTATCGCTGTTCCTTGTGCAGCCTCAAAAAGCACACGTTTTCGGCATTTTAAAGTCTTATTTACACTTCACATGCATGATGTCTGTGCTTCTGCAAGCCTTCGATGCATGTTTTCATGCACGAAGTCAGTGATTGCGCAACACCATCAACAACCTTGCCCACCTTGTGACGTCATGGTCTTTCTAACCAATCAAACGCCCTCAACGGCAAAATGCTTTCAAGTTTTGCCAAATCCCCAATAATGACCCTTTTTTTTGATGCAATATTACAGACAAACTGAGAACCCAAATAATTTAACTAACTCAATAAACAGTAGTCTAATATCATATCTGCAAGTTTTACAATCGTCTCTGCTTTCTCAAAAATCGCTCTAGTAACACTTTAAATGATTTTTTTCTCTTCAAAATAACCAATTATATACTAATTTATTTATTTCAGAAAGGTTGGTAGCCAACAAGTACTATGGTTTAAAGAAACTTTCTCTAAACCATAAACCATGTTGGCTACCTGCCTTTCTGAAATAAATAAACCAGTATTATTTGGAAGAGAAAAAAATCATTTTAAATCCCTAAATTCTTAAAATTTGAAGTTGTGCCGGTCCTTTCTTTAATATTGCGCTTGCAAAATTTGCACACCGCACTCGATTTTGAGGTTTCAACATTCTTGCTAAAGTTGGTGTAACCAAAGGAAACAATACGGGGCGGAACGGCAGAACTTGTTGGCCACCTACCTGATAAAAAAAAAGGTTCGTGACCAAACTTGACGTCGTGTGTGTGGGTGCGTGCGTTTGTGTCGACCACGTGTGGAAACTGGTGCAAACAACACACCCATCACAGTGCAATATGCAGACTGTGTTTTACAGGTACCAGACATGCCATTTCCCAATAATATGCATCAAGCACAAGTAGTGGCTATGGTGTTAAAGGAACACGTTGCCTTCAAATCTCATGAAATTTTACTGTTTGGAGGTGTTCCTTATACTTATTAAGAGTTGTTCTTGCAATAAAACACCTTTAATGTGTTATAATTAGTGAATGGTAATTAAAAAAAAAAAAAAAAACAAAAAAAAAACATTGACCTCTGACTCCCGAGACATGTCCCGCGAAATGTATACGTTTTTCAAGCCGTCAATACGATCGTCGATGCAATAACAGTAACGGGTACCAGACCTTCTTACACCACACAAAGCATCTGTGTTACTAGGTTGGCCCCGCTAAAATCATACATTATACGAGAACCCTGTCTTCGCGTCGTCTACTGTACTGCAGCATGCAGGGGGAGGTCTATGGGTGGTATGGCCGCGGGGTTTTGCTGCTGCTGGTACGTCCCTGGACGCCCGGACGGACCGAGACGTTGGGACTTGCTACTTAAATATTTAACGTTTGTTTTTTCTTTTCTGTTCATTTATTTATTAACTGGATATTTATTGGAATACAATAAACAGATGGTAATCGTAACATTTGTAAAAAAAAAAATTGCTCAGTCGTAGTTCAACAGCTGCGACTGGAAATAAGACTTATATAATTTGTCCGCCATTTATGGGAGTCAAAATCTTAACTCTCATAAATGGCGGAGCGTTTTGTTTCGCGAAAGTTATCAAAAGCGAAGCATTTCTAAGGCACGTTTGTGTGGATCATTATATTCTACTTTTTAAACATCTTTCCGACCGTGCTCATTATACATCAAACGCTTGTTATAGCCCAACGAAGGCAACGTGTTCCTTTAACGTTGACATAATACCAACATTGATATTGGTGTCGTGCATTTCAGTGTTATTATGCGTATTATGCGTATTGAACATACACGCGCTGTACGCACATGGCCCTTTACTACACAATAATCACGAACACTATTACTTGCAACACCATACAACGGTGTACTTATTTATTGTGATAGACGTTAATATTCCTCCATGTGCCCTCGGATCATCGGAATTGTTTTAATATTCAAAGGAACATTACAGAATTGGTAAGACAAAAACTTGTAAAATATACTTTTTTATCACAGATTTACATAAAACTTACACGGTCTAATGATGATGATAGTAGAAAACATCCCTTGAAATATTTCTGTCTGAAATACCATATTTGATGAGAAATCAATAAACTAATTTTCCGATTGGAGTTTATCGCTCAGTGAGCGTTTTATTAATTTGTTGAATCTATATGATTTCATGCAAATGTGTAATCGGTTTTTCACTATTACATAAAGTGCTTACACTGCCAGCAACTGTTTTGTTAGCAAAAACCAATTCTGTAATGTTCCTTTAAAAAATGTATTGTTTGTGAAAATGCATGACTCGCAAGTCACGAGTCCTCGGGGACAAGTCCGAGTCACGATAGTCGAGTCCGAGTCCGAGTCCGAGTCTTTTGCAAACGTGACTCGAGTCAAGTCCGAGTCACCGAAATTGTGACTCGAGACGGACTCTAGTCCGAGTCCTGGACTCGAGTCATACAACACTGACGATTATCCGCCCGGTACAGAAAATGAATATTCAATATCCGATTCCAGCATACGTAATTGCGCTGGAATCCCTGCGCAATGATTAAAAAAACATCAGCTGCCGTTTACAGAATGAACAAGGCTCTGTTTCGGCTATGTTTTTGATACGAGGTTGTAAAACTGTTACTAGCTGCTGCCTCGGGAGAGATGTTGCTCCCACTTTTTCTCTGGTTTACCGGAATCCGTCTTGTTGTTTCATTGATTTTATTTGAACGTTTTGCTGAGTATGTTGTCCTCCATCCTGAAGCAGTTTGGAGCATCGGATCTTCTCTGGAAGCTCACAGTTCGGGAGGGAATTTCGGACACCGAATCCTAAACGTGAGTAGGCCCACCAGTAGCCATAATGTTTGCGAGTGCAACATCCTAACAATGGCTTCGAACAATGCCGTTTCTGTTCAGCAGTCAGTTAACCACCAATAATGCTACTGTGCTTACGCGTGAGTAGAACCCCTATGTCTGACAAGTCATATAACACCTTGAAGAAACTCGGCATTGCTCGTCATGCAAGAGGTCGACGTGCAGGAACTCATATGTTCAAAAAGATCCAGACTTGCTGTGTCCCTAGATCGGAAAACACACCAAAATACATTTCCCATGCCAATATGTCATTTCTAACTTGCGACCAATTTCCCTTGGCAAGCCTTTTTCAAGTCTATCCATACATCTTTGGAACGCGAACTCCATTCGCAACAAAATCACCACCTTATTGGACCACATTATATTGTTTGATGTTGACATAATGCTATTGACTGAAACATGGTTATCTGATGACGACATGGTGGTAATTGGCGAATTTACTCCCCTGGTTTCCTCGTCGTGGTAAAACCTACGGTGGAGAAATTGGCATTGTGTACAAGAAATCTCTTTAATTATGTTCTACTCCATCCGATTTCTCATCCATTAACATTTAACACTGCATCGTTACGCTCAACAACTCCTTCCAACTTATCGTCATATATCGTCCACCTCCGTCACGTGCAAGTGGGCTGAAAACATCTGAATTTTTGGACGAGTTGGAAATATTTCTCGACGAGAAGTTGGTCGCTCCTTATAAAATTGCCCTTTTAGTTGACTTCAATGTTCATATTGACTCACTTGATAACTGTGACTCCAATAAGTTTGCCAAGACCATTTCAAATGCAGGTTTTATTCAGCACGTCAGCGGTCCAACTCAAGCATGGACATATACCTAGTTTATGTCTCGTCATGATGAAGATCTGATCCACGAAGTTCAATCTGACCCTTTGCATCACTCTGATCATCACGTAGTTAAATGTACCATCAAGTGTGCCAAGCCTCCACCACTGATGATCTCAACAACATTCCGTGAGTATGGCAAGATGGATCATGAGGGCTTGGCAGAGCTACTTAATGACCGGTTCACAGTCTTTCCAGAAAGTACAAATTCCAACATTCTCACAGAGTCTTATGTTGCAATAACTTCTGCCTTTCTTGACGAAGTTTGTCCCTTTGTGACCAGGGAATGTACAGTCAAAACCAGACTCCTATGGTACATGACTCCATCCATACAAAAAGGCGTGTTCGACGTCGCCTTGAACGGAAATTGAAAAAGAGCAACTCTGCTATGGACGAACACGCCTTCCGTTCTCAAAAGGAACATGTTAACAAACTGATTACTGATTAAAACCATTTCATTCCCGCTCCCGGGATATCCCGGGTTTACGCAGCGCCCACTCAGATCCCGCTCCCGGGATATCCCGGGTTGCGAGGTCGCCGCACTTTTTCTGCTTTCACGCTCGAACCAAATGCATTATGAACACAAAAATACAGCACCATCTGTATGATGAAATGCGTCCTCTTTTGGTATAGTTTTGAGCGGGTATACAGACTAGCATCCGGGACTTTTAACGCTGAACGTTACATGGTTGAGTTTACGCGAAGTCTGAATCGAAAAAAAATAATGTCAAGATTCTTTTCAAAATGTAGCTAGTTTTCCTTCTGTGATATCCTTTCTTGATTGCTGGTGACCTGGTAAATACTATACTAGATGTTCAGGGGTGTATATAGAGCATTACAGTTAGAAAAGTTTGTTCATTTGATTGATTTTGTTGTAGTATTTTGTATCATTTGCGGAACTGTGCACAAGTAAATTGTATGCATTTTTCACACAATGTGTAAACAAGGTTTCAAGATGGCGGCCGCCATGTTCATGAACACTGATGCAAAATAAAATCGTTCTTTCTAAGGAATTTACTGACACACCAAGCTACAATGATGTCGTAAACCCTCTATTACATCTGTAAACTATTATTGTTTGTTATGTTGCAACTTATAGTACTGAAAAACAACAGCCACAACAATGATCATTGACAAAAATTAAAAACAAACATCTTTATTTTGTTCACAACTTCCGTTTTCACAGGAAACCAAAGGTCATTGAGGTTATAGAGGTCACAAAATCTATCCAGAAAGAAAGACAATATCATGATGAACATTTTCAATTTTTTTTTTTTATTACAGTACTTCATGATAATTTTTTATGATTTTCCCCATAAAAACACACAATAAATTTTTGAGTTTGAAAAAAGTATGCGGGATGTGGGGGAAAGCTGTGTACAAAGTATACGGGGCTGAAATGGTATGATTAAGTACTTTTCTGACAAATGTACCAGTTGTATTGTTAAAGATATGTATGCCACAATTAATGTTTTCTTAACAAGAATGCTCAAATTTTACCTCAGTGCCGTCTACGTTCTCAGCGACGCTGAGAGTGCTTACAACCAATTTATCTCGCTCTTCACTGATCTGTATGACTACCACTTTCCTTTTATAACACGTACCTCTGGTAAAGCCCGCAATAACCAGCCCTGGATGTCACAAGGAATCATCAAGTTTTGTAATTATAAACTCAAACTCTACGAGCACTACCTCCGCAATCCAACATCGATCAATGAGCGAACATATAAGGACTTTCGTAACCGGCTGACTACCATTATTAGGGCTGCCAAAAAGAACTGTTACGCCCACAAGCTTGATATCAACAAGAACAGCATTAAAGATACATAGCGGGAGATCAATAACATCTTAGGTAAAAGTAAGAAAGCCAACGTTCCGGAGGATGTTACTGATGGTCAAAACATCTTTACAGATCCATCATTAATCGCCGACGCCTTCAATAACCACTTCTCCAGCATTGGTTCTTCTCTAGCCGAACAAATTCAGCCTGCTAATTCCCATTTCTCTTACTATCTACACGACCTTGATAATCCTACTTTCTACTTGAAACCTACCAATTTCTTAGAAATTAACTTAGTAGGTAAACAACTTAAAACTAGCTATAGCAGCGGCTTTCATGGAATCAGCTCTACTGTTGTCAAATCTGTTATTTCTTTCATCTCTCGACCCCTTGCTCATATCCTCAACCTCTCTTTTCTGACAGGGTGCGTCCCTGCCTCCCTTAAAGTTGCTAAAGTAGTTCCTGTATTTAAAAATGGTGATCGCCATGACATTCATAATTACAGGCCTATTTCTATTCTTCCTTCTTTTTCAAAAATTCTTGAACGACTCGTCCACAATCAACTCTCTAACTTTCTGTCTAAATTCAACCTTCTCTGTGATCAACAGTTTGGATTCCGTTCTAAATATTCCACAGATATGGCTGTCATTCAACTTGTTGACACTCTCACTGGTGGTGTCTTTATCGATCTCTCTAAGGCTTTCGACACGATCAACCACTCTATTCTCCTCTCTAAACTTGAACTTTATAGCATCGGAGGTGTTGCTCTCCATTGGATCTCAGACTACTTAAAAACAGGTTCCAATTCACCAACGTGAATAACTATGAGTCTGGTTGGAAAGGTATCAGTTATGGGGTGCCTCAAGGTTCCATTCTGGGTCCACTTCTCTTCCTCCTATATGTTAATGATCTACACAACTCCTCTTCTTTGCTTTCATTTACACTCTTTGCTGACGACACAACGATAGTTTTTTTCTGCTCATGATCACTCCACTCTAATAAACACCTTAAACAGGGAACTCGCCGAAGTATCGTCTTGGTTCAAAGCCAATAAACTCTCGCTGAACTCAAATAAAACCAAATACATTATTTTCACTAGATCCACTAAATCTCCAAATGTCACCAGCTCTCCTGTTCTCATTGATGACAACCCGATCACCAGAACTCACTCCACTAAATTCCTTTGAGTTATTATTGATGACCGGCTTACATGGGTGGAACACATCTCCTCTATCAACACTACTGTCTCCCGTAATACAGGCGTCCTCTCCAAACTACGTGCTTTCCTCCCTTCAGCTACTTTATTCTCTCTTTACAACACGCTTATCCTCCCCTATCTTTCTTATTGCAATATTGTCTGGGCACGGTGTACTAACAATAAACTTCATTCGCTTACTATCACCCAGAAACGAGCTATTAGGATTTGCACCCTGACCCCTCTTCGGGAACACACTGCACCCTTATTTTCCAAGTTAAACACCCTTACTCTTTCTGACATCAACACTTTTCAAACTGCTGTATTTATGTATATATGCATAACCTTCGCGTGTGGAATTTTGTCAATCCAGCTTTAAAAACAAAACCCTCTTTGGGCTACTTTAAGCGTGGTTATAAGCTTGAACTTGTCTCTCATTATGTTACATAGCTTTCTTTTTCATTTTGTGCCAGTATTTCTTGTTTGCAATTTCGCCGTTTTGTAAGTTTTCCTTGCTATGTCCTTTCACTAAGTTCTATAAGAACTAATTTCCCATTAATTATGTACATTATTTCGTTTATTCTCACTTAAATACATTTTCATTCTTGGTCTATTTTCTCTATTTTTACCAACGCCTGCTCTACACAATCATTTATTTATTTGTTTGCTCATTTTTGTATTTCTGTTGTCCGCTTGTTTGTCTGTCTTCCTGTCATGTAAGGCATCCCTCCTCAAGCTCTGCTTTCCGGGATTTGCCCCCATATCACTTCCTCTTTAAGTTCTTATTTATTATGTGGCCATTTTGTATGCCTCTTTTGTTAGTTTACTTAATATAATTGTCTATTTCCTGCATTTTCGTCTTTCTGTGACATGGAAATAAATGTTATATGAATGAATGACTGAATGAATGTTATTCTAATACAAAGCTTGCCGACAACTTTCTGTTCTTTTTCAAGTAAAAGGTTGATACCATACGTTCCAACGTCCGTTTACACCTTAATACCAATGTCATTGTTCCAAAACAGACCTACACTGTCTTTTGTATGCCTGTATTTTGCAGCTTACTTGTGACAACGTTAAACAAATTATTATGCGCCTTTCCAACAAATCTTGCTCATTGGACACCTTACCACCCTGGTTGGTTAAAAACAATCTATCAACTCTTCTCCCGGTTATCACAAAGATTGCTAACGCTTCCGTCTCATCTGGTATATTTCCGTCCAATCTTAAACACTCTGTCATTACTCCTGTACTTAAGAAGAGTTCTCTTGCCCGTAGTGATTTTAAGAGTTATCGTCCTGTTGCCAATGTACCTTTTTTGTCCAAGGTCATAGAGAAGGTGGCAACATGTCAAGTGATTGACCATGTGGACAGCTACAAACTAGGTGAACAGTTCCAGTCTGCTTACAACCGCTATCATAGGACTGAGACTGCCCTTCCAAGGGTAAAAACGGCACTCTTTGTTCCCTTGACAAAAGTAAAGCTGTTCCAATGGTATTGCTTGATATGTCTGCCGCCTTCGACACGGTTGACCATGACATCCTCCTCCAGAGACTTCAAACTCAATTTGGAATAAGAAATACTGTCAATACTTGGTTCAGCACTTATCTAAAAAAAAAAAAACGTACAACTGAAGTATCGATAAAAGGAGATTTCTCAAGACATCATACCTTTACCTACTCCATATCCCAGGGATTCATAGTTGGTCCGTTGGCTTTTATTTTGTACATCAATCCCATTGGTGAGATCATTCGTCAACATGGCATTTAATTTCATGAATATGCAGATGATATTCAGCTTTATGCTGAATTTGACCCTAAGTCTGAAGGTGATCGTCAGCGTGTACTCAGCAACTTATCATCTTGTGTACTCTCGGTAAACAAATGGATGCGTCTGAAAATGCTTGAGCTGAACCAGGGAAAGACTGAGTTTATTGTTTTTGCCAATAATCATCTTTTATCCACTCTCCCTAACCTTGAATTAATAGTGGCAGACTTTTAAATTCCAGCTTCCACATCTATTAAGAACCTAGGAGTCACGCTTGATTTGTCTTTGAATATGTCTCATCATGTTAGCTCTATAATGTAAAATTGTTCATTTTCACATACGTAATCTTTGGCGTATTTGCCGGTTTATTACACAAAACGCCTGAAATCATGCCGTCAGAAGTCTGGTCCTGTCCCGTCTTGACTATGCCAACTCTCTTTTGATAGGTGCTCGTGAAAATGACCTCGGTCGACTACAGCGTCTGCAAAACAAGGCCGCTCGGCTAGTATTTGCGTGCGGCCGTGATCAGCCTTTTGAGGGCCTACTCGCAGAGCTGCATTGGCTCCAAGTTAAAGAACGTATAACCTTCAGAATTGTCACTCTTGTGGTACAAAATCCTTCACACTCAATCTCCATCATATCTGGTTGAACTTGTGCATTCCCATAACTCTAATACTACTGATGCATACAGGCACCGACTCGGCTCATCAGCTGACCAGACTCGGCTTTCTGTTCTCGTCTTCTGTAAAGCGCCCTGTTCTTAGTATAGCGCTATACAAATGCTTCGTATTATTATTATTATTATTATTATTATTATTAAAACCATACGTTGAACCCACGATATACTGTACATTAAGTACTGCCGTACCTGACAGTAATGTTATGCTACCTGGTGAATTCAAAGCGGGTGCTTGCGTAAAGAGCCTTGGACAAGGCTAACGTGACCGACGAATAATTTGTATGTAAGTGGGATTTTAATTGGCGATCAACTTCTTAGATCCTAAAAAAGAACAGCCTTGACAAGGTCCAATCGAATGTTTTTGTCATTATAACTAGTTAGACCAGAACCTTCCATAACAAACACTTTTAAAGGTCCCACGGTAGCGAAGTTTGTATTTGTGGTGTGTTGAAGAGACTCGGTTTGCCGAAGCCGCGATATTAGATACAAAATTGTGATACATTCTCTTACAACAATAGATACCCTAAAAAGTATAGGCCTTTTATTTCAAAAAGTAAAAAAATAGGTCAGTGTGATGTAGAATAACTATGTCTTCCTTATGATATTTCAAGAGGTGAACGCGTTAGGCCTACTTATCTTTTCAGTTATGTACACACATGAAATCGAATGACACTTTTAGATGGTAACTTCCAAAAACGCTTTGTATTGTAGCTTAAGCACAAATATGGCACTAATACGAGCGCCTGATCAGCCACTAACGTTACACATGTCAAGAAAACGCCTGTCAGCATCATCAGCGCCTTCGATCATCATAGAGCTAGCGATGCTGACAGCTAAAACATGCACTGTTTATTTATTTTTGATGACGAAATCCCTGATGGTTCTGCCGCAAAAGTAAATGGTGTTTTGAATGATTGGGATCCTATTTCAGATTTGATACGATTTACTTTACCTGACAAAAGTGCTAGTCGTAAGGGTCTAACTCAAGCGAGACCGTTTTAATCGTAACAAACACAAACACAACTAGTTACTTACCTTCTACGGTAGGGCCTAATTCTGATGATGACCCCCATTGCTGATTATCGACCCTATTATAAATATAACACAATGATTGTTATGTTTTTTTTTTTGTTTTTTTTTTTCATTTTAATATGTTACCTGATTTTAAGGGAAGGTATACAATTGGTAATCACTCAACAAATTAATGGCGATACAAACTTACTCGGTTTGAAGTACAGCAACTTTCGATAGAATAAAGCATTATGAGAAATATTTCAAATCAAAATAATGTGGATACGGAAATAGATGCCAGTTTCTATCCGTAAACATTTGAATCTGAAACGATTCTGTCAGAAACGTTTCTCAAATTGTGTATTCCTATTAAGGATTATTTTTTATATAAGTGGACATATTCGCTACGGATTTTGGCGATATTTTAAAAACGCGACCACCTTTTGAATTGACATTTTCACATGTTAGTTTTATTGTATATATCTACATTATAAAGGCTTACAAAATTCAAAGGGTCCCAAAAACCAAATGTATACTTTGCCTTTGATAAAGGAGCTGAAATTTGTTCATTTATATCCATAAGGAACCCTTTCTACCATTGCTTACTTTAAATAATGTAAGTTATGTGTGAATCTGTGAACATTTGTGTATTCGATCCTACCAATAATGTTTAGGGCCTTTAAAGGGAAGGTATACGATTGGTAATCACAAAAAACAAATGTATAGCGATAAAAAACTTACTTGGTTAGAAGTACATCAACTTTCGATATAAGGAATTTTGAGAAATACTTCAATTCAAAAATAATGTGGATATGGAAAAATATGTCAGTTTTTATCCCCCAAAATTTGAGTCTGAGAAACGATTTGAGAAACGTTTCTCAGATATTTATTTCTATTAGGGATTATCCTTTATGTGTGGACATTTTTTGCTGCGGATTTTAGCGATAAGAAAAAAAAGCGACCAGCTTTCGAAATGACATTTTCACAGGATGTTTTATTGTATATATCTACACTTGTAGGATTAAAACAATCAAACGGTCCCAAAAACCATAACTACATATCCTGAAACTTTTCTTGTATCGAACCGAAATGTGTAACGTCAACAAATTTAAAGGTGCAGTTTTAGAAGATATGTGTATACAGAAACAAGTGCATGATCAAGCTGGAACCTTTTTTTGGACAGTGAAACCTTGATCAACATCTTGACGCCACAAAGTTAACGACGTCATGGTGACGTCGTTAGATACCGAGTTACATTGAATTAAAGTTGAATATTCGAAAAACTAATATCTCAGGAACCCCTCACTTTAACTTTAACATACCGGCTTCGTTTGGGCAATCTGGGCTACAAAATAGACGCAAACTTGACTCTAAATGCTTTCCACGAGTAAAATTCAGGGGAGATTTGCAAGAAAACAAGGACAAAGTTGAGACCAGACATGCAAACGTCAAAAGTTGAATCTCAGGAGAATGAAACTATGCAGCGCCCGATAATATGCTTAATTATTACAAACATGTACAGTGTCCAGCCGATCGCAAACTAGCCGAGGCTCGTGAATAACGCCCGGTACTGGCCTTGAGCACCTGGCAGGATCTTCCAGGTGTACCTTTGACCTCGCATTCCATTCACACAAACGGAGATTTGTAGTTTATTACTACACACGGGTCACACACTTTACAAAGTGATTAAAACAACATTACATACATGAAGGTGGGTATGTAGCTGGCAAACGGATCAGAGCGGACAACTCACAACACCGTAAGCTTACGTCACTGCATGTTTATCCAAAACTACCTGTAAGATTAGTGCCTGTCTTTACCCTTGCGGATGAAGACAAGAAACCAGTCTAAGCTGAAAGATGGTTGTGTTTTCTCTCCACAGGTCTGTCAATAACTGTTCTTTTTCCAAATGTGATATGACCAACTCTTTACGCAGTATTCTTTCAATAAAAATGTTATCAACCTTTCTTGCTTTCCATGACATAACTCCGCATGGCAATTGCTACTTATACCAAGTGCCTTTCCCGTAAGCTACGACAGCTCCTTTCTTGCTTTCCATGACATAACTCCGCATGGCAATTGCTACTTATACCAAGTGCCTTTCCCGTAAGCTACGACAGCTAAAATGAAAAGAACGTTCGCTACTATAGGCACATCTTGACAACTACCTTTTTATCGTTTGTCCCGTATTCCCCCAAAGGAGTCCTAACAAAGTGTCCCCTTCCTTTGGGTACATTGACCCCTCAATTCTCTCTCCCAAAAACCGGATCAACTCTCCTTCTAACAAAACATAGCCCACTTCAATGGTAGGTTACGGCTACGTGAATTTTTTTTCATGAAAAGCCCGCCACAGAGAACATTCAACCCACTTGCAACCGCTTCAAGGAAAGGAGTAGCTGGGTACCCTCTTAGAACAGAGATGAGGCTCTGACTATGGACTGTATAGCTGAGGGCCTCAACACTGATCATTATATTGAATGTTACATTGACCCTACACAGTCATTTTCGAAACAAATCAGCGACACCCTGGTTAGAATTCACAATGCCTGCGGTATTGGTAAAAATACGCTCAACTATATTTCCTCCCGTCCTCGCTTCTTCCTTCTACCTCAGATACAAAAGCCCATCTACCTTGGGCCGACCAATTGTATCTGGTAATTTTAGCTCTCAAATCGTATTTCTGAGTTTGTCGATGGCTTCTTCAACTTCTTAGTTTCCCATATCCCCTCCAGATCCGTAAAAGGCTTCTACAGATCGGACTTCCTACACAGACTAGAGGATGTCAAACATCAAATACATGAGTCTGTTTTTCTGTTTTACTCTAGATGTTTCATCACTGTATATTAACGTACCCCATAATGAAGGCATGTGTGGCCGTGTCTTTGCTCTCCGGGCTAATAAATATTTGTGCCCTTCACCTTGAAGACTTTTAGCGCTGATGTGTAGATTGTAAATATCCAATATGTAGTTCATAAGTTAAGATTTCTGTCAAATATTAAATTTTGATTTAATGTCTTTCAATGTCTGATGACGTCATCACAAAATGATCAAATTTGTGTTGTCTCGATATTGAGGTTCAATTGTCTGATGAGTTTCAATGTTCAATTCAATTTCAATCTTTAGTTATGCTATAAATAAGTCAGGAGAAATATTTCTTTTTAGAAGAAAACGAAAAGGCAAAGTTTGACAATTCGGTTAGACCGGAAGTACAAGTCATACGATTTTTGCATTGACTTTTTGAAATGTTGCTCTAGTCTTAATCTATTAGATGTCCAATTATGAACGTCATAGCTATAACATTGGATCAAACCACTGTTTATTCCCCCAAAACGTTCAATATTTTAATTCATCATTGTCAGTTGAGTTTGATGATTCTGTAGAGATTGTGAGTACAAACAACTTTGATATCAGACATACGTGTTTTGAGCACCATGTCAATTTTGTAATCCACTTTCCATTCAGGTGTACTGCGTGATTAAAATACCCTCTTGATTCATTATACCATACATAGAGGTGTGTTAAAATAGATTAAAGTTGTTCAGTAAGAAAAAAGCGATTATCAAATGGCATTTGTGTACTTAAAAACCTTGTAAGTCAACACTTTTTGAAGTCTCAGCTTGTACAAAATCATTGTTCTGGTTGTAGTGGTGCATACTGTGAAAGGTTGTACTGCTGATCGCGCACAGTGCGCACAATCACAACAGTATATGGAACACCGTGATGTAACATTGCACGGAGGCCCCATGCTAATTAGTTTAAACGATCTTTTTAAACAAGTGTTTTAGGCAACCGCGCATTGTAACAACGCGGTAACACCACGTGTTTATATCTACTTTTCTAAGTCGATTTGTACTACGCGACAAGTCCCCTCGATCTACGCGAAAAATGTGGTAGTACCGGTCGACTGCCTACCTCCCGCCCAGGCAGTAGTTAAAGGGACACACACGTCTACCGTATACGTAATTAAGTGACGTAGAATAATAAAAAAAAAAAAAAAAAAAAAAAAAAAAAAAAAAAAAAAAAAAAAAAAAAAATCTTTTTTTTATCATCAACGTTTCACGTTATTAACGAGAGGTAATCGGGGAAAAATCAAAAGTGGTCAAAGGTCAGCGTATACTGGCGTGATAATAGGCTTTGACTGGAAGCATGGTCTCAGTCCTGCTGTTTGCATAAACACCTGCCTCTGTGCACAGGTCATCAAGCACAGCACTTTCCATGTGTTGGCCAATAGCCTTCAGGCAAATGAAGAAAACATAGAGTCCTCCCTTAAGAAAACAAATCATTCTCAAACTTTGGATTTGCCCATAGGAGCTCCTTTTCCTATGCTGTATAGTGTCTCCATAGTTACTGTATAGTTTAGTTAACATGTAATTAACTTGATCAACTTGAGTCTACTCACCCTTCAGAATTACCCATGCATATTTGTCAATGGATGTATGTGTGGCAATGTGGCCCTTAATGTCGGTGCTAATCACGCACCCAAAGGTCACTGGTCTGGGCAGTTGCTAGGCAACACAAGTACTTAGGCTGTCCAGTTTATGTAAGAGAAGTGGCCTGCCTGGTCACTAACTCTTGAGTTGGCTTTGATTCATGGCACGCCTAATATGTTACAATATGTAGCTTGTCTAACATGTTTCACTGCACGATATCCAATGGCGTTTGACACAGCTAAAACATGAGATAAGACCACGCTTTATTCCCAAAAAATTTCAATACTGTAATTTGTCATTGTCAGTTGAGTTTGATGATTATGTTAGAGTCTGAAAAATGTTCACTTGGAAATATTTACTCAAATTACTCAAAATAGCGGTAAAAAACTTACGTTCGTTTGTTCACATTTATTTTTTACTTTAATTCATAATCTAAACACATAATATCCTTTGTCAAAATTAAGGATTGAATGTAAAAAAGCACAGAGTTAAATTAGGTGCAGTAATGAACTTTTCTACGGCTGAAGGTATATAACTCAAAAGATCACGTGGTTAATTCGAACCCCCCAAAATGGTTCGGATAAACCACGTGCTTAAAAACGGGAAAATGTCGTGATTTATTTTTAGAAACCGTTGTATTTTACTCATGTTTGCGTTTTGTTGTAGCCCAAATAGCCCAACGAAGCCGATGTGTCCCTTTAAGTTAAAATAATGCTGCATGCATTGTGACCCCATTTAAAATCAACCTATTGTCAAACTGGAATTTGAGCCTTAAAATAAATCATATCTAAAGAACTACTCAACATTTATGCACATTTCTTTTGCATCAGGTTATAGATCTGTGAGCCTGCACAAACGTTTTGAAACATTATTTTAACCTATACATCTTCACCAACTCCGCAAAGATGTGACCCCGTTTGACCGTTACTTACGGTTTAAGCTGAAAAGGAAGATAAAGTAAAAAAAAAAAAAAAAAAAAAAAAAAATGAAAACATTCTTAACTTCTTAACTACAAATTTGGAAACATATTTAACAACTTCACAAAAACTTGAAGTGTGTGACCCCATTTGACTTTAAATTCCGGTTCAAACCGGAAGATGAACTTTTTTTTGGACAAAAATCATAGCTCTTGAACAAAACATTCGATTTGTATAATTTATACATCACCAGACAGGTCTACAAAGACTTATTAAACGCTACAGAAAATGTGACTTCATTGGAGCTTGACTTCTGGTAAAAAACGACAGTTGAATTAGAAAAATAAGTACATTTCCCTAATCACAGGTTTACATTTTTTTTACCATCAAAACATCATCGATAGGGTTTTCAAAAACTTAACAAACTCTAAACAAAGTATGAACCCATTTAACTTTGACTTCCGATTCACACTCGAAGACGAAATCTCAAATTTTTGATAAAATCATATTTCTTTAATCAAACATTGGATTTTTACATTAAAGAGGTACTTGAACTTGACTAAAGAATACGTAATATTTGCTTAAATTTATTTACAATCGCTCAACGAAGACAGACATACAGTTCACATCGTATAATTTTTTTTCTCCAAATACCCTACAAAAAATCAGTTTGACCACGAATCAACTATGCTTTTCTTTTAGTGTCGCAAAAAGCCCCATGACGTCATCATTCTCTGGTAAATATGTGTGACGTCTTGTGTGGGAGTGGTGTACCACTGTACAGTATGTACGCATTGCACCAGATAGAGCACAGCTCTTAGGCAACGTCGAAAAGAAAAGCCTCACAAATGTTAGATAGCAGCGTGTATCGAGGGTGATTTATTATTTACGAAGAGGTATACTCTTCAAGCACTGCTCAAAATACTGATAGCGAAAAGGGTAGCTCTCCCGAGGAGAAAGGGATAGGGAGTGATGTACGTGCTAGTATGAGCTAGTACGGGTGCGTGCACAGGTACATATTTTGTGTACCTAAAACGGTGTGACTTTAAACTTTACATGACAATCTATTGGCGTTGGTGTAGTTGTCGTTACACGAAAAACAAAAGGAATGGTGTTCTATATCTGCCATCTCGCATTTTACATATCGCAAAATCGAAAGTCGCCCTACGCTTTTCAATCTTCGGATATATTTTCAATATCGCCCTATATTTTCAATCTCGCCTTCGGTTTTCAATTTCGCCTTTCGTTTGTGAATCTAGCATTAGTTTTTTAATCTTGCCGTACGTCTTTCAATCTCGCCGTACGTTTTTAAATTTCCTGATAGGTTTTTTATGAATAAGTAGTGCATTCGGTGTTTTCCGGCACATGCGGTGTGTTAGCTCGCCGGGCACACATGACGACACTTAACATCAATGTTTGTCTGATTCCCAGAAAACGTAAGCCGATATTTAAAACCTGACGCAAGATTGAGAAACTCAACGCGAGATTAAGAAGCGTAGGGCGATATTGAAAACCTAACACGACAATCAAAATTCCTGATGTTTAGTGAACTAAAAAACGTTATTATGACCGCCCAGTGTGTGTCTAATCTTTGTTATCTTTCCATGCTCATTGAATGGGTTGTCAGCACTCAATTAAAACGACACATCAATAAGTATACTCTCTCGCAGATACCCTACAATCAGCCTAAAAAGCTGATTACAGCACCGAAATGGCAATATTATTTGTTCAAAGTGACATTCTGAATGAACTGGACACTAAAAAAAAAACCATGTTTTTAGTTATGCCCGATTTGTCTGTTGACACTCTTGATCATAGCACAATGCTGCGTCGTACGGTCTCCAAAATCAGTTTGGCATCAAAAATACTGCCCTCAACTGGTTTACTTCCTACTTCCACGACCGGACGAGTCATGTTACCATTTCTGGGGCTGTCTCTGATGTGAGCCACATTCATGTGGGTGTCCCAAAGGGCTCTGTTATCGGACATCTTACCTTCACCATGTACTTGAGCCGTGTGGGTGATATTATTCGCCAGCACGATGTCGAATACCACATGCTGACGACATCCAAATTTACATGGATTTCGACCCATCCATTCCTAACGACGCAGAATGTGCTCTTTTTAGGTTGTCAAACTGCACCACCGATGTTCAAAACTGATTGATCACTAGCAAACTTTTACTGAACAAAGACAAAACTGAGTTTGTCATTGCTGCATGTCCCCATCACCAGAAACGTTTAAGCCACCTAACTCTAAATGTGAACTACACAACAAATAAGCCATCTCAAACCCTTCGGGATTTAGGCGTCTTTTCCGACACCTCCATGGCAATGAGTGCACAAGTTCATGCAAGTCCATCAACTATCTCATCAGAAACATCTCCAAAAATACGTAAATGTATTGACACAAACACATGCAACGCTGCTGCCAGAGCCCTTGTGTCTAGACTGGACTATTGCATAGAGAAGGGACCACGGAAGGAGTTACAACTCTCTTACTTCAGAGGAATCATGTTCACCGCCCGCAAATACCTTGCAGTCATATGCTAAATCCGATGGTGACCGCTGACACAAACATCCACTTTGCGGTCAGCCAATTGTCCATAGTAAAGCGGCGCAGTGCATTTTTGGTAATCGGCGTGCGCAGAACCCCAAACCAGTAGTTCTGTTGAATGGAAGTGTTGCAGGAAAAGAATGTTTCTTGTCTTCAAATGTTTTGTTAGTGGTTTAGAGTTGGCTACGGATGGCCACATCGTCAATTAACATGTTCAAAAAGACAAACTCACTCCCTTCCAGGTTCACAATTTTTTAACACAGAAAATCCATGAAAATTGTAAATTTGTCAGTTTTAACAAAAGTCATAATTCTCGCTCGAATTTTGAAGAATTTGGTGTAAACTCCCTTAACCTTGGCGATTGCGTGCGTCTTTATGAACCATGGTGAACTGTACTCGACTGTGCATGCGATAAAAACTTATTTTATGCAAAATATCTACTCCATTTATTGTGGAAAAGCTTGCAGCGAAATGGCATCGGGTAAATGACGCAGCATAAAAAATATAGTTCAATGCAGGGCCCAAAAATGTTGCGGTTTACCAGTGTAAAATGCGGCGTTGCGCAACCGATCCATCTCAGTTTCTGGTCCCCGATGCTGGAAATCTCCACCAAATCACATTTGCAACATCAAGTCAATCCAGACTTTCAAGTGTAAATTATAAACGCATTTTTTCTCTTCTCTCTTCAGCAGCGCATTGTATTTTTGATGATTGCCAACAGCATAACCATTGTCAAGACTTTAAAATATAAGTTGAGAATAAGCATGTAATAATATTTTTACCGATAAATGTAAAGACATGCTTAAGGATGTGAAAGTTATTGGTCTAAACTCGATGACTACTGTGCTTGCCTTAGAAACACACTGATTGCCATATCTGGCTTTAGTGAAGAAGGGCCTTCACTCTAACAACAGCCTTAATGAATACAGCTTAGTTTTACATGAGAGACAACTACTATTGTAGCTCACACATTCCTATACTTATCTGTGAAATGTGGGCTGCAAACCATTATTTTGGTCAGCTCACAATTTGATCGAGAGTTGTCAACAATCGAAACGATCCCCTGTATTAGAAATCAGGGGAAGTCAGATCTGGCCGGATGTCCAACTGACCATATTGCTGGCATATTATCCCAGCACACAAGAAACTTTGTAAAAACGATTTAATTAACACATTTCTTTCGCATACTATCGAATCCTCATCCACAAGCAACGTTGTCCTATTGGAATACGTGAAGTTAACTCCTACACTTGAAGTCACATTAAAGCGCACCGCCGACAGCAGAAGTGTTTCTCGTTTTTTCAAAACCTTGAGGTTAGGGCCTAATTCTTCCGATCGATGATCGGAACACATCAAAAGTGCATTTAAATGACAATTTAACACATTATAAACTAGTTTTAATGGCATTTCAACTTTTTTCTCTAAAGTAACTGTTCAAATTATATTCAACAAAATGATAAGCTACACAAATTGTCACCTTGAAGTTCAGTTTAAACTGGAAGTCGAAGTTTTATATTGAAAAAGAAACTCCTGCACCACACATTGGATTGATAAGTTAAAATTTCGTCACCGATTCATACATTCATCTTTGCATCATTCACGAACACCTTGTTTTTGTAGTTAACAAAAACTGATGTTCTAGTTATATCGAACCCGTTTGCAGAAATGTTCCCCATAACTCAGTTCATTTGATCATAAATTTGTTGACATTATTCACGAACACTTTGTTGTTTAACTTACCATTCAACAGAGTTAGGTCCAGAAACCGGTGGATACAGACTACCGGGATACCCATAATCTTCATTGGCAACAAAAATAATGAGATAACTTTGTTAGAGGTCTTTATAAAACTTCACGTGAGCAGTTTTTCTGTCAAAAATAAATAAATAAATAAATAAATAAATAAATACTATCGTGCCACGTTCAGTTTCCACTCTTTTAAGTTTGTTTTGTTGCTAAATGTAGCTAAGAATGTTTAATGATCTACGGAATATCCAGCCACTCTGCCAATTCGGATACGGTGTCTTAGGGAAAACTGTTCCCGTGAGATTTTGTCCCTATATTTTGAGCAAAATTACCATGATTACTGAAATCTTTAACTTCAGAGATTATATGATTTACGGTCCAAACTGCTCCTATTTACTTTAACTGATTTTAGAAAATATTGGGCTTTGTGCGATTGTAACACAATCTGATACCGGTACATTTGCACGCGCGCACACACGCAGAATTTCGGCGTGGAAAGGGACTGTGTACTGTCTATTGGATGGAACGCCAAAGAGGCAATTACTAATCGGTGATGGTCTTTTACAACCGGTTATCAAATTTTCAATTGGTGATGCATATTCACGATCGGTGATGGTCTTTCGCGATCGGTGATCATCTTTAGCAATCGGTGATGAATATACGCGATCGGTGATGGTCTTACGCGATTTGTGATGCATATACCCGATCGGTGATGGTCTTTCGCGATCGGTGTTCAACTTTAGCAATCGGTGATGCATATTCACGATCGGTGATGGTCTTATGCGATCGGTGATCATCTTTAGCAATCGGTGATGAATATTCGCGATCGGTGATGGTCTTACGCGATTTGTGATGCATATACACGATCGGTGATGGTCTTTCGCGATCGGTGTTCAACTTTAGCAATCGGTGATGCATATTCACGATCGGTGATGGTCTTATGCGATCGGTGATGCATATTCACGATCGGTTATGGTCTTTTGCGATCGGTGATCAACTGTGTGTGAAGGGGAAAAGTGAATCATACATGTAGTCTTGTGTATACAGACCATTAAGATTAGAGTAGTGTGCCCACAAAAAAACATATTGATGTTTTAGTATAAGCATCATAGAGTGTTTTTAGAGGACTAGCACAAAAAATAGTAGTACCAGAGATCACTCAAAATGTTCAAAAAGCTTTAGTTATAGTATTTATAAAATTCTTCCCTTGTCAATGGAGAATCATGTATGGAAACTCCACTTTTAAAAAACGTATGAGGCGATTTGTGTTTAGTTCTTAATAGGGAAGGGGGTTGTGGTTTAGTGTAAGGGCAAAACCAGAAGGGGAGCAGATGCTGGTAGGGGTTGGGTCTGGAAAGGATGGAGGGTGTGAAGAGGAGAATGCCAAAACTGTATTGAGCGAAATGAACTGTGGAGCGGGAAATTTAATACTAGATCCGGTGCTAGCAAAGATAGATTAGCAGCTATTGGGAGTGAATGGAAGACACATGTCTGTGTGGTCTCTGGAAGTAAATCATCCCTTGACTGTTTGGATGTTGTTTTTTGGTGGGAGACAAAATTAGTGTCCTCGTTATTATCCAAAGACTCAAGGCAATGGTTAGAACAGAGCTAATTTTTGATGTTTTTATGTAACCACATGAAGGCAAGAGAGGGTGGGTTTGAGAAAAAGGGAGGTCTGGGTGGGGTGGAAGGGGAAGAGTTTGTTGGAACTCGCTTAAAAAACTTGTATCCGGTGATGATATGTTGAGCCACTTCTTTTTATACCTTTAATGAAATGGCTCAAAACACATTTTCAGTGCGTTATATAAGCTGCACTTCATCAGTCACCATTTTGGCTTATGTATCCTTTTTATGTCATGAAAGTTTTGCAACAAGGAGTGATCAATTGTTAGAGCAGAAGGATCCAGAGAGATTTGTATTTTTCGTTTGTTTTTAGTATACGTAATCTCGTCTGGATACAAACCCTGATCTTTCTTTAATTTAGTGTACCCGACTGTTGTTCCTGTAGTAATTCAACCTGGATTTGCAAGTTATGTTCGTCTATTCCTTTGAGTACATTTTCTTCGATTGAACCTTGCAATCTAGCCCGAATTATTTGGTCTTTTATGTTCTTTTGTGCTTTAGAAGAAGAATTCTTAGAAGAATTCATTTTTTACCAATTGCCATCCATAATGTTAACTGTGATTTGATTAGATAACTAGTGTACAATGCATCCAGCCCTGTGTACTGTCTTCTAACTGTTTTTTTTTTTTTTGGGGGGGGGTCCACTACTCTTTTATGTTTTAATGTTTTTTTAAATAAATGTTATTGTTTTCTTTGGTATGTTTGTATATCTTGTACAATTTTTTACATTTTAATATTTTATCTGTTGCTGTACAATTGGAATTTAATTTTCATGTTTTTTTTATACCTGATGAATAAAACAATTCAATTCAATTCAATTCAATTTATAGGCCAACAGAGGTGGTACAGGGAAGAGTTTGTTAAGGAGTTCGCTGTCATTTATTAATAGTGGGGGGCCAATGTACTTTCGTTGAAATTTCGTAAATTTTTGGCAACCATTATAAATGCATTCAAAATAGTGACAGAAACAAACAAAACGATGTTGACATTTTTTCAAATAGGTTTCAGTGACCTTTACACGAGGTCAAAGGTCAAAGGTCACTTTTGTACTGTTTTATTCCTTATATTGCCCATAACTTGCTGTAGAACACAAATAAACTTGGTCATTTAACCATATCTAACCTTAGGTCATAATATTTAATTGAAAAACTAATTGAAGAGGTCTATGGTTTCCATGACAACCGTTTGTTTTCCTTAAAACAATTTTGTATTGTTTTCTTTCTTATATTGCCCATAACTTGCCAATCCATTCTTTTGAACACAGATAAACTTGGTCTTTTAACCAATCTAATCTAAGTTCATAATATTTAATTGAACAAAATAAGTGAAACGTCTATGGTTTCCATGGCTACCGTTTACTTGACCATGGAACATTGAAATGTTTACATTTTTTTATGCTTTTTAAGAACTTTTTGGCACATCTTATTTTGATATTCTAGCATAAAACGAGGATTCGAATTGTCAAATAATAAACAAAGATTATGAAATTTAAAAATGGCCAGCATGTGCGGCGGCCATTTTGGATTTGCTCGTTTAAAGTCCAGTTGCATGAGGATTTGTTTCTTTATTGATGTTAGGTAGTGCACTCAACATTGAATTCTTGAGGTCCACATTATATTTCGTGAAGCGGGTCAATTCTTCTGTGTTGTGTCCACGTTATATCAGTTTTTCCTCAAACAAATTGACCTTTATTACTCTCGAAGTCTTTTTTTGTGTGTGCATATTATGCGTTTGTATCTCGTAATTTCACTCTTAATGACGCCACCAAATACAGACACAGGGTGTGCAGATTATCGAGCAAGATATTGGAACGCTACTCGAGTATCAAGCTTCCCTTCTTTTTGAAAACGTTCATTTGGTTGTCGGAGATCTCTGACGTGAACTTCAAAGTAGGGTGCAGGTTGTTAAACATCTTAATGAAATCCAACATTTGATTTTTATTGCCATTGTAAATTATTAAAATATCGTCTATGTATCTCATGTAAGCCACTATCTCTTGGTTGTTAGGGAGTATTATTAATTTTTTTCGTATTTGAATAAGATGATGTCACATATTCAAGGACTGCATACACTTCCCATCGCCACGACAATTTTGTGTATGTAGAACTTGTTATTGAATTTGAAAACGTTTGCGCCCAAGATCAGTTCTAAAAGACATTGCGTGTGTTTTTGTATGGTGTAGAGTCCTGATTGTGCTTACTCCAAAGGATCACAAACTGAATATATTGCTTCTTTCTGTGGGCAGTTTGTGTACATTGAAACAATGTCCATTGCGATAAGGAGATTATCTTGTCCCATCGTCAAATTATTTAGTCTTTTGAGAACATGTGAGCTAGGAGTCTCTTGTATATGTGCTTTGTTAGCTTGACGATTGGAAGCAGGACAAATCTATATGTTTTGAGATTTGTTGAGTTGGAGCCCCACAACCAATAATAAACGGCATTCCCACAAACCATGTTCCACCCGGGGTTTTGTTTTGTGGGACTTCGGTAAAAGGTAGAGGCTGGGCAATTGTGAGGATTAAAAAACTCAAGCATCTCTTTGTTTATAACGTTGTCCACGTATGAATCGCGTACGGCCCGATAGACCATAGCAGTGATGAAATATGGCCGACAATTCTTTAAGGAATTCCGGGAGAGCTGGTCATTGATGGATTTTGGGGGTTGAAAAAGACCCCGGATAGTAACAAGACGTTTACTGTGCTATTTGGCTAGGTGTAGATGGAGAACCTGTAATATTTCAATTCAATTCAACAGTTCAACAGAGCGCCAGTCCGTCAGCACTGTCCTTTCTCAACCTCTCGCAGATTAGTCTTGTTTAAAACGCTTTCATACCTGCTACTGATTTGGTTTGGACATCAACGGGTTAGTTAGCATCTCGTCCTCCTTCTTGACAACTTCTGAGAAACCAGCTTTGACCTGACTGCATGCAATTTCGCGTTTTGAAATTCTGCTTCATTACATTTCTTGCCTATGGCCACTACACAGTTGACTGTTGCATTCAGTGCCCCAATGCACATGAGGTTGTATTGCCTGATAGCACTGCTACTGTTCGTCTCCGTTCAACTGACAAATGTCCACTGCATCAACACAATGAGTTATTCAAGTCATCAGCTACTGCTACTGAAAACAGCTACTGTTGTAAACGCCAGACTTCCCCCGGATATCTACAAGAATATATGTGGTCTTGGCATTAATCGAAAGCCCTATACCCGTCGAGGAACCCGGGCAGGGAAGATATCTTTAACCACCTTGAACACAGGTAACTATAACAATATCCCTCTACAACCCAGACCAATGTGTAACGGCTTGAGTGTGAGCCTCTGGAATTCACAGTCCATTCGTAATAAAACTGACATATTGGTCGAAATGATGCTTGAACGTGACACCGACATCATGCTTTTAACTGAGACCTGTTCTTTTAACTGCTCTTCTTGGTGACTGTAATGACGTCAACTATCTTGTCAGTTCTTACAACCGCACATGTAAGGACGTTCTTGACGACCATTCTCCTGCGAGTATCTGCGCTCGTTCCATCCGCCAGAAGCCAAAGTGGTCACCAAGTCTGAGGAAACTGCCCGTCGAACTCGACGTCGCAAGGAACGGAAGTGGAGGAAGACGCATGCTGATGACGATCGTCGAGCATACATCCAGTCACAACGAAATGTAGCTGATGCCATCACTCGAGCAAAGACTGTTTATTTTAATAATCAACTATCTAATTGCAACTCTAAGGATATGTTTAAGATTGTTAATAATTTACTCAATGTCAATAATCATTGTAAATTACCTGATTGTACCTCATCCGACACACTCGCTAATAAGTTTTGTGATTTCTTTGTCACTAAAATCAATACCATTCGTTCTATAGTTGATAACCCTGCCGCTTGTGTAGACCCACCCATTGAAATTGGTATCAATATTCCATTGCATTGTACTATGTCTAGTTTTGAACATGTCACTATTGATGAATTAACCAAGCTTATTATGCAATGTCCATCCAAGTCATGTGATTTAGATCCGATGCCCACGTGGTAATTAAGAAACACCTACCTGCCCCCATCAAGTTGCTATGTTGCATAGTCAACAGCTCACTTTCCTCAGGTGTGTTCCCAACTGAGCTTCGTCAAGCCAGGAATACTCCTGTTCTAAAAAAGCCATCACTTGACAAACAACAACTATCGAACTACCGACCTGTTTCTAACTTACCCTGTCTTGGTAAACTTATCGAAAAAGTGGTTTCCAAACAGGTTGCTTCCCATCTCCACTCCAACAGCTTGTCAGAACCTCTACAGTCAGCATATCGCTCTTCCCATAGTACTGAAACTGCTCTCCTAGTGGTTCAAGATACAATTCTTTAAGCCATTGATAGACTACAGGGGTTTTTCCTTGTCATGGTCGACTTGTCAGCCGCATTCGATACGGTAGACCATACCATCCTTCTACAGCGTCTCAAGAATGACTTTGGTCTAGATGGTGCTGTTCATCACTGGTACCAGTCTTACCTAAGTAATAGAGTTAGTCGAGTGCGTGTGAAGGAAGCTCTCTCTTCTGAAGCCAAACTCAATCATGGTGTTCCTCGGGGATCAGTCATTGGTCCACAGGCCTTCATATACTACTCCAACTCCATTGGTCAAATTATTCGTCGTCACTCGCTTCAGTTTCATATCTATGCTGATGATGTTCAATTATTCTTAACATTCGACCCTTCCCGGCCAGGAGACGCAGTCTGTGCCCTGTTCAGACTGTCCCAGTGTGTCAAAGAGCTTCAATCTTGGTTGGTCACTAATAAACTCAAGATGAATCCAAATAAAACAAAATTCTCCATCGCATCCTCTCCTAATCACTTCAAACGTCTCCAACATCTCACTTTCAATGTTGATGACATTGAGATTCGCCCCTCTGCCTCAGTTAGGAACTTGGGTGTCGTCTTCAACTCGGACATGAACATGTCTGACCACATCACACAACTCTGTCGTTCTCTTAACTGGCACATCCGTAACCTCAGTCGCATCAGAAGATTTCTTGATTTCAATGCCTGTCACAATGTAGTCCGTGCTCTGATTCTGTCCAAGCTTGACTACGGGTGCTGTTTGTTAAATAGTGCATCCATGAAAGACATATCTCGCCTCCAAAGACTCCAGAACAGATGTGCTAGGCTAATCTTTCAGATGCCAAAGCATTCCCATACCTCAACACTTCTTAGACAGCTACACTGGCTCCCTGTTGCTCAACGCATTGAATTCCGTACACTCGTCCATGCCTACAATTCACTTAATCACAGGGCTCCTGAGTATCTATCCTCTCTCCTTACAATCCATGAATGCTCATACTCCCTTCGTAGTTCTGATGCCATATCCCTTGTGGTTGAAAAGTCTCGCAAAAAGTCAGGTGACTGGGCATTCTCTGTTGCTGCCCCCCGCTTATGGAATGCTCTGCCTGTCTCCATCAGAAACACTAATTCTGTTCTATCCTTCAAGAAAGGACTTAAGACCCACCTCTTCCCCAAACAGTAGCTGGTTTGTCCTAATTCTTTCATATACCTCTATTGTTTCCTCAAGCGCCTTGCATCCTTCGGTAATTTGGCGCTATGTAAAATCTAGTTATTATTTTTATTATTATTATTTTTAGATAAAAAAAAATAAATAATAATAATTACAAAGCTATTGCCAAAATCGGGTTGCGTGAACCTTATACAGGGACTAGAGAGCATGTTTAGACTTTGAGCCTTGTGGACAATAGAGCTAAAAGCCGCTCACAATGCAACTGTTATAGATTACGCATTTTGTGTGTTTTCAGCGCAGTTATCTTCCCGCGGTTTGACACCGGGTCAATAAATACCCGTAATAATTTGTCAAAATTTCAAATATTTGTAACAAAAAAGGAATAACCTCATCATGTTGTTTCTTTAGATTTACGTGGTCAATATCACTGTCTATCAACATGCCAAGTTTCAACTCAGTCAAACTTGCGGTTTTGTAGATACACTTTTCAAATGTTGTCACAGTCTTGATCTATTAGATGCTTAATTATGAATATCATAACTTTCCGATTGCCGAATCTACAGCAAAAAGCAAATGGTACCGTTTAAAACTTAAAAACGTTGTAATTGGACACCTGATGACGTCATGATGACGAAACCAAAAATGGTTTCATGTCATAATGAATATCTAACTATGTATGAAGTTTCAAGTTTATGTGAGTTTGGGAAATGTGTCTTTGTTAGAGGACAATCGGCGCGGAGAAGCAGAAGAAGTAAAAGACTATACCTAAGTTTTTGTTGTAACAAAAACAAGGTGTTCGGAAGACACGTGACCGAATTAACAGAGCTGGTGAAAAAAACAGAGAAAATTTGGTAGACATGTCTTTAAAGTAACATTTTTGAAATAAAGCTTAACTTGAAAACTGATGACGTCAACGGGACGTCCTTATTTAGCTAGCGTGCGTTGTGAAAGATGGGCAACTAATACATGCGCTTTGATGCCGGTTTCGACCAGGGCCCAATTTCTTGGCTCTGCTTACCGCCAAATTCTGCGCTTGCGGTGACCATTCTCCGCTTACTGTTCAAGCGCCGAATTTCTGCGCTAGCTGTGTAAGCGTAGAATGCCTAGTAACGTGGAGTACGCACACGCACAAGCCAAAATTCCCTGCTTACCCATGAAATACGCTTGACGTAAGCGCGCAATGCCCTGCTCCCGCAAGCGCCGATTCTTTGCTTACGATAAGCAGGGCCATGAAATTGGGCCCAGATGTAAAGATCAAAATGTTGTCATCTGTCTGCAAAAGTTTGAGCAGTATCATATATCTACAACCTGATGCAAAAATTATGCTGAAATGATTTATAGTTTTTGAGATATACATTTCTGAAAATGTTCAACTTCCCGTCTGAACTGGAAGTTAAGGTCAAATGGGGTCATAATATGTGTAGCGTTTGTTGAACTTTGAACGATCTCTCCGATGATGTGTAGATTGTCAAAATACAATCCGGGTTCCGGAGTTATGAATTTTTCAAATAGTAGACGGACTATCTTTGGGTATGCAATGCCCACGTAAACTTAACTAAAGGTGCAATGTACATGTGGCTGTACAGGTACAGCGTATGTGTACATGTGTTCTTTCACTATCGTGCGTCGTCAATGAGGGTCAACTTAAACGGGCGCGTTATTGTCCTTTTTCGACCAGATGTAAATATCGAAAGATTGGTATCTCCGTGCAAAAGTTTGGGGAGACTAAACGTTCTACAACCTAATACCAAAATCATGCTGAAAAGTTAACTAATATTTAATATATGAATTTTTGAAGTTTTTAACTTCCGGTTTGAACCGGAAGTCAAAGTCAAATAGGGTCAAGTTTTGTGTAGCGTTTGTTACTTCTTCAACAACCTGCCCGATGATGTGTAGATTGTAAAAATCCACCACGTGGTTCACGAGTTATGATTTTTTTTACATATATTAAACGTTGATTTATTTTAATTCAAAACCCGATGACGTCATCATAACATCATCAAGTTGGTGTCGTCTTATTATTGAGGTTCAATTGTCTTATGAGTTTCAATGTTTAATTCGATTTCAATCTTGAGTTATGCCCCAAAATTTAAAATTTTCACGAAAAAAACATAAAGGCAAACTTTGACCTTACGGTTCGACCCAAAGTAAAGGTCATACGATTTTGGCGTAAACTTTTGAAATGTTGTCCTAGTCTTGATCTATCAGATGCCTAATTATGAACATCATAGCTTTTCAATTGCCGAATCTACAGCGAAAAGCAAATGGTCCTTTTTAAACCTTAAAAACGTTGTAATTTGACACCTGATGACGTCATGATGACGAAATCAAAACTGTTTCATCTAATAATGAATATCTAACTATGTATGAAGTTTCAAGTTTATGTGAGTTTGAGAAGTGTGTCTTTGTTGGCGGACAATCGACGGAGAGAAGAAGAAGAAGAAGAAGAAGTAAAAAAAAAAATAATAATAATAACAAACCGAACAAAAAACAAGAGGTCTTCGGACTTTTGTCCGAACACCTTAAACAAACCGAAAAATTAGATGCGATCTATCGTGCTTTGTTACGATCCAATACGGTCTGATGCGATGATCACCATTGAAAATTAATCGTGTCGATCGTAGAAAATTTTTGAACCGTCCAAAAATTTTCTACGATCAACACGATTGCCACGACTTACCTCAAGATCTGATAAGATATGTTCAGATCTGATAGGATCACTACGATTGCTTCACGACAAAGATCACGATTTCAATCTTGGCGAGAATCGTGTTAGTGGGAACCTAGCGTTTAGTTGATCACCAATCGCGAAAGACCATCACCGATCTTGATACATCACCGATTGCTGTTGTTGATCACCGATCGCGTTAGACCATAACCGATTAAAAAAATGATCACAGGTTGTAAAAGACCATAACCGATTATTAAATGACTCTTTGGCGTTCTATGTTACTGTAGCATACGTAAGCGATATAACTTGTATGTAAGCGGGATTTTAATTGGCGATCAACTTTTTTGATCCTAAAAGTACCAGCCTTGACAAGGTCCAATCGAAATTCTTTGTTATATAACTAGTTAGACTAGACTTTTAAAGGTCCCACGGTAGCGAAGTTTGTATGTGGTGAGTTAATAAAGAAACTCGGTTTGCTGAAACCGCGGATTCAGATTCGCTTACAACAATGGGTACCCTAAAAAGTACAGGCCTTTTTTCAAAAAACAAAAAATAATATTTTATTTCAGTGTGATGTAGAATTACTATGTCTTCCTTACGATTTCAAGAGGTGAAAGCGTTATGCCTACTTGTCTTGTCAGTTATGTACTCACGTGAAATCGAATGACACTTTTATATGGTAACGTCCATAAACGCTTTGTATTGTAGCTTAAGCACAAACATGGCACTAAGACGAGCGCCTGATCAGCCTCTAAAGTTACACATGTCAAGAAAAACGCCTGTCAGCATCATCAGCGTCCTCGATCATCATATAACAAGCGACACTGACAGCTAAGACGTGCACTGTTCATTTCTTTTTGATGACGAATTCCGTGATAGTTCTGCCGCAAAGTAAGTGAGTAATGATGTTTTGAATGATTGGGATCCTAAATCAGATTTGATCCTATTTACTTTACCTAACAAAAGTGCTAGCCGCTAGGGTCTAACCCAAGCAAGACCGTTTGCATCGTAACGAATACAAATACAACTAGTTACTTACCTTCTGATGATGATGCAGGCCTCATTTGCTGTTCTTCGTTCTCCTCACTATAAATATAATACAATGTTATGTTTTTTATTTTTTTCATTTTGTTCTGAATTAAAGGGAAGTTATATGATTTGTAATCACTCAACAAATTAGTGGTAATAAAAACTTACTTGATTAGAAATACAGCACCTTTCGATAGTATAAAGCATTTTAAGAAGTATTTCAAGATATTAAAAAACGCGACCATCTTTGAAATGAAATTTTCACAGAAAGTTTTATTGTATAAATATCTACATTTGCTTGTTTCGAACCGGAATGTGTGACGTCAAAATTTTAAAGGTGCAATTTTGGAAGATCTGTGTATACAGAAAAAAGTGCATGATCAAGCTGTAACCTTTATTGAACATTCAAATTCATCAGACAATTAAACCTTGATCAACATCATGACGCCATAAAAGTTAACGACGGCATGATGACGTCATCCAGCAACCCCTCACCTTAACTTAAAGGGACACACCAGCTTCGTTTGGCAACTTAGGCTACAAAATAGACGCAAACTTGACTCGAATTGTCTTCCAGGAGTAAAATTTCATGGGAGATTTCCAAATAAACAACGACAGAGTTAAGACCACATACAAAAGTCAAAGGTGGAATCCCAGGGAAATAAAACGAGGCAGCGCCCGATATGTTTATTCTTTACAAACATGTACAGTGTCCAGCCGAACTAGCCTGGATATCTGACGTCACACTTGGAGGCTCGTAAATAACGCCAGGTACTAGCATTGAGCGCCTGGCAGGATCTTGCCAGGTATACCTTTGACCTCGCAAACCATTCACACAAACGGAGATTTGTAATTTATTGCTACACCCGGACACACTTTACATAGTGGTTAAAACAACATTACATACATGAAGGTGGGCAGCTGACAAGCGGTCCAATCATAACACATATATGGAAAGCTTGCGTCACTGCATGTTTATCCAGTTGATAAATTGTCCTGTAGGATCAGTGCATGTCTCTACCCTTGTGGATGAAGAAAGGAGACCAGTCTAAGCCAAAAGTTGGTAGTGTTTCCTCTCCACAGGTCTGTCAATAACTCGATCTTTTTCCACAGGTGCTATGACCAACTCTAACTCTATACACAATATTGTTTCAATAAAAATTGTATCAACTTTTCTTGCTCTCCATGACATAACTCCTTATGGCACTTGCTTGCTACTGACACCAAGTGCCTTTTTCCGTAAGCTACGAAAGCTAAAAAGAAAAGAACGTTCGCCACAAGGCACATCTTGACAACTACCTTTGTATCGTTTGTCCCGTATTCCCCATAAAGGAGTCCAGACAAAGTGTCCCCTTCCTTTGGGGACATTGACCCCTCCATTCTCTCTCCAAAAACCGACCAACTCTCCTTCCAACAAAACATGGCCCACTTTACGGTACGTTACGGCTTCGTGAATATTTGTCATGCTTGTCCAAGGCTCTTTACGGACGCAAGCACCCTGCTTTGAATTCACCAGGTTGCATAACAATACTGGCACGGTATTGCAGTACTTGACATAAAGAATCTTATGGGGTCGAAGTATGGTTTTTCACATTCGTATCAAAAACGAAGCCGAAACAGAGCCTTGCTCATTCTGTAAACGGCAGCTATTGTTAGGTGTTCGTGCAATAAAAGCACGAACACCTCTTGATTTTGTTCTGTTTTTTAGGTGTTCGTGCAATATGTGCACGAACACCTCTTTGTTATTGTTCTGTTTTTCCTTTTATTAGGTGTTCGTGCAATACAAGCACGAACACCTCTTGGTTTCATACCAGTTTGTTCCTTTGGGTTTATAGATTACTATAGTCTCTGTTTAAATTATCTTGTATTTTGCATTTTTGAGTTGTTTTCGGTTGGGATTTTCACTTCGTTGTTGGTTTTTGCCATGACTAGCCATAACGGCTAGTCAAGCGAGAACTAACAATGGGGTCCCCTCCGACCCCTCAGTTGCAATGACACGCAAGAACGGAGTCGCCTTCCATACAAATCAAGAAATTCCTCTAAACAATTACCTGAAATCTCTGGCCAAATGCATGCCCAATGTCGACATTGTCTCGGCCTCACGCATATCCAATGGGCGCATAGCCGTGTACATGAGATCCCGAGCCGATGTAGAAGAAGCCGTTTTACAAGGCTTTCACCACGAAAATCAATACATCGAAATAACACCCCTTGTTAAACCTGCCACCCGAATTGTTGCGGACGAGGCAGCGTAATTTATTCATTATGCATGACGTCAGAAGCGAAGGTTTTTCTTGTACAATTGAGGGCGCTGTTTTGCATCTTTCGCCAGGAACAGATCATTCGTCACTAGTCAGTAATACTTTCGCCAATTTTTGTTGATTTTGGATGCGCCCAATGTTATGAGTACAAATTAGTTCAATCGAAGTTTAAGATTATACGTTTAAGTAAACTCTGAATCAGGGATTGTAAATAATAGGCGGGTAATTAATGTTAAATTTTGATCGTAAAAGTGATTGATTTTCTAAGTAAGTCGTCAATTAGATTCACATGGATTACATGTACATGTATTGTGTATGTGGGGTATTATGTGCATACAGAACACAGTGGTGTGTGTGGATAAGGGTTATAGTTAGAGTGGGGATAAAGTTTCGGATTAAGTTAAATCACTTGGAGTTGAGACAAAAGGGGAATCATATACACAACTTGGCACACATTTTGTGGGTAAAATAGGTTTTAATCAATTGTTGTAAATACACATGAAATTGGGATTAATTAGTTATTATAATTGCTATAAATCAAATGTTTTTACTGTTTGGGTTCAATTTGATTAATTGCAGATCGAACCGTTTATGCTAGAAGCATTGGTATCATAATAAAGGCTTTGACATCAGTTAAATTCGTCATTGGTGAAGTATTAGGAGTAACACACGTCACATTGGGTTCGATAACAAGCTATAAAGAGATCTGCAATGGATAGGCAAGAAGGTGATATCAAGCCAGATGATTCAGTGAGTCAGTGCAGTGTGAGTACTACCAGCACATCTGCAAGCAGAAAAGCCAGGATAAAAGTCATGGCAAAAAAGGCTGCACTTGTTGCAGAGTATGCAGCTCTGAGTGAGCAACGAGAGTTGGAGCAACAAGAGTTAACACTCAAGCAGAAGAAAGCTGAGCTTCAACTCAAGACAAAACTTAGTAGTATTGAAGCAGAAGAAAGAGTATACGCTCAGTTTGAAGATCAGAAGTCAACTGTGAGCAAGAGTCCCTCACTACAAGCTAATCAACCACCACAAGCTGAACAATCTTGTGATGAAACAACAACATGCCCTGTTGAACATTGTCAAGAATCACAAGAGAAACAATCCACTACCGAGCCAGTCATTGAAATGTTACGTCAAGCAGCGAAGCCTGATAGAGACATTGCAACTGCCAAAGGCAGAATTGATGTTCTATGATGGAGAACCTCTGAAGTTTTGGGAATTTTGGAGAGCCTTGAGATAAATGTGGACAGCACATCAATTGCTGATGCTGCAAAGTTAACCAGGCTGTTGCACTACTGTAAGGGAGACGCACGAAAGGTTATACAGGCGTGCTCAGTTATGGAAACCACTCAGGGATACTTGAGAGCAAAAACGCTGCTCAAGGAGCGTTTTGGAAATAAGCATAAGGTTGCAGATGCCTGGATTAAGAAGGTGACCAAAGGTGCAACCATCTCAGCTCATAGCGACAATGCTCTCAGAGAAATGGCAGATGAATTAAGAGTTTGCTATGAAACCCTTCAAGCTGTAGGATTTGAAAGTGAAATGGCACCCCAGAGTTTCTTGAAGAGCATTGTGGAACGATTTCCAAACTACCTTCGCTACAGATGGATCTGAATAGTAAGAGACAATCAGAAAAGGCACGACAGAACACCAAAGATGAAAGACTTAGTCTCCTTCATGGAAGATGTTGCATAAGAAGAAAATAATCCAGTTTATGGATCCGTCAGCTTGAAGAGCAACCGAGATGGTCCGTATAACAAAAGTGATAAACAGAGGTCCAAAGGCGCCTTCGCAGTCACCATGGTAACCAATGAATTTGTTACCAAGAAGTGTCCTCTGTGTAAGGAGGAGCACACACTGTTTGGTTGCCAGCAGTTTAAAGGAATGACACCTCAAGACAGACTGAACTATGCAAGGCAGTAGAGATTATGCTTTAATTGTCTCCGCAAGGGCCATATGACAATAACATGCAGGCTGAATAGAACATGCTCCGTGGCTGGCTGTGGAAGAAAACACACAAAATTTCTCCACATCTTGCAGCCGCAAGAAGAAACAACAACTCTGTCAACTACTCAACCAGATGCCCAAGTTCAAAATGGCTATATCGATTCAGCTGAAGACACGAGCTGTAATAATATCACAGGGGCCGGTAGCAGAAGTGTCCTACCTATCGTACCTGTGAGGGTGCAAGCCGCAAGAGGTAACACGTTTGTGTGGACCTACGCATTGTTGGATACAGGATCCACAAACACTTTCTGTACTGAACAATTAGCTCAACATCTTGGAGTAAAAGGGACCAAGCAGAAACTCAGCCTGACAACGCTTAGTCGTAGACTCTGGTCCAACAACAGAAAGACTAGAAATGCCAAAAGTGTACACGAAACCTAAGATCAACGTTCATGGTACACACTCGGCTAAAATGGATGAAATTTCAGGATTGCCCCACTTGAAAGGCATTGATCTGCCGTTTGCTGGAGAGAAGGAAGTTGGGCTCCTGATAGGACAAGAGTCCCAAAGGCACTACTGCCCCTCGAAAAAAGGGCAGGAAAAGAAGGACCCTACGCACTAAGAACAGCCTTGGGATGGTCATTGCATGGTTCAGTGAACCAAGTGAGTGGAAAAAGGCAAGATTTGATCGCTAGTACCAGCTTCATCCAAGGAGATATCTGCCTTGAAGAACAGTTAGATAAGTTTTGGAAACTGGAAGCATCAGATTGCATAAGTGATGAAAGAGGCTTGTCAGTAAATGATCAAAGAGCACTGAAGGTTTGGAAAGATGGAATATGTATGGAAGGAGGACATTACCAGCTACCCGTGCCGTTTAAGAAATGTCCACCCAGTTTGCCAAACAACCGATGGCTAGCTGAACAAAGGTTGCAAGGTCTTGCGAGAAAACTTGGCAAGGATGATAAGCTGCGTCGTAAGTACCAAGAAGGAATCAAGGACTTACTAAAGAAGGGATATGCTGAAGAAGTTGAAGGGCAAGAAGGTAAGCCCGATGATAAGCCTGTGTGGTATCTGCCTCGCCACCCGGCAAAGGCTTAGGCTACTCATTAAAAGACTGGATCCCGATGAACCCCTCATAACCCGTAAAAAATGAACAGTCTACTTACACATGTATTTCTCATGGCTCTTCGCTTTGCTACACTGAACAGGCGAACTCAAAAATCTCAGTGTCAAGACTTACGTGGATGTAAATCTTCATAATCCTGACGTCGTTCTCCTGCAGGAAACCTATGATCTAACCGAATGTTCTTATCGCATCCACTGCGCGCAGGGTCACTCGCGTGGAACTGGTGTAGCCACTTTGATTAAAAATAACTGTAATTTCAATATTATTACGTCTTGTACCATTTTCAACAGTCACATTTTGTATCTTAAATTAGACATCAATTCCGTCTTGTACCATATTTATAACATCCTTATTCCTCAGACGGACAGTCTTGCTTTTGATTGTATTGATTCTTTTCTTGCTCACTGTACCGAGCATAATGACGAGTTTGTTGTACTCGGAGGTGATTTTAATTGTACTTCTAACCCTATTCTTGATCGCTTTCGTACTTTTAAAGAGCAACGATATAAACTCGCCCAGTCTTTAGAAAATTCTTTTAACCAGCTGAGTGTCAGTGACGTCTGGCGGAGGCAAAATCCCACAAGGTGCGATACACCTGGTTCCGTAATAATCCTGCTAGAGGTTCTTTGTCCAAATCCAGACTGGACAAATTCCTAATTTCTGATGCCCTATTGCCTTCAGTGTCTCTATGCAAACTGCATACTTGTGCCATTTCCGACCATAGTGCCGTCTGCCTCGATTTCAAAATCTCGCCCCCCAGGCGGAGAGGCAGCTCGCACTGGCATTTTAACAATTCCATCCTTGAAAATAAAGAATACACCGAGGCAATTTTCCTTTTTCTCAAGCAATGGCAGCAACAAAAGCCTAACTACAGTGATATTCGCACCTGGTGGGACTTTGGCAAATGTCACATTAAAAGCCTCTCCCAGCTATTTGGCGCTAAAAATGCTGAAACTAAGCCGCAAACTTTTAAAAATCTGAACGATAATATAGAAATTCTTCAATCCTCGCCAGAATTCCGTTTTGACACTCAGCAGGTCCTTAGCAAACAACGAAACGCACTTCGTTCACTTTATGAACAAGAAGCTCTGAGTGCCCTCATCCGAGTGCGCTTTTTGTGCAATAATGAAGTAGATGCTTCGGCCAGCTTTTTCTTCGGTATGGAAAAATCAGCTTCGATGAGTAAACATATTTCACAAATCCGGCTTTCCTCTGGCACTGTCGCAGACAATCCCAGTGAAATAAACTATCATATCCATAAATTCTACGAAAATCTCTATAGACGTTCCGATACCGAGGAGGGCGCAGGAGAGCTTCTACTTCAAAACATACCCACTCTCGATCCCTGCGGCGCAAATGACTGCGAAAGGCCTTTCACACTCGATGAACTTGACTCCGCCGTCAAGCAACTCACCCATAACAAATCTCCTGGTCTGGACGGATAAACGTCTGAATTTTACCAGTTTTTCTGGCCGGCTCTCAAAAACGACATCCTGTCCGTCGTTAATGACTCGATTCTTTTGGGCTCTCTACCGGTTTCCTGCAGGAGAGCAATAATCACATTCCTTCCCAAAAAAGGAGACCGCCTGGATATAGCGAACTGGCGCCCGGTGTCTTTATTGAATATTCATTATAAGATTTAAGCTAAAGTCATGACAACCAGACTGAAGAAAGTCAGCGACCAAGTTGTTCATCGTGATCAGATCAGAGTTACTCGGTGCCGGGGCGCTCTATCCATGACAACATTAACCTCATCAGGGACAGTCTATTGTACTGCAATTCAAAAAATATTTCCCCTGGCTCTTTTAAATTTTGATCAAAAAAAGGCTTTTGACAATGTGGATCACGATTACCTTTTCAATACATTGAAGGCAATGGGCTTCGGCCAGCGCTTCATTTCTTATGTTCAGGTCATGTATCAAAACGCTGAGAGTCTAATCAAAGGGGCCGGTTGTCTAACCTCTCCCCTCTCGTTTCAGAAGGGAATCAGACAAGGATGCCCGCTCTCAGGTCTACTTTATTCGATTGCCATTGAGCCTTTACTTCACACGCTCCGCCTTAAACTCAACGAATTCGGTCTAAAATCCCCCTGCAGTAATGATAATGCTATTGCTGTGTCCGCCTACGCGGATGACATCACCATTTTTATCACTCATGATCGAGGATTCAACAATGTCAGAGATGCCTATCAATTGTACAGCCATGCCTCTGCTGCTTGCTTAAATCTAACTAAATCCCAGGGTTTGGGTCGGATCATGGGTCTCTAGGACTGATCATTCCCTTGATTTTAAATGGAACAGTGACGGTTTGATTTTCCTTGGTATTCAACTTGGTAATTCCAATCATTTTATCCAAAAGAACTGGCTAGAGTGTTGGAAAAAAACTTGAAAAGTGCATCTCGAGCTGGAAGCGGTTTTCATGTAAGATGTCCCTTAAAGGCCGGGTGCTGATAGCTAACCAAAATGTGTCTTCCAAACTTGTTCACACCCTAGCTACCTTGTCACCTCCTCAAGATATCCTGAACGAATTCCAAGGAAAGTTGGACAATTTCATATAGAACGGGGGAAGGCACTGGTTGAAAAAATCGCTTTTGTATCAAAACCCGGACAGAGGGGGCTTAGGACTTTAACACTTGTCTCCAGGCACGTTTGCTCACTTTCCGTTTTAACTTATTGCGTTCTTTCCTCAAACATCCTCTCCATCACCCTTCCTTTGAATTTAACAGTTATTACTTCCGTCAATACCGCAAACTCGGGTTCGATCGTGAACTCTTTAACACCACTATTGACTCAAAATTTTCCCCCCATCTCCCCACGTTTCACTGTGATCTTTTGCGTGCCTGGATAGAAGTAGATGCTCGAGTGGCAACACTGACTTGTGATTTTTCCTCATTTGTTAATTTACCTCTTAATAGTTTGTTTTTCACTGAGCTAGACAGAGATGGGAGGCCTCCTGCCCCGCGGCTTACGATGTGTGGGTTCCGACTCGTCAAACACCTGCTAGATGACATCACTGGTGCCTGGCTACCTCCAGAAAAGTGCCCCAAAACGTCGACTATCAGAACTTCAGCTCGATGTATATCCAACGACTTGGTAATGATGCGCCATAGGATTTGTACACTATCGTCCCTTTTCAATGATAAGGGATGCCTGCCTGGCCTGGCTAATCCTCAAGCTCTGTCACCCGCCGCCGCTCTTCCACCGGCTGTTTTATTTGGGACAGATATTGATGCGCTGACAACGCCCACAAAGATCATCTACAGCAAAATAAACGACAGTGTCAATTCTCTTTCGGATACAACAATTACCCACTGGCACGACAACGGATACGTCGACAAAGACACAAACTTCAATTGGAAAGATACACACCGTCCTCCCATTTCCAAAAAAAGAAGGCGGCAATCAGTTTAAACTGTTCCAAAATATATTACCATCATTACCTGTACTCCACCACATCAATGCCAACCACTCCCCGCTGTGCGGATGGTGTGGGGAAAAGGGAACAATACCGCACCTCTTCATAACCTGTTCTCGAATACAACCGTCTCTAAATTTGCTACATAGTCTCCTTCAACGTCTTCTGCCACAGGCTACACTGAACTTCAACAACTACTGGGCACTCATCCCACACCGTGCACCAGGGGCCGCGGGAGGGAGGTCGTCCGTCTCTGCAATTATCTTATCATTAGTTTAAAATCTGCTATTTACTGGCTCTATTCAAATTCCGTTTTTGCTGACCCCTTAGTTGTATGGCGGAACCGTATCCAGTATAAAGTTCTGGTCGACTGGTACTACTACAAAGCTTCCAATAACTTTCAAATTTTCCAGAAAACATGGGACATAAATAACGCCAATTTCACATTAACGGAACAAAAGATCACTTGGTTTATTTAAAACTATGTTTGCTTCAGTCCATGCGCATATCGTGTGTTCTTAGTGCCTCTTGTTAAACCCAGATGTTGTGCGAGAATCATATGTATTAATTTTGTTGTGCATTGTCTTGTTATTGCTGTCTTATTCGATTGAAATTGTCATTTTAAGTTGTATTTATTGATTTGATATTGTTTGGACAATAAAGATTCAATTGAAAAGTCAAAGTCATCTTCTTCTTCCGGAGAACTCTTCTTAGCAACATAACTCAAGATCGAAACTGAATTGAACCTTGAAACTCATCAGACAGTTGAACCACAATATGAAGACGGCAAAGTTTTCATGACGTTACGATGACGTAATCAGGTGTCAAATTACAAGGTTTTAAAGCTGAAAAATTACCATTTGCTATTTGCTGTATTTCAATGAATTTAAAAGCTATGATGTTCATAATTAAGCATCTGATAGTTCAAGACTGGGGCAACATTTCAAAAGTTAATCACAACATCGTATGACCTTCACTTCCGGGTCGTTACCCTGGGTCGAAGTTTGCCTTCGTTTTTTTCCCTTCAAAAATCAGTTGTTTGCATTTTTTACAGCATAACTCAAGATTGAAAGTGAATTGAACATTAAAACTTGTCAGACAATTGAACATCAGTATCAAGACGACAGAGACTTGATGACGTCATCAGGTATCAAATTACACTAAATCAAAGTTTAATATTTGTAAAAAATCATTACTCCTGAACCACATGCTTGTTTTTTCCATTCTACAAATCATCGGACAGGTCGTTGAAAGTTCAGAAACGCTACATACAATTTGACCCCATTTGACTTTGACCTCTGATTCAAAACGGAATTTGAAAATTTGAAAAATTCATGTCTCAAAAACTTCGTAATATTTTAACATGAATTTTGCATCAGATTATAGATGAATTCCTCTGCCGAAACTTTTGCAAAGAGAAATTATAACATTTAATTTTTTACTTCTGGTCAAAACCGGTGTCGCGGTCTCAGATGTCCGGTGTGCTAAAAGCTCCGGACTACCAAATACGGTAGTAATACGTCATGCTATACTTGCGCACAGCAAGCAAAAGTAGTCGATTTTAGTGCCGGGCTGAGTCGACTGTTTTGCTCGAGCCCGTAGCTGTCATGGCGGCGTCCACAAGTAAATTGAGTTGTGAACGAGTATAATCGTCTACGACAGCATTGTGAAAAAAGCAATCACATAATCGAGTATTTGAGGAGCGGGAATTACAGACAAGGTTCTTCTGAAAGCGACTGAACAGAAAAGAATCGGAAAAGAAAAAAAAAATAGTTCTCGGAGATTCATTCGCGGCGTCCACAGATGTAGAGCACGGGACACCCACGCCCACAACGACAGCATGCTGAAACGCCCGGCTACGTCATCCGGAAAGCTTGGCTCGCCGGACATCTGAGACCGTGGTTACAGCGTGCCGAAATGCCCGATGACGTCACCCGGAACTTTTAGCACACCGGAAATCTGAGACCGCGACACCGGGCGACTAAGTGCACCTGTCTGTTGACTTTCATTGTATGACAACTCGTGTAGTGTATGCCAACACAATCATACGCCGACACTGTACACGGCCACGCTACAGTTTAAGCGCTGACTGTTTGCACTGTGTGTCGACGTCTTTGTTTGTTTGATATGGCGGGGAAACAAGTTTTGTCAACAGCGCCCTCTTTCGTTTGTATATACTAAACAGCACTGATAAATTAATAAAATCGTTTTCGGGCTTATCTACAGAATAACTCAAGATTGAAATTGAATTGAACATTGGAACCCATTGAAACTCACTGTACACGGCTACGCATGTATACAATGCACGTGTAGGTTTAGTTGACATGAACTACATGTTCTGTATTGAACACTGTACATCTACATGTGCGAATACAGTTGGTGTCGTTCACTATTTCAGTGTATATTGCACACCCAAATAATATTTGAAAAATTCATAACTCTTTAACCACACATTGGCTAGTTCAATCAATACGTCGTATGAACGGCTTAGATAAATTAAACACGCACTACACAAAATGTGACCCGCTTGACCTTAACTTCCGGTTCAAACCGGAAGTTGAAATATTCATGTTAAATAAATTCATAACTTCTGAACCACGTTTTGGATTTTTACAATCTAAACATCATTGGGAACATATGTAACAACTTAAGAAACGATACACAGACTATGACCTCATTTCACATTGACTTCTGGTTTAAACCGGCAGTTAAAGTCTTGAAACACCAATTCACCAATTCATTCAATCCCAATTTTATGACATCACTCACGAACACCTTGTTTTTGTGAAGTCTAGTTTTTCTGTATCTTTGCACAGGAATTCAAGCGCAATTACGTATGCTGGAATCGGATATTGAATATTCATTTCCTGTACTGGGCGGATAATCATCCAATCAAAAACTCTCGTTGTGACGTAATGATGTGTGTTTGCCACTATACATTACCCAATGAGCATACACCTTCGGGACATATTAGCACAAAGCAACTCCGCCAACAATCTGACCTTTTTACAGTATGAACAAGCCTCTGTTTCGGCTTCGTTTTTGATACGAGGTTGAAAAATCATACTTCGACCCCACAATATACTGTATATCAAGTACTGCAGGACCGTGCCAGTATTGTTTTGCTACCTTGTGAATTCAAAGCGGGGTGCAAGCGTAAAGAGCATTGGACAAGGCTATCCACAGAGGACATTCAACCCACTTGCAACCGCTTCAAGGAAAAGAGTAGCTGGGTACCCCCTAAGAACAGAGACGAGGCTCTGACTATTGACTGTATAATTGCGGGCCTCAACACTGATCATTATATTGAATGTGACATTGACCCTACATAATCATTTTCCAAACAAATCAGTGACATCCTGGTTGGAATTCACAATGCCTTCGGTTTTGCCAAAGAATTGCTCAACTATCTCCTTCCACAGAACCCCCGTACTCGCTTCTTCCTTCTACCTCAGTTATAAAAGCCCAACTACCCGGACCGACCAATAGTATTTGGTAATTTTAGCCATGCAGAGCGTATTTCTGAATTTGTCAATGGCTTCTTTAACTTCTTAGTTTCCCATATCCCCTCGGTCATTAAGGCTTCTACAGATCGGACTTCCTACATAGACTAGAGGATGTCAAACATCAAAAACGTGAGTCTGTTTTTTCTGGTTTACTCTAGATGTTTTATTACTGTATATTGAAGGGACACATCGGCTTCGTTGGGCTATTCGGGCTACAAAATAGACTAAAACATGATTCCAAAGGTCTTCCTGGAATGGAGAAGATTGGTTCATAAAAGAAACCATCAAATTTTGCCGGTTTTGAGCATTTTTCAAAAAAAAGGAAGGTCACGTGACTTCCCCGAACCAAAATGTGGTTCCGAAAAGTCACTTGATCTTCAGAGTTAGTTTTACTTCCAGGCGTATAAAATTAACCTACTGCACCAATTTTAAAGTCCTTATTTTTTTTACAGTTATCTATGAGTAGTTGACAAAAAAGACTATGTTATCAGATTATGGATACAAGCTGTGAATATTGATTAAAAATTAAGCGTAAGAATCGCTTAAAAAGAGTCCGTGCAACAGAAGCGTGTCTTGCTGCGTAGCAACATTGGAGCTAGCAGAACGTAAACCTTGGGGCATATCCCATACAGCCGAAGCCGTGTCTCGTGGGGCCAGAGAGACAAACCACGGGGGCATGATCTCGGAGCTTGTTGGAGGGGTAGGGATCCAGACCATTAATTACGTTTCGTTTTACGAGGGTTTTAGTCTGTAGCCCTAGCTATTGTCCTTTAACTATTGTCATGTTACGTGATGCCTGCGCTACAGACGCTTATGAATCATAAGCTTCATTACATATTATATCAAATAGAAGCTGCACAGAATCGCTCATCATATCACTTTTCGCAAGGCCAGTTTGCTACACAGTCTAGCAGCAGAATGTACGCGTCTGAGTTTAGTCAATAAGTTAACTTGTTTGTTAGTTGATTTGCCACGGGTGTAGAGGTCTCTATTGCTGTAAATTTATAAAAGTTAAATCAAACCGAAACAGTTTGAAGATGATACAAACTATCCAAGCCCATTTTGGCTTACTGCTGCCTTGTCCAACACGACTTGAAAGTATTATATGCTGGCTTTCGCATTATTATTAGTCGTATTATATAACTAAATAGGGTCTTTGTTTTTATCATAATGGCAATTCATTAATTACATAAAACAGAAACAGAACACACGTTGTGAATGAGAAAATAACAATGTTTACACAAGTCCCTTGGAACAATACAAAATGAGGAGAGTCGACCGGGAAAAGAATAATCTTAAAGGATAATTAAGGAGATGTTCAAGGGTTTCTTGAGGTTTCAATGACATATCATTTCCTTGAAGGTCGGATGGGGTAATGGTCAACCATGAAGGAAATCTACCTCCATGGATCAACAGGGGAGTAATGGTCAGTACTGGGGGACCACGAGGTCAAAGCCTAAGACCATGTGTGCGGTGTGTTTGCTGCGAAATGACGGAGTATTGGCCACCTGTTAACATGACTATTGAGGGAATAGTGAATTTTGTAGGAAATCAGCCTTATTAACATTCAATTTATTGGCTTAAGTTTTGGATCATAAACCAAGTAATCCCGATTCAAAGAAGGACGACAGTCATCTACAATAAGACGTGTATACTCACAGTCCATGATCGCACTGAGTATTGTTTTAGGTAGGCCTAGGCCTACATGTACACACATTATTTAACACGTCTGCTCAAAAGCAAAGAGATCACGATGCACTGCATGCGCGTGCACGTTGTGTGACATGTACTGTACATGCACATAATAGGCGTACATAGAAGGGCTTCCCAACTTGAAAATTCAGCATCATCCAGCCAATGGGAAGCAAAGATGCAAATGATGGCCTTTACCGCGCTGGGAAAAAAATCGCCGTCGGGACGACGACGAATAGCTGCACGTTGTCCACAGAATACAAGTTGGTGTGGATCGGACTGTGTTTGTGTCGGTTTTTAATTGCACGTGAATTTATGCTTGATGGATATGAAGACTAGATCATCATGCCTTGCCATTGCTATAATTAATGCATGAACAGAGCAGCTGGCTACTTTCAACAAGGTCACAAACTTGACAGTTGCAACGGCTGGAAAAGCGTATACGCTGACCTTTGACCGCGTTTTGTGTTTTCACATTTTTTAACTACATGCTATTTTGATGATTTTTTTTACAACAACCATCTAAAAATTATTGTCTGTGATTCTACATCACTAAATTAGGTAAATTAAGCCGGTGTGTTTCTTTAAAATAGCCCATAATGAAAGCATAAGTGGCAGTGTCTTTGTTCTCCGGGCCAATAAATAATTGTGCCCCTCACCTTAAGTAATCAGTACTCCGCAGTTATCTAAAGCTATTACAGGTTCCCCATCTACACCTAGCCAAATAGCATGGTAAATGTCTTGTTACTATTCAGGGTGTTTTCACCCCCCCCCCCCCCCCGCCCCCAAAAAAAAAAATAAAAAAATAAAATAAATAAATAAATAAAATAAAATAAAATAAAATAAATAAATAAATAAATAAAAAATATCCATCAATGACCAGCTCTCCCGGAATTTCCTGAGGAATTGTCCGCCATTTATCACCGTTGGGGCTAATGGCCACTGCTAGGTAAATTGAACCATGTTGAGTGAAATATACACAGAGGCAATGTGGGCTTATATAAAAAATAACTTGTGCTTTTATTTGTTTTATTTAGTCAAAAGGGTCTATATTTAAAGGTTTTGCGCCATTCGAAAGTGATAGGGTTCTCCCCCCAAAATGAATTACACGCAAATACAAACGGACTGTGGATTGCAGTCCGATCGTGTAAGCGTGCGAGGTTTTTTTGATGGTGTCACGCAGGGTAAAGGTAATTTGAAATCAAAAAGGTAAAATAAGATCAAATCGGTATTTTTGGATTTTACCCCAAGTGGTAGATCTATCTATACAATCTAATTCTATAATTATTTTGACATATCAAACCTAAAAAATTAACTGTTATCTTTTGTCTTGTACACAAATGTATAGTAAAATGAAAACAAAATGTGTGATTTTCTTTAAAAAGTGCTTATAATATGAAAATACAGAATATGTTTGCACTCCTTATCTCAAGGGTGCATATATTTGTTTCAGACAACTTTTTTTCTAAGGGTAAATATAACCAGGCAGTTTTTAATAACAGCAACAAAATCTTAACACACCTTTATGTATGATTATAATGAATCAATAAGGTATTTTAATCACGCTTAACATCTGCATGCATAGTGGGTTTATAATTGGACGTGGTGCTCAAAACCCGTATGTCTGATATCATAGTTGTTTATACTCCCAATTTTTCCAAGTGAAAATTTTTCAGATTCCTAAAGAATCATCAAACTCAACTGACAATGATAAATAACAGTATTATAAGTTTTGTGCATAAAGCGTGGTTTTATTTCATGTTATAGCTGTGTCCTACGCCACCGGGTATCATGCAGTGAAACATGTTAGGCAAGCTACATGTTGTAACATATTAGGCTTGCCATGAATCAAAGCCAACTCAAGAGTTAGTGACCAGGCAGGCAACTTCTCTTACATAAACTGGACAACCTAAGTACTTGTGTTGCCTAGCAATTGCCCAGACCAGTGACCTTGGGCCACATTGGCACACATACATCCCTTCTTTTGATCAGAGTACTACACTGGAAACCTTCTGACAAATGTGCATGGCTAATAATTATTTTGAAGAGTGAATAGACTCAAGTTGATTCAGTTAATTACATGTTAACTAAACTATACAGTAATTATGGAGGCACTATACAGCATAGGAAAATGAACTCCTTTGGGCAAATCCAAAGTTTGAGAATGTTTTTTTTTTTTTTTTTTTTTTTTTTTTTTTTCTCAATGGAGGACTCCATGTTTGCTTCATTTTTCTGAAGGCTATTGGCCAACACATGGGAAGTGCTGGTCTTGATGACCTGTGGACAGAGGCAGGTGTTTATACAAACAGCAGGACAATCAAAGCCTATTATTACGCCGGTATACGCTGACCTTTGACGACAAACTCAATTGACAACGTTGAATTAAGATGTTGAATATTTTTTTTGGAATAAATAGTGGTTTTATCCCATGGTATAGCTATGACGTTCATAATTGAACATCTGATATATTAAGACTAGAGCAACATTTAAAAAAGTCAATGCAAAAAATCGTATCACCTGTACTTCCGGTCTTACCGAATTGTAAAACTTTGCCTTTAGGTTTTCTTCTTGAAAAGAAATATTTTTCCTGACTTATTTACATCATACCTAAAGATTGAAACTGAATTGAACATTGATATTCATCAGACAATTGAACCTAAACATCAAGACGACCCAATCATGTTGTGATGACATCATCAGATAATGAAATACATTAAATCAAAGTTTAATATTTGACCGAAAAAATGACGTCATCAATTGTAACATGACATCACAGTAATGGTGCAGTTTTACCAGAACTGTACACACAACACTAAATGCTTGGTGAAGCTGAAACAAAGATTTAACCGCCATGCCGAATATCTTGTTTTTCATACTTGGGCATCTGATAGACCGAGACTGGGACAACGTTTAAAAAGTGTATGACCTAAACTTCCGGACGTACCGGAAGTTCAAAGTTTGCCTTTGTTGTTCTTCTATATTAAAACAATTTCCGGGCTTATCTACAGAATAAATCAAGACATGTTTAATCAACATGTTTGATTTTTACAATCTACACGTCATCGAAGAGGTATTTCTCATGTGACGCCATCAGGTGTCAAATTTCAAGGTTTTTAAAGGTGAAAAACGACCATTTGCTTTTTAGTGTTTTTTTGGCAGTTTGAAAACATTGATGTTCATATTGGGCATCTGGTAGATCAAAACTGTGACAACATTTGCGATGTAAACGCAACAAATGGTACGATCTTTACTTCTGGTCGTACCGGAAGGTAAAAATTTGCACTTGTTTATGTTTTTCTTAAAAATCACTTTCCGGGCGTATCCCTAGCATAACACAAAAGTGATTTTGAATTGATCATTGAAAATCATCCGAAAATCGATCCTCAACATCAAGACGACAAAAACTTCATGACGTTAACAGGTAATACATTACATTAGTTAGAAAAAATAAATAAATCATAACTTCTGAACCACATTTTGGATATTTTCAATCTACACATCAGCGCAAAGGTCTTTTAAATTAAAATAACGCTACATGCATTGTGATCCCATTTGACGTCGACATCAGGAAAAACCGGAAATTTACCGTCACAAATTTTATTTTTTACAAACTAACATCATTGGAAACATATTTATTAAACAACTTCACAAACACTTAAAGTGTGTGACCCCTCTTGACCTTGATTTCTGGTTCAAACCGGAAGATGAACTTTTATTTTGACAGAAATCATAACTCTTGAACCAAACATTGGATTTGTATAATCTTAACATCATCAGACATGTCTACAAAGACCTTGACTTCCGATACAAAACGACAGTTGAACTGCAGTATTTGAAAAAAGTACGAGAGTAAAGAATGCGTATTATTTATTGACATTTATTTACAATTGCAGACACAATGAGTACAGACACACAGTTCACATCGTATATTTTTTTTCTTCTAAATACCCTACAAAAAATCGCGAAAAGTCCATTGACGTCATCATTATGTGGTAAATATGTGTGACGTCATGTGTGGGAGTGGTGTACAGTATTTACGCATTGCACCAGAAAGAGCACAGTTATTAGGGAACGTCGAAAATAAAAGCCTAACAAACGTTAGATAGCAGCGTGTCTCGAGAGGGATTTGTTATTTACGAAAAAGAGTATACCTCTTCTTCGTAAGCACTGCTAGTAATATTGATAGCGAAAAGGGGAGCTCTCTCGAGGAGAAAGGGGATAGGGAGTGTTGTACGCGTTAGTACGAGCAAGTAAGTGTGCATGTACATGTACAGTTTATTTTGTGTACCTAAAACAGTATAACTTTAAACTGTACATGACAATCTTTCGGCGTTGATGAAGTTGTCGTTACACGAAATACAAAAAAGTATCGTGTTCTTTATCTGCCTTCTCGCATTTTGCATCTCGCGAAATCGAAACTCGCGTTAGGTTTTATAATCTTGCATCTCGTGTTACCGAATCTCGCCTTATGTTTTCAATCTAGCCTTACGCTTTTCAATCTTGGGCTAGGTTTTCAATCTCGCCTTAGGTTTACAATCTTGCCTTATGTTTGTGAATCTAGCATAAGGTTTTTAATCTCGCCGTACGTTTTTCAATTGCTCGTTTTGTTTTTATGATTAAGTAGTACATTCGGTGTTTTCCGGCACAAGCGGTTTCGTAGCTCGCCAGGCACACTTGACGACAGTTGACATCAATGTTAGTCTGGTTCCCAGAAAACGTAAGTCAAGATTTAAAACCTGACGCAAGATTGAAAGGCGTAGGGCGAGATTGAAAACCTAACGCGAGAATCAAAATTCATGACTATAACAATATACTTGTAATGTACAGCATCAGTTGTTTTGCCAACCATACAAGTGGTGTACCTAAGTTTTTTTTAAAGATTAAATAAAAGCACATTGACATTTTCCTCCAGACACTTAATGAAAATGTTAATGCCTCACACTCATCTGGAATTTTTCCCAAAGCAACGCGACTATCACACCGATCCTACAGAAACCTTCACTTGACAAAGATGAACTTTGTAATATATATAACCGCCCAGTATCTAATCTTCGTTACATTTCCAAGCTCATTGAAAGGGTTGTCAGCACTCAATGAAAACTTCATATCAATAAGTACTCTCTTGCAGATCCCATACAATCAGCCTACAAAGCTGATTACGGCAACGAAACAGCATTATTATGTGTTCAAAATTAAATTCTGTAGGTACTGGACAGTAAAAAAGCCATGGTTTTAGTTATGCTCGATTTGTCTGCTGTGTTTGACACTCTTAATCAGAGCACAATGCTGCGTCATCTCCAAATCAATTTGGCATCAAAAATACTGCCCTCAAATGGTTCACCTCCTACTTCCACGACAGAACGAGTCATGCTACCATTTATGATGTGAGCCACATTCATGTGGGTGTCCCACAGGGCCCCGTTATTGGACATCTTACCTTCACCATGTACTTGAGCCGTATGGGTGATATTATTCGCCAGCACGATGTCGAATACCACATGCTGACGACATCCACATTTACATGGATTTCGACCCATCCATTCCTAACGACGCAGAATGTGCTCTTTTTAGGTTGTCAAACTGCATCACCGATGTTCAAAACTGGTTGATCACTAGCAAACTTTTACTGAACAAAGGCAAAACTGAGTTTTGCATTGCTGCAGCTCCCCATCACCAGAAACGTTTAAGCCACTTAAAGTCACAGTACACGTTTGGTAATGACTCTGAAAATGATAGGCAATACATTTTTTCCGGATTTTCGGTAAGACTGTCACCTTGACCTCCAGTGTAAACTGGAAATTGAAACTTCTGCATAACACTTTGGACTGATAAGTTAAGATGTCGTCACCAATTCATTCATTCATCTTTGGGTGACACAATTCACGAACACCTTGTTTTTGTAATTAACAAAAACTGAATTTCTAGTTCTTTCGAACCCGTTTGCGGAAAGGTTCCCCGTAAGGGAGCGTCTCAAAAGTCGGAACGGTGGGAACGCTCTTTTTGGATCGCAAGAGTATCCCCGCCGCTGTACTTGGACCGGTCCTTGTCTAAATTCGTGACCGCGTACAATCTCATTTCGGAACGTTCCTAAAAGAACGTTCCGCAGGACCGGGCGTCGTGTCCCAATTGAGAAAATGAGCCCATGTTGTGCTGACACAACTGCACGCGACCCGATGAAAACTTGCAGGTTCCTATACGTGTACTTGGAGCTGAACAAAAATGGCTGACCGTGCGGGTAATTCCGGTGCTGGTGGTGGTGAGTACAAGATACATGATGAATAAATTACGTACGGCAAATTTGTGCGTGCAGAATTTCTGTTCCGCAGGCTTTCTGCGTTCACAAATTTAAATCGGGCCATCAAGTTTGCGCGCTCAGCGGAGGCTGAAGTTTGCGCGAGGATTTATTTTTGTGCCCAACATCAACATTAAAACTCTTTCCATAACTTTATAGATATCCAATAATTGTGCAATACGTGTGGATTGTACCCCCTCTTTTTAATTTTGATCTTAAATTTTCCTCACACAAATAATTAATGGACTGAAAAACGATCACGAACAGAAAACAAACAATGTGTTGATGTGATACGACCGCCGCAACTGCCAGGGGAGATATCTGCTCAACCCACCGACCAACCTCCCTTTTCACTATTTTTTGAAAATTATATATAATTACACTACTATTAAATTTGCTAAGACCCCATTCCCCCTTTTGATTCAACTCAAATAAGAAAATAAGAAGATGTACCTTTTTTCGTAACCGTCTTGATACAGAAGATATCCAAACGAGGTAGCAGTCGTTTTAATGGACGTTTCTATATACAAGTACATACATGTAGCTTAGACCATTCACGAATGACCGACTGGTGTCCGTTCCACAGGACCGGTCTTTTGGAACGTTCAGCTAATATTCGTCATGATATTGCGGTCCAGTGGAACGATCCCGCGATCCAATGGATCGCGGGCATATGCCCACAGGAACGTTCCTTTGCGCTCGGAACGTGCCCGACTTTTGAGACTCAGTTCATTCGATCGTCAATTTCTTGACATTATTCACAAACAGTTTGTTGTATAACTTACCCACCAATAGAGCGAGGTCCAGAGTACGGTGGATACGGATTACTGGGATACCCATTACCATTCTTGGCTAAAAAATAATGAGATAACTTTGTTAGAGGTCTTTATAAAACTTGTAATTGGATAATTCACGTGAGCAGTTTTCCTGTTTTGTTGTTGCTAAATGTAGCTAAGAATGTTTAATGATCTATGGATAACTAAGTATGTCGTTTTTCAACTCGGGCTGATTCTCGCTCACCTCAATTTGCTAATTGATTTTTGGCCGTTGAATACAATGACGTCCAAAGTGAAAGCGGGGTGATTTCTAATAAATTTAAGGAAATTGTGGGGGAAATTGTGGGCTTTGGGGGATAAACAAAATACAAAGGGGGATAAAAGGCTATGTTACTTGGTTGTGATAGTTCTGACATAAAATAACATATATCACCATTATCTGAGAAATACAACCAGAATTAGCGTAGGGCTATCTTAATAGGCAATGTTCCGCCCGTAGTGCAGCTAAAGCCAGCTCTAGACCACCAAATGACTAAACAAAACAAAATTTGAAATTAAAGCATTTCTTCGTACACGAAAAAATGTTTAATATTATAAAGTTTCTTATTATTCAGTTGAAAAAAGGCACACAACTCAATACTCCAGCAAACAATGTTGATGTCTCAAGTCGCATATATTTCTTGCTCTGAACACGCTTATCAGAGCTAATAATAATAATACAAAAATAATAACTACCAGACCTTCGTTTTTCCCGCATTACGTTTCATTGCGTACAGTTTTCAATTTGGTTTTGAAACTTTCTCTTTGAAATAAGGAATACTCACAGCAAAATAGCACACACTCCAAAACTACAGCGGCAAGTATGCCTAGGCAAGGCCCCATTTTCTGCTCAAAATACACTCGAACGATGATTGAATGAAGTTCGACAAGTTGAACAAGGACATAGTTGTTTGAGTAGGCCCTACCGGGGCTTTTATAGCTACACAGCTACATCCGTAGACTTGGTTCCAAGACGCTCCAGTTGTGTATTCATGACGAACGCATGTGCAGTAGTCAGGAAAACATAACCGCTATTAATGGCCGTATCCGCATAGACCGTGTAAGTTTCGCGACGGTAAGGTCGCCATTAAGCATTCGGGCACATCTGGGCCATCTGTTCAGCAATCGAAAATAATTAACGTGGGTGCAATTTGTGTAATTTTTATTATTATTATTTTTAAACAAATGTTTTCCAACCTTTTAAAACATAGGGTACCGTACTACTGCTAAATGTAGCCGCTTACTCGAGTTTTAATTATCTATTAGAAACTAAGATTCTCGAGAAATTAAAATAAGCCGTCAAGGATCACGACGATTGCCATACATTGCTTTTTTTCCCACAAGATTTGCAAAATTGTTTACAAGTTACAATGTGTAAAAGTATCTTCTTCTTCTTTTTTATTCAAACCATATTCAATGGATGAAATTTATTAAAACATCACAGTATGAATTATATTATTATTTGTTTCACACAATTGCCACAATACACCATGTAGCTGCTGTTCGAGTTTTACAATCTCGCGAAAGCTCATACACACTCGATGTCAACTTACACAATATGATGGCGGCTATTGCTACGAAAACGGCTGGATTTGCACTTATTCATCTGTTGAAATAATATTGTACGCCTCTAGCATACCCTAAGCAACGGTTGTAGCCATAGCTGCAGCCGGTGTCTCATGGAGATTTGTGTGAATTAAAAAACAAATGTTATCACAGCTGTTTTCCAATCTTTTAAAACATAGGATACCGCACTACTGCTAAAATGTATCCGCTTACCCGAGTTTTAATTTTCTATTAGGAACTAAGATCCTCGAGAAATTAAAATGAGCCGTCCACGTCAAGGATCACGACGATCGCTTTATGTTGCTTATAATTTTTTTTCCAAGACTTGCTAAAATGTTTACAAGTTACAATGTATAAAAGTATCTTCTTCTTATTCTTTATTCAAACCATATTCAATGGATGAAATTTATTAAAACATCACAATATGCCTTGTAGCTGCTTTTCGAGATTCCCGAAAGGCCATAATCTCACGAAAGCTCGTACACCCTAGAATGGCGGCTACCACTACGAAAATGGATAGATTTCCACGTTTTCATCCGTTAAAATATATTTTATTGTACGCCTCTAGCAACACCATAAGCAACGGTTGTAGCCGCAGCTGTAGCCGGAAATTTGTCCCCGGAGATTTTGTCCCCAGAATAGGAAATTAAATTGAGGTTTGACTCAAATGCGGGCGTTATCAGAAGACGTTGTTACACAGTTCCCTGTGTTGAGGTGGGGGTTGGTTGGGGATGGGGTAGGGGACAAATGATATCCGGGGATACAGAACCTCTTCGCTCGGCCCCAGCGGCCTATCCACAGATTATTGTTCAGGAAGTACGTCATGCGTGCAGTGCTTGCAGTGTGAGTGTGATGCATGATGGGACTGAGCATGGGACTGAGCATTAACGTTAACAATACGTTTGCCCATCCCAGCGCCTTTGGTTTTAAGGCAAGGCGCTGGGGACGAGCGAACAGAATCTCCTGCCACTCTGCCAATTCGGGTACGGTGTCTTGGGGAAAGCTGTTCCGCTGAGATTCTGTCACTAAAATAAATTAATAGGGTTAAAGGAGATTGATTCAAAAGAGGGCACTATCACAATAAATTTGTACACTGTTCGCCGTAATGGGGAACACATTCTCAAGGGGACGAAATATTCTGCCATAACAGCCTAAAATGCTTTCACCCCACGGACCAGTCGCCTACAGAGGGCGATATAAAGGAATGATAGCGCGCCCTCTGATGGCGAGCCGGTCGTTGCCATGGTGGTCGTGGTTTAGATAACAGATTATAGGTTTTCGTGATTTTGTTCGTCGTAACTACTGAATGACTTTGAACCAAGACTAGTACCTCCATAAAGCAGATCTCATAATGGAGAGCGCTGATGAGCACACCGGGTGGATGTAGAGCCGGAAAAAATTGGGTAGGTCAATAGATGTTTCCCCTGTTTTTTCCTGATGTCATAAAGCATTTTGCCATATGGTCTTCGGGGAAGATCAATGATAATAATGTAAATAAAACTTGTGTTATATATTATTATAGGGGAGTGTACTAACACGGCGACAGTGCCCCCTAGAAGGGCAGGGCAAACGCACTTTCTTTTGCTAGGCGATGACTCCTCTGAGGGTTTTAGGATCAGTGTTGTCGTTGTCTTTGAAATAAATTTACAATATAAATATGCATTTAATTAAGTTGATGAGCCCCAATAGAAACCAGTTTTAAAATGGTTTGGGAAATGCCACTGGGGAAAGAATTTTAATAATGTGTATAGAAAATTTAAATGTTTCACGAGATTATGGAAAATTACTAGTCCATTTTCCGCGTTATTCGTCTGATGAAACGAAAAGTCGTCGCAATTCTAGAATTCATGAATTATTCGCTGCTTGCATCAGTGCGCCATGCCAAAAATTATCTATCCTAGTTACAGTAAAAGACACAACATTACTTTATGATAAAACATAAAAAAAAAAAAAAAAAATAGATGGAGTTCTTCCATTTTGTTATCAATTAAAAACTTCAATATGAATTTGAGGTGCCCCTCGGAACATACAAGACAAAACATGTTAAATTTACCACAAGCATTAAACACTTTGCAAAAACATTTGTACTCAGGAACATGCGTAAATATGCATTAGACTTGCAGTCTATAAGTAGGCTTAGCCTATGACCCAAGGTCCCTCGACTGACGACACATTCCCTGTTAACGTTACATTATCCACCATCAAACCTAGTACTAGGAAACAACGCGACTAAACTTATGTTATTCACATCGTTTCAATTATTATAGCCATCACGCCACAAGCAAACGCAGTCGCGTGACTAAACTTTCCCATGGGGGGCATAGGCAAAGAAAATACATGTATTATTTAAACATACATAGACACAATCATTTATAAACTTTTTTATTTATGTATTCATTCGTTGCATTTACTTTTTTCTTTCCCTTTTTTAAAACAACGCGACGGAGCTGAATGGGCTGGGTTATAACAAGATTTGTTACCATTAATGATGGTAGTCACAAACCAGAAGTGCATGAAATTCCGGTAACACTTGTTTTTGCAGTGTGATTTTTTACAGTTAAACGAGTGTTTTTTTTATTTGCTTTGAACTCATCGGCGAGCGGTGGGGTTGCTAAAGTTTGAATGAAGTTTCGACTTTGAAATCTTCTACAACTAGATCAATTTTCTTACAGAGGGAAACAAGCGACTAGAAACAAGGTAACATTTATGAGAAAAATCTACAACAATTCACGAGTGAAATGATCTCTTTGCAAATAACAATAAATCATAGTTTTGTTTTTCACAACCTCACTCTCCGCCTCGGAAAAGCAAACGTTTTATAAGAATTATTTTAGCTACTGTCCGAATCGTTGCGGCACTGACAATTACTTATAAACCTTTTTTTTTCAGTCCGCAAAAATAAGAATATGTTGTTTACCCACGAGCCATTTTTCTCTAACAATGATAACATTACAAATGCCCCCAAAGAACTTGGTCAGTCCGAATTCCCTCAAAAACTTGAATCACTGGTCACCATTTTCTAGAAAAAATGTCATGGTGTTTTGTATGAAGTGTCTTTGGGTAACAAGTAGTAACCCTTGCAAGACGCGTCCTCTCTGCTCAAAATCTTGATAGCAAAAAAGTTCATGGCCAGCCAAACAACCGTAAACAAAATTAATATGTTAATGCAAGTCAGAAGTGCCTACCCACGCAATTTCATTTCCAACAGCACTTTGCAAAGTTTACTTTACAATAAAAAAGGTTAAAGGATATTATTAAATAAAATATCCAGCAGCCTGAAAGTACTGGATGTGCGGTTTGATTGGAATTCCGTTTATGTTATTTTGATGTATGGCGTTAGAAGTCTACGCCGTCACACATCGAGGCTCTTGAATAACGGCAGAAACCGGCCTCAAGCGCCTAGCAGGATCCTGACAGATATTTGACCTCAGATTCACAGATTGCGTGAAACAACATTACATACATTACATGTTCAAACATTATGCACACATTCATGCAGCAGACGATCGAAAGCGGGTAGTGGGTAGCTGGACGAATAATAACACATATATGGAAAGCTATTAACGTAACTGCATGTTTATCCAATGAACCCATTGAGCTTGAAGACAGGGGACCAGTGTACCGCATTTTTGGCTATTTACCGTTGACGGCGTAAACTGCTTAGACCAAAGAGTTAATTAATATAACTAGAGGTTGTACAAAACAATGTGATACGACTTGACATTAAGCATTTTTTGTTTGCCCATGAGAAAATGATGCTTGTCCATAAGACAGGTCACGCACCAATTGACACAGCCAACACTTTGTAAGGGGAATTTGTAAGTAACTTATCCATAGGGATTCGAACCCTAGGTGGGCCAGCGCGGTTACGTTTGTTTAATTAGAGTGCTGCCTATAGGTCTAACCCTTTCAGTACCGTTGGGCCAGATGTTCTCAAAAAAGCATTCCACTTCGTGACCAATGAGCCCCTATGGCACCTAACTATTTCCTCTCTTCTTTACCATGGAGGCTCACTGGCACACGCACGAACAGTAATTTCTCAAAATGTAAATTGCGCCCTCAATCGGATGCAGGCCCCGCGTGCGTGCATCACCCCGGCAACTTTAAAACCTGTCCGTGTCCCCTCCTTGGCGTGCCCTCCTTGGCGTCTCACCATCCACGCATTCTTCAGTCCTACATTTTGACATGGCCGATGAAAATGCTAAAATTTTGGACGAAATCTTTGCCGATAGCGGTTCTCTGACGATGATTCACCACATGATGTGTCGGAAGAAGACAGTGATGATCATGATGAGCCCATCGCCTCGACATCGACAGCATCCTGTTCATCGAAGAACAATAAGCCGAATTTCCGGTGTGGGTGGCGTGACGCCAAGTCTCACACCCGGCGACCGCCTGTGCAATTTACAGCAAACACTGGGGCTACAGAAGACTTCAGTTCGTTCTCCCCCATACAAATCTTCAAACTGTACTTTTGTGAAGCAGTGTGGCAGATGATGGTAGATGAGACCAATCGTTATGCTGAACAAACTTTGGGTGCGGGTGCAGAAAATCAGCGTGCTTGGAGACCAACTAATGTACCTGAAATTATGGCATTCGTGGCCCTACTTCTTTGCATGGGAATCAACAAAAGGCCTCGTTACTCCATGCATTGGTCCAGGTCTGAAATTTTACGAAGTCCCCTGTACTCAGCAACCATGGCTCGTAACCGATTTAATGCAATCCTTCAATTTTTCCACCTCGCCAACAACAGAGATGTGGAGGACGACTCTCCCCGTGACAAACTTTCAAAAGTACGCCCACTGTTAAACATTGTACTACCATCATTCCTCCGGGTGTACCAGCCTGGACGAAGCCTTTCGCCGGACGAGACCATGGTGAAGTTCAAAGGACGACTCAGCTTCAAACAGTACATGCCACGAAAGGCCGCCAAATGGGGATTGAAATGTTTTTCATTGAACGAATCAGACACAGGGTACACATGTGCCTGGGACTTGTTCACAGGATCGCAGCCCAGGTCCCCACAAGGACAGTCCTCTGTAAGTTATCCTGAGACACACCATCCATCCGATCTTGGGGCACCAGGCAAGGTAGTCTTGAACCTTTTGCAGGGACTCGAACATAAAGGACATTGCATCTACATGGACAATTGGTTTACTAGCCCGGCTCTGTTCTCCAAGTTGTCTGAGCTAGGATTCGGAGCTTGTGGAACTGTGCGCTATGCCACCCTAGGGATACCCGATGTTGCAAACCCCAAGAAGTTCCCCATGAAAAGCGGAGCAGATCCCCAATTTTATCAGAAAGCAGGCCAACTATGCGTTATGTGGCAGGACACAAAACGTGTCACTCTCCTGTCAAACTATGGCGATTGCAGTGTCACTAGTAAACAGATTCGCAACCGGAAAACTTCAACAGGACATCGTGATATCCAAAAACCGTGCATAGTCGACAATTACAATGAATACATGGGAGGCACGGATCTGGCAGGAATTGTGCACGTACTATACTCACAGCCACAGAACACTAAAATGGTGGAAACGAGTATTTATCACAATCCTAGACATCTGTTTGCTCAATGCTTATGTCGTATCCAATAGCATCCATACAAACGAGAACTTGTCCACTTTGGATTTCCGGGTCAATGCGATAGAGGGACTTATTTCCACCTTGGAGTACAACCCAGTTCAGCATGCCAGTCAACTGTCAAGTGGTTCAAACGCCCTTTCAAGTCAGCACTTTCCTGGTCCGAATGTAGGCGGGAAGAAACGCGACTGTGTTGTATGCAGTACGACCTCTAATAGAAAACAAACTCGCATGATATGTAAACAATGTGTAAAGCCAATGTGTGTTATACCATGCTTTGAGAATTTCCACACCACGCGATTAATTTGTTTCAATACTTTCGGAATACCCCCCCCCCCCGCTACAATGTTGGGGGGTAGAAACGAGACTGTGTTGTATGCAGTTCGACCTCTAATGCAGTTCGAGCCAATGTGTGTTATACCATGCTTTGAGAATTTCCACACCAAGCGAATAATTTGTGTCAGTACTTTCGGAACACCCCCGCCCCCCGCTACAATGTTGGGGGGTAGAAACGAGACTGTGTTGTATGCAGTTCGACCTCTAATGCAGTTCGAGCCAATGTGTGTTAAACCATGCTTTGAGAATTTCCACACTAAACGATTAATTTGTTTCAATCCTTTGGGACCCCCCCCCCCCCGCTACAATGTTGGGGGTAGAAACGAGACTGCGTTGTATGCAGTTCGACTTCTAATAGAACACAAACTCGCATGATATGTAAACAATGTGTAAAGCCATTGTGTGTTATACCATGCTTTGAGAATTTCCACACCAAGCGATTAATTTGTTTCAATACTTTCGGAACACCCCCCTTCCCCGCCACAATGTTGAATCCCACAAGCGCATGCCAGTCAACATTGAGGCGGGGGGGGGGGGGCTTCGAAAGTACTTTAAAAGTACAAGTATAGCACTTTGGGAATTCCTTATTGACATATTGGTTCATGAAAGGTGTCAATTTGTACAGCTCATTTCCTTCGACATTAAATGTGGTAACGAATAATAAATTGAGTTTCAGCAGTAATTTGGTTCCAGTTCATATTGTGCGTAATCAAACCTTTCTTGTTTATTTTAGGCAATATTTTTATATTGAATGATGAATCCTATGAGTGCCAACCAAAGTTTCCAACATTGAGGCGGGGGGGGGGAGGATGGTGCTTCGAAAGAAAAACAATTGTACTTTTAGAATTCCTTATTTACATATTGGTTCATGATAGGTGTCAAATGAGGCGGGGGATGGTGCTTCGAAAGGAAATTATTTAAACCTTCTGTTTATTTTAGGTTTCAGAAACAAACTTTTCGAGGGAAATAATTTTCATGCAGATTGGTATGAACAGCAACTTTAGAAATGTTCAGTTTTGACATTGAAACTACCCAATTTGGTATTTATTGGTCATAATACCAAACTTCGAATATATGTTTCAGGCAATTAATTAGTCAAAGGCAATATGCCAAAGGAAACAGTCATTTCATCATATACTTCATTGTCAACATTGGTTGCTTGTACAAGTTGCATTCTGTGACTAGGATCTAGGCTAACCCCAATCTGCCTTGTGAGGGCGCTGTAACCTAGAACTTTACAGAATACTCTTGGTAACCAAGCAGTCATGTCGATGAAATTTCTCTGGTCACCAATGCATTAATTGCAAGTATCTGTTGGTACTGAAAGGGTTATCTATCAATCTAAAGCTAAGACCAATAACCAACAAAGTGACAATTTGAGAATGCTATAATGACGCTAAATTGTGACAGCTTTTTAATTTATCAGTACTACAAAACTATGCGACGACACGACGCGAAGGCAATGCCAGACAGTGCCACGGGCGAGTTGCGACAATGTCATTGGACAACTCGTGAATGTGACGGCAATGCGCATTCAACAATCAGATATAAATTGTATAGCCATAAACTACGTTAAACGCGTATTCGAACTTTAGGGACCCAGTTCGTCCCAAACCAGCTTTGCTAGCGCTACCATTGGCAGCGCGCCGTAGTGATACCTCCCATCACTCGAACAGCGCGTGATGGGAAAACAAATACATACTAGAAATGAGTTTGATTCGAACGAACACCGGGGTTTCGGTTTTATTGTCAATGATAAACTTTGAGTTAATGTAATATTTAATTTAACACCAGATGACATGACGATGACGAAAACATGCTTTGCATACGAACTTTGTTATAAGCTACAAGACGGCACAACGATTTTGACCATATGACTTGTGGTTAAGGAAATGTATGTTTGTATTTAAATTTTCTGTTTGGACCGGACGAAAAGATCCAAGTGGGGTCATGTTTTTAATAATAAAAAATGTATGTTAGCTCCAAGACGTCACAAAGAGTTTGACTTTATGACATGTGGTTCAGGAGATATGGATTTTAAATTTGAGAGCTTCCTGTTTGCTCCGGAAGTAAAGGTCAAAGAGGGTAACATTTTTAAAGTAACGTGTTTAATGTGCCGTTAGTCATAAGATGGCACGAAAATTATAACTCTTGACTCACGGTTTAGACGAGTCTGAATTCATTAAGCAACAATACAGCACGGACCTTCAAATAAATTGTGGTGGGAGAATTCAATGAAATTGCGTGAGGATAAACCACTACTAGTATCCCCAAACGCTTCCATATTAAATAGTTCGTGGACTCTCCACAAGCAAGAGGGCGCTATACAAGTTCACCGTAACAATGCTGCCACCGTCAGCAAAGACCATAGAACGAAGCAGTGAACCAAATGTACGTGCAATGTACACAGTCATGGCGATCGTGCTTTTTTGACATTGCGTGTTTTTAAATCGTTAATATCGTCCACAAAGGAACATAAACCCTCCATCGAACTGCTGTTATACACATCTTTTAAAGATGTTCAAGGAGATTTACAGGATTCTCTGAATCGACCCACATGCAACTGAAGAGGAAGCGAACAATACTTCCGAAAGCTAGCTATTGCTACCCAAAGGACTGCAAAATATCCTTGATCTAAAAAAAATAAAAATAAAAATGGTCAGAAAAGGGTCACATTATTTCGGTTGAACTATTTCCCCACAACTTCACAGTTAGAATAACACAAGTGGAAAAAGTCCTGCACAGTTACCATATTATTTGGAATTGTATTGTCACAAATACATTGTTTCAAATTACAACAAGTACAGCGTCACTGGATGGGATAGCACCAACAATTTTTATCCTATCCTCACCCGAAGGGTGGGGCTGGACAAGGATCGAGGGGGGGGGGGGGTGGAAAGTGGAAGGTCTTTTGGAGCAACCGTCCTGAGGCAAGCAAAGTGTGCAGATAACTTTTTCGCTGTGGTTGCACCAAGGGATGTCCAACTAATAAGCTCCACTGACATTCACAACCCTGTGCAAAGGTGGAGGCTCTTGCTAGTGTGCCGGATATCAAATATTTATTTGTGCCTTTTTTTTCTGTTTTTCTTTTTTTTTTTTTGGGGGGGGGGGCTTTTTATTTCGCTCAATTCAAAAGGTGAGCAATATTGTTATATCCACTATGTGCAGAGTAGCAAATTTGTCTTTATTCAAGCCTTTGATCCTAAAAATCTATAATTTATCACCAGAATGAAGGCTCCATGCCGTTGAGTTCTTTAGATACAATTGTATGGAATTTATGGCCATTGAAGATCACCATTTTGAAAAATAAAGACACCGTTTAACAAATGGCTGCCAAATAAACTGGCACACTCAATTATCGCTTTTTAAAACTGTTTACCTCTGTAGACGTATACATAGCCATTTGAATGAAGATTCTAGGCCTCTTGTACTATCCGAGTTATGTAGTTTTATATCAGAAATGGCGGCCATTTTGGAAATAGGCCGTCAAGGCCACCACAGACGAATTTAGAGATGGCACTATATCTAAAATTTCATGTTTGGTATCAAGTACATATGTGCTAAGTTTCATGCTTTTACCACAAAGTGCACGAAATTTTCATATTCAATTTGACCAATTAAATAAATGACGTCATTGTAACGTCGTCAGTAATTTTTAGCCGGAAATCACACATACAATATTCCAGATGTCTAAAACTGAATAATGCTTGACGATCGGGGGCATACTTTTTGAGATATGGTGCGATTAAGGTTGGCTAATTAAATATTCATCTCGCTTTAAAGTGGCTAATTAATTAAGATTTTTAACATTTAGATTTAAAGTTACTTTATGTTCCAAGCTTCAATTTGATATATGATCTACCTCTTTAATATGTACACATTAGAATACTAGGCTTAAACGAAAAACCTGTACAAATGCTATGTGATTTAGGTGGAAACAATGAAAAATAAATAATAATACTTACTAGACCTTAGGTGTTTGTGAACAAAGCTGTTCCGTTTTTTTTTTTCACCTTGATGAAACGCTCCAAACCTCTAAAGTGAGCCTGACTTCGAGATAGAAGACCCTTGGTCTTTGACAGACCTTTTTTGACTTTGAGTGTGCTAAGAACAATAGATTTTTCCTAATTTGAACTTCCTGTTAAAACCGGGAGAAAAGGTCAAAGTTGGGTAGTGTGTATGAGTACAATGTCAAATGTGTCACAAGATACAAGACACCACAAAATACTGAATTTATGACATGTTGTTCAAAAAATATAATTCTTTTATATTTTAACTTCCTGTCTTGACCGGAAGGAAAGGTCAAAGTGGGGTCATGATATTAATAAAGTGTGTATTAAGCTACCAGACAGCACAAATATTATAACTTTATGACATGCGGTTCAGGATATATGATTTTTATAATTTGAACTTCTGGTTTGGGCTGGAAGAAAAGGTCAAAATCGGGTGATCTTTATGAATAAAATGTCACAAGTGTTGTAAGCTACAAGACAACACAAACACTACGACTTTATGACACGTGGTTCAGGAGATATTATTATTTGAATTTTTGAGCTTCCTGTTTGGACCGGAAGTAATTGTCAAAGTGGGGTCACGGTAACCGAAGTTCAATCTTTAAAGCTCAAAGGATCTATTACTGAAAAGAAATTTAAAATCGGCTGTGTACTTCTTGAAATTTGGTCCCACTTCCGGTTGACCCGGGAGTAAACGTCTACACGGGGTCATGGTGACCAAAGGGTAATCTCCAATGCCCAAGGAGTCTATATCCGAAAAAGGTTTGAAAATCGGCTGTGTACTTTTTGAGATATGCAAAGATTTACTAGCTATATCTTTGAATCACCGTAATTTTGACACCTGGTGACGTCACAGCTGGCCACTCACAATTTCATGAAAAATTAGCTTAAAATTAAGAAACTTTAAATTTGTATATGACAAGAATTGTTCCTCAAATGAATGGGACAGCGCCATCATTTTTCAATCATGTTCCTCACAGGATAATAATGTTTATGTCTGAAGGAGAGACATATCACCAAAAAACTGAATTGTTTCACAGAAACATTACACAAAAACTCCAAAGGCTTTTACACAAGTTTTATTTCAATAAAACAAGCTATTTTAGATATTTCTGATTTTTTTCTTCAGAAAAGTATGCATGGATCATCACGGCTTATTGTTAATAAAATCAGTAGAAGTAATTTTGTAAGTTTAAATTAAAATATTCCTGATAGCGGACTCCCCTTTTCCACTTTAACTGTTGGTAATTGTGCTTTGGTACGACGTTTCAGCAATTTAGCAAAAACGTTTGCTTTGATTCTGGGGATTCAGATGAGTCACTTTCATCAAACTGTTGTCAGAATAAAAATCTCATGGCTGACTTGCAGATTTCTATGTTTCTGTTAAATCAAATGCCGCTTGGGCTTGTGTGTGTGTGTGTGTGTGTGTGTGTGTATGTGAGTTTGTAGTGACATTCAAACCGTGGACTTACAACAAAAGGGACAATAGGTCCACGTTTGCTATCACAAAGGAAAACAATGGGGTCCACGCTTGTCAGGACAAAGAGTTGAACAAAGGAGGGTCCACGATTGGAGGTCATTACACACTTGGGTGTGTGTGTGTGTGTGTGTGTGTGTGTGTGTGTGTGTGTACACACAGAAGGGCATATGTGGGGTCCTGACAACAATGGAACAATGGACCCCACAAGGTCATTTCAATAGGAACAATTGGGCCCCACAAGGGAATTCTTCAGAAAAGGGAATAATAGAACAACAATAGCAGTACCCCACAAACCGGATCCGTAAGGATGTGTGTGTGTGTGTGTGTGTGTACACACAGAAGGGCATATGTGGGGTCCTGACAACAATGGAACAATGGACCCCACAAGGTCATTTCAATAGGAACAATTGGGCCCCACAAGGGAATTCTTCAGAAAAGGGAATAATAGAACAACAATAGCAGTACCCCACAAACCGGATCCGTAAGGATGTGTGTGTGTGTGTGTGTGTGTGTGTACACACAGAAGGGCATATGTGGGGTCCTGACAACAATGGAACAATGGACCCCACAAGGTCATTTCAATAGGAACAATTGGGCCCCACAAGGGAATTCTTCAGAAAAGGGAATAATAGAACAACAATAGCAGTACCCCACAAACCGGATCCGTAAGGATGTGTGTGTGTGTGTGTGTGTGTGGACACACACAAGGGCATATGTGGGGTCCTGACAACAATGGAACAATGGACCCCACAAGGTCATTTCAATAGGAACAATTGGACCCCACAAGGGAATTCTTCAGAAAAGGGAATAATAGAACAACAATAGCAGTACCCCACAAACCGGATCCGTAAGGATGTGTGTGTGTGTGTGTGTGTGTGTACACACAGAAGGGCATATGTGGGGTCCTGACAACAATGGAACAATGGACCCCACAAGGTCATTTCAATAGGAACAATTGGGCCCCACAAGGGAATTCTTCAGAAAAGGGAATAATAGAACAACAATAGCAGTACCCCACAAACCGGATCCGTAAGGATGTGTGTGTGTGTGTGTGTGTGTGTGTGTGTGTGTGTGTGTGTGCTCTTTTAAACGAAAATTGTTGAGCTTTTCAATAATGACTTTAGTCTATGTAATGTAGCCTACTCTCTACTACTAATTTACAATACAAGGCAGCATCAGTAACACTGACATTGACAACAGCTGGCTCTAGTCTATGGCTAAGTCTAGCTACAGACTAGGCCTAATTGTTCAGAATAGTTGTTGTGATTTATGATCCAAAAGTTCCGAACTGACTCGTCCTAGATAGTTAGACCAATCTAAAGTATATTAAACAATATTCAAATACAAAGAAAAAAAATGTGTGCATGTCAAACAATCGACATTTTTCTTTGTCATAATATAATTAATAATGTTAATATTAATACCCCATCTAAATTATAACTAAGTTCTAATCAATCAAAAGGCGTAATGTTCTAGAAAACTATTTAGAATGACATTTTCAGTGTTTTCATTTCTTTGACACTTTTTATTTCGCCTTTTATTTTCTCTAATCATTGTAAAGGCGATCAAATTCAAAGAGACAGTGTGGAGATCTGCTAGCCATTACATCACAAAGGTGTAAAAAAAAAAAGGGATGTTCAAGGGTTCGAAGTAAAAGATGCAGGATTCAAAGGTATTGGTTATTGAATAACAATACACTTTATTAGCCTATACTATAGGGACATGGCTAACATGTTGCATTTGTGAGGGTGATTTTTGTTCCTTAATTGTGTTTTTTATTTAATTTGTTTCCCCATTAGTCAGTATATTTTTCATTTGCATGTAAATTGGGGTGCAAGTGTTTTTCTAGTGCTATGGTGAGCACCAAATCGCATTTGAAGCTAGCTTTGTCTTTATTAGCTGTTTTAAAATTGATCTTATACAGTTATGTGGCTACTTTGCGTCAACAGTTTGGGGTAATATGTATAAGAAAATAGAAGATTACGGGTCAAGAGATAAAGATCAAGACATATTTGTTTGTTTGTTTTTTTTTTTTTTACAAAAAGTTTATTTTAAAAACATAAGCCTCATTTTACAACAAGATTTACTATCAGGAATTTTGACATTTTTGGGGGCCAACAAAGTTTATTTTTACTCTGTACTATTTTTTATAGGAGAACAGCCTTTGTTTTTGTTGGCTTCATACTTATATAGTATACTTCATAATTAATCTCATTCACAGTATTGATTCAATTTGTTTCTCTGACAGGGAGGGGCGTTTTTGCTTCCAGGCAGTTTCAGAAAGGAGATTTTTTAATGAACTATGAAGGCGAGCTGATAACTGCAGAGGAAGGGGAAACAGAGAAGAAGTTGAACATACGGGCTTCCGCTACTTTTTTAGATATTTAAAGAACGGGAAGAGCAAACAAATATGGTAAGTACTGCAGAGTCCAGAAGACATTATTATATTTTTTTTCAACTTGTACATTTATGAAGCTACATAAACATGCAAAGTAATTTAGTTTAGTAAACTTTGTGTTACAATCTGCTAGGTAAACCATCTCTTTAGCTTCCCTTGTGAAGTGAGATTCGTAAAATCAGATTCTTGTCTGAAATTCAGATATCTGTTAGATGTATAACTTTTAAAGAAAAAAAATATACAGCAAGTGCAGGCACTTCTTTAACAATGCAAAGACATTTACTTTACTGGCATGCTCAAGTTATTTGTTGCATGCAGTTTGCTGGGATAAAAGGTACATTCTCCAATGTAAAGATAAAATATGATAAATCCACTCAGAAACTTTAGGTTCAAGAAGCAGTGAAGTTTGTTTAACTTTATATTGAGTTAATGTTCCATCACGTTGGTCCACCTTTTACAGTTAACTCAGGAAATACCAGTTCCCTTTGTTTCAAGTGTTGCTTGTGTTGCTTTAATTTAATCCCAGCATTGATGCCTCCGAGGAACAAGAAGATATATGGACCCTCAAACTGGGGAGGCTAGTGAACCACGGAAGAAAGAAGGAAAGAAATGCTACTATGAAAGTCATTTCCGATGATGATGTTCCAACGCTTTGTATTTTCTCATCTAAAACAATTGAGAAGGGCGAGGAGATTTTATATGTTTACGGAATTTCAGAGAAGCTTTTGCCATGGAACAAGAAAGTAAGACTTTTGTATAATGTTGCAAATGGAACAATGCAAGACAATTGTATTCCCCTGCCCCCACAACAACAACCAAAAGCAGCACAAAATAGAAAACTTATAGAAACTTGCATCCCTGTTCAGAACTTAAAGCAGACAAAAAAGTTATGTACCTTCTTGTCTAGTTGTTTTGGCTATCAACCTATAGCATTATTTATGATTGAGTTTATCTGTTTACATACATATCATTATGTGTAACTTATTGCACTAAGAAATAGAAAATATCAATTGTAATACATGATTATCGATTGAAACTTAGTGACTATTCAAAACCTGATCTCCTAGCAGTGAGATGCATAAATAAGTTAAACAACCAAACATTATTTCGATTTGTGTACCTTTTTGTTTTATTGATTATTATTTTTTTATTATTAAGTTATGACTCAAGGATTTTTTTTTTTTTGATTTCTAGAAGGTAAAGATTATGAAATTTGAATTGCCTGGATGAAATTAAATTAAACTTTCAACCTTTTTTCAGGTTGATGAAGGTGAAGCCACAGATTCATCAAAAATCAAAGTAAGTATTGACTCAAAAACTTGTGTTCTTTTTCATAAAAATGAAAAGTATAGGTTAAATGGACTGAACTTGTGAATGGTTATGGCTTCAAGTGCAAGGGAGATCTGTCCTAATTTTTCTGTAGTTGCATGGTAGAGATGCTCACTTGTATTGAATCAAGAGTAGTGGTCTACCAGTGTAATTTCTGTAACTGCTTGGTAGAGTTGCTCACTTGTATTGAAGGTTTATTTAAATTAGGTATGCAGCCTCTTCCGTGAATATAAAAATGATGTAATAGAAAGGAGAGGGCATATACATTGGCCCCATTGGGATTGGAACCTGAGACGTCCAATATACCGTGAAGATGCTCTACAAACTGAGCTACAAGGCCCTACTGGTATGTTTTCTCAAATGTTCCCTGCTAGACCAATCAATTTGCATTGAAGCAAAGGTAGAGGCAAACAAGTTTGATTTCTTTTGAATCTGGAGCAGCATGTAGAAATCCTCACTTGTATACCTGAACAAGAGTAGAGCCACATGTACTTTTGTTGCTGATTTTCGAAGAAAAAAACAACAACTATTGTACTTTTATTTTGCAGTTTGATGATGTTGTAGTTCAAAGTGCATCCAACAACAAAGTAAGTATTTTTTTAATTTATTAGTTTTAGAGACCAAATTGAAAGACTTTGCCAACTTGAATAACAACGGTTTAGTACATCATTAGTAGACAATTTTACTTGCTGTAGTCGCATGGTGGACATTCATTTTTCTTTTTACTGAAAAGAGCATTGTGGCAAAGCAAAGGATCGTCTGTGTTTGTAAGGTGGAAATCCCCTCTTGTAAATTAAATTGAGTAGTGTTATCACACCAGTGTCACATTGATGTCATTTTTTAATCATGTGATAAAACAATTTTGCTTAAATGTATCCATGTTTTTGTTTGGCAGCTTGATGATGGACTAATTGTGTCAGAGAGCAAAGTAAGTGTTTTTTTGCTAATATGTTCTTTCACAGTAAGAAATAGTATGTCTTTTTGAGCTGCGTGCTAGACATTCTTCTTTGTATTGTTATTAAAACAAGAGAAGTGGTATTGGTAGTTAGCAATAATTCTGTAAAAATGAGAAAAAAAATACGTACCCTTGAACATTGATAACCATATTCTTAAAGCTTTGTAGCTAATTTGGCAATTAAGTAAAATCATCAAATTTTCTGTAGTTGCATGGTAGAGATGCTCATTTGTATTAAAACAAGAGTGTCAAACCAGTGTCATTTCTGTAGCTGCTTGGTAGAGATCCTCACTTGTATATTGAAACAAGTTGAGGCTCAGCATTTGTTTTTCTGTAGCTGCATGGTAGTAAGCCTCACTTACTAGATATAATGAAACAAGTTAAGGCTCAGCTTTTTGTTGTTTTCTGACAGCTGCATGGTAATGATCCTCACTTGTATATTGAAACGAGTTGAGGCTCACCAGTGTCATTTCTGTAGCTGCACAGCTTGCATTGAAAAAGGAGTGAAGACATACCAGCGCTGTAGCTGCATGGTGGAGATCCTCTGTTTAATATCTAAAAAAGACAGGGCCACTTACACTTCTTTTATTGAAATAGGAGTAGAGGCACATCAGTGCACATTGATCAAAGTTTAGTGTTTTTTGTGTTCTGAAGTCTTGTTGCTGATTTTGGAGGAAAAACAAAAATTATACTTTTGTTTTGCAGCTTGATGATGGTGTAGTTCAGAGTGCGTCAAACAACAGAGTAAGTTTTTTTTCAAGTTAAGAAAAAAGAAAGCACTTTGGTGTGTTTTGGGTACATGTTTCTTCTTGTTGTAGCTGCATGGTGGAAATAATACTTTTTATATTAATACAAGCATTTTCGCAAAAGCATTGTTTTTGTATGGTAGAAATCCTTGCTTGTAATTAAAAACGAGTGTTGCACCAGTGTGGTTCATGTAATAAAGATTCCCACATAAAACAATGTTCACACATTTGTTTGCAAATGCTAGGAAGCACAATTAGATGCGATCTGTCGCGCTTTGCTACGATCCAATACAATCCGATGCGATTAATTGTGTTGATCGCAGAAAACTTTTGAACCGCCCCAAAATGTTCTACGATCAACACGATTACCATGACTTACCTCAAGTTCTGATAATATCTGATAGGATAACCACAATTAAGACCACGATTTCAATCGTGGCGCGAATCGTGATATTGGGAACCTAGCATACAATGTGTTTTGACTTTGTGGCTGATTATGAAAATATCAAACAGTATCGTGTTTTTGCAGCTTGATGGGGGTGTTGGACTTAATGCATCAGAAAACAAAATGAGTGTTTTTCAGCTATACGTTGTTTTACTGTTTGAAAGAGAAGCTGCATGGTAGAGATCCTCACTTGCAACGAAACAAGAGTAGAGGCGTACCAGTGTCTTTTCTGTAGTTGCGTGTTAGGTATCCTAGCTTGTGTATATGAGATGTTGTAAAAATGAACCTCCTCGGTAAATTTGAAGCTAAATTTGTGTGTTTTTTATTATTTTATTGTTTGCATGAAATGTATTTTTTTTCTTTGCAGCTTAATGATGTTCCATTTCAAAATGTATCAGCATATGGGGTTAGTGATGCAATTTGTACCATTTTTTTGCCACAATTTGACGGAAAACATTTTTGACTCTGTAATCAAGTTGAAAAAAACAAACAAAGCAAAGTAAAGCACATCACAAAACTGAGCTTTGACATAGTAATAGCATAAGTTGCTTTAATTTGTTATGCACATTAGATTTTATCATAATGTTATCTGAAAAGAAAGTAGTGGTACATGTGCCTGTTGGAAATTTTGAATTGTACATTCAAACAAGCTTTAGTGGCACATCAATCTGAAATGTTTACAAACTAGATCAACCTCAGCATGTACTTTTCCTATTAGTGATTGTTTCGAGAGATTGTTTTTAAGCTTCATGCCGCATTTTGTTGTGTAACCTGCAAAGTTTCAGATTTGTTGAAAATGCAATAATTTTACCTTAATATACAGGAAGTTCCACTTGAAAACAGCTACCTAAAGACTCTAAAGACTCAGGTATGTCATACTATAGCTTCCCTTATCAAAAACAATATCCCCTAAATCTAACATTTTATTCCTATATTGTTTTTAAACAGACACACTGGCTTGGTTGGGCTATTTGGGCTACAAAATAGACTAAAACATGATTCCAAAGGTCTTTCTCGAATGGAGAAAAATGGTTCATAAAATAAACCATCAAACTTGGCCGTTTTCGAGCATTTAAACAAATTCAGAGGTCACGTGACTTTTCGGAACCAAAATGTGGTTCCAAAAAGTCATGTGATCTTCAGAGCTAGTTTTACTTCCAGCCGTATATAAGTAAATTACTGAACCAAATTTAAGTGTTTTTTTTAAACAATTATTCATGAGTATTTGAAAAAAAGACTACGTATTCAGATTATGGATACAAGTTGTAAATAATGATGAAAAATCGAACGTAGGATTCCCATTCAGAGAGTCCGGGTAACAGAAACGTTACGGCGCATCAGCGTGGGGAGCTAACGGATAAACATCGGGGGCATGTCCCGTACAGCCGGTGCCGCTTCTCGTGGGACCAGAGAGACAAACCATGGGGCATGAACTCGGAGCCTGTGGAGGGATAGGGTTCCAGACCATTAATTACGTTTTGTTTTACGAGGGTTTTAGTCTGTAGCCCTAGCTATTATCCCCTTACTATTGTCTAGTTACGTGATGCCTGCGCTACACTCGTGGCGGGATGACGACGAATAGCTGCACGATAACAATAGTACTTTGTTTATGCCAAATTTTTAATTACACGTGAATTTGTGCTTGATGGATATGAAGACTGGATCCTCATGCCTCGCCATTGTTATAACTAATAAATAAACAGACCACCAGTCTACTTACAAAAATGTCACGTAAACTTGACAGTTGCAAAGGCTGAAAAAGCGTATACGCTGACCTTTGACCCAGTTTTTTTTTCATATTTTTTTTATTACGTGACATTTTGATGATTTGTTTTTTACAGCATCAACAAATTATTGTCCCTAATTCCACATCACTAAATTAGGTAAACAGTTAGCCGGTGATTTTTTGCGTAAGCAATGTTCAGGTTGTTTATAAAACAAGAATAAGAATAAAAACAGAAATAGTAGTAGTCATTTGGAATGTGCCAAATCAATCGGAAAGATGTTCAGCGCAGAGAATAGCAGGCATCGAAATCAATTAGCAAGAGCAAGTGACAAGAACGCAATATCAACAAAAAGGGAAAAGCATACACTAGCAAAGCTGAGAACAATCAGTTTGAGCAAAATTACCCGTTATAGAATGCTGTCTTAAAAGGTGAGCCTTGAGAGCAGTTTTGAAAGAATTAAAATAAGGACATTTACAAGTATCTTGAATAAATTTGTCCAGAGAGACGATCCAGTATGTGCAAATAAATGATCCCTCTTAAAAAAAAAAATCTAAATTGGATGAAATGAAGGCATGAACAATCTTTGCAGTGGTACAACAAGTTATTTTTTTCATATAGCACCTATGTTACCCAGCTGGAAATGAACTGATTTACAAAGGGCAGAAACTTGGCCTGACATGGACATGTTAGAATCAAGTTGAACTTGGTAAAATCAAATTAGTAGTCGATGGAATGTTTATGTAAAATGTGTGACAGGTCAGTCTGTTCTTTTATTCGGATATTATTCACTGACTGAGCCAAAGCTCACTACAATTGGCAAAGGTTTTTGCCTACAAAATTCACAAACAAATATTACATGTTATTGAATTGTCTCAACTTTAAGTAGTTTTTTATGATATTTTTCTCCATTAGGGTATTTATGCTAATGACAGATGTGCATCGACCAGTGCATTGCAAAATGAAGTAAGTGTTGATCCAATGTTTGTACAAGATTAAATGACACTTTGTAATTCCAACTACAATGGCCGCATGTTAGAGAGCCTGATCCTTTGTATAATGAAACAAGAGTCATGGAGCATTAGTGTCATTTCTGAAGCTGCACAGTAGAGATCCTCACTTGTATTTGGACACAAGTGAGACACAACCAGTAGAGGCATACCAGTGTCTTTTCTGTAGCTGCTTGGTAGAGATCCTCACTTGTATATTGAAACATGATTAGAGGCATACCAGTATCAACCCTGTAGCTGCTTGGTAGAGATCCTCACTTGTATATTGAAACATGAATAGAGGCATACCAGTGTCATTTCTACAGCTACCTTTTAGAGATCTTCATCTTTACATTTAAAGCAAGAGCATAGGCACACTAGTCTTATTTGTATTGCTTCTTGATAGAGATCACCGTTTGTACCTTGAAACTAAACTAGTGTCATAGTAGAATCAAATAACTTCAATGCAAGTTTTGTAACTGTGTCATATTTTTTTCAGGTAAATGATATTGGAAGTCACAAGGCGGCCCATAATGAGGTTTGTGTGTTTATATTCATCCATTTCTTAAACAAGGGATTAAAACTGAGATTGTGCTTCTAAAAAAAGGCTTAAAATCTGTGTAATTATGTATAATGAAACAAGAGCAGTGGAGCACCATTTTTTTCCTACCTGCTTTGTGAAAATCTTCACTATTTGTTGCAACAATAGTAGTGGCACACCAGTGTCATTTCTGTAGCTTTAAGATATAAATCCTGACTTTCTCATGGAAACAAGAATAATGACACACTTTTGATTCTCTCTTTTGATGTTTACTAGGTGTCTTCAACCAGACATTATAGTGACTCTGATGATGACAGTTGCAGTGACCCAACATACTATCCAGATGAAACTGAAGAAACCGATAATTCTGATGAGGAAGAAACCGATTATTCTGATGGGGATGATGGTAACTTTTCTGATGTTATCCCACTTCCTCAGAGGATCGAACTCGCAGATTCATCATCAGTAGTTTCACCATCAGTTTCAATTCCTCGGAGAACTGAACATACATATTCATCATCAGAAGAAGTTTCATCATCAGTTTCATTGCCAAAAGTAAAAGTATTGACAACTAACAATCAAGAAGGCCGAAAATGGGATAAAAAGCATTTTTGCATTTTTTGCATGGAGGCTACACCCAAATTGCCTAGAAATTTCGAAAATCATCATGCGGAAGAGTTTGAGATTAAACAAGTACTCGGCTGCCCTGTAAAGTCACAAGAAAGAAAAGATCTTCTTGAACTGTTGCGAAATAAAGGGAATCATCGACATAATGTAGATGTCCTTAAAAAGAAAGAAGGATTTCTCATCCCATACAAAAGACCATCCTACGAAACCCCAGCAAGCTCATACCTGCCTTGTCTTAACTGCTATGGGTATTTTGTAGCAGATGACCTTTGGAAACATCAGAAGGCCTGCAAGATGAAAAAGTCATCGGTCACATGATTCCAAATGAAGTAAGTTTAGCCTCAAGAAATGATAACCTGATCAACAAATTAGGTATTCATATCCTCGGCAAAGTTAGCCATACACAGAATCACTACCAGCATGTAAGTAAAAAAATGCGGGAAGTTGGCCGTCTTCTCCTCAAGGCAAGACAGAAGAATGCTTCTATACAGACCTTGAAAGATTGTATAAATCCAAAGGTTTTTGATGATGTTGTAGATGCTGTGAATGAGCTGGCAGGGTTGGACAGTAGCACCGGAAGGTACGCTGTTCCCTATCTTGCATTGAAGTTAGGACATTCGATGAGGAAGTGTGCCCTAATTGTGAAGGCAGATGTCATAAAAGAAGAGAACGGTAGTCTCCAGAAGAAGGCGGAGGACTTTGCTGAACTCTGCAATATCTCTTGGTCATCCAAGGTGTCTAAAGGTGCGTTGACTACAATGTATGAGAGGAAGTGGAATAAGCCATGCATGTTGCCAGTTTCAAAGGATGTAACAAAAGTTCACCAGCATGTTACCCAAACAATCCAGGACAAGATCAAGGCACTGAAAGACAGTCACTGTAAGGACGACTATTCTTCCCTAGCAAAGGGGCTTCTTGTCCAACTGATAATGTTCAACAGAAGAAGGAGCGGAGAGGTTGGAAGAATGCTGGTAGAAGATTACACAAAGTTGAGCAATGAGGCAAATGAGGATGTTATGCGTTGTCTCTCATCATGGGAGAGGAAACTTTGCAGTAAACTTTCTCGAGTTGAAATTAGAGGGAAGAGGGGAAGAAAAGTCCCAATATTGTTGTCTGCAAGTATGATTGAAAGCATCGATGTCTTGATTACACAGAGAGATGCTGTAGGCGTTCTTAAAGATAATCCCTATCTATTTGCCATACCAGGATGTCAGACTGCATACCGTGGCTGTGATTGCTTGAGAAATTTGGTCAAGAAGTCTGCAGTAGAACACCCTGAAAACGTAACATCAACAAGGCTTCGCAAGCATGTTGCCACCTTATCCCAGGTTCTTTCTCTTAAGGACAATGAGCTGGATGTGTTAGCAGGTTTCATGGGACATGATATCCAGGTGCACCGTGAATATTATCGTCTACCAGAAAACACGCTTCAAACTGCTAAGATTGCAAAGATTATAATGCTCTTGGAGAAAGGACAAGTTGACAAGTTTGCAGGAAAGAACCTGGATGAAATCAACATCAGTCTTGAGGGTAAGTGGCTGAATCTTGTTGCTTTAAAAAAATCTTCACTTAATGGTAGGTGACCTAGATGTGAGGCCTGTTCATGTCTGCCAGCAATGATTCTACATCCTGTGTCCTCCTAGGCTAACCAGCAACAGATTTAAAGTGCTTGTAATATCTGTATTTTAACGTCATTTTGTGTTTAACAAACAATTTCCTTCATTAATTCATTTCAGTTTAAAATAAAAGATACTACTTTTTTTTACAGCGCCTTGTTCTGATGAGGAGGATGAGGAAGAGAACACGGGGGAACTTCAGATTGACAACACAGGTAATGACAGTTCCCCCCCCCCGTCCTGTACAAATGCTATAAAAACAGCCACAAAATGTTTGTATTGTTGGTAAACTTGTCAATTTGACATATTCAATAACTTTTAGGGTTATGAATGTCTGAATATTAGTGGAAAAAGTCATTTATATATCTAACATTGAACTATGGTCATTATTACTTTGTACCTCAAACATTTAATGCACATATACTATATTTGATCTAATTAAGGGCTGTTTTAGGCATTGTTTTAGTTTTGTTGGTAAACCAAAGCAAATGCAAATAGTGAGTCCGGCGTTATTTGTACATGAACTCACTATTATTCAGCAATGGAACAGATGTTTGTGATTACTTGGTAACAAGTAAAGTACACCCAAGCTTAGTGACCTCAGCATGACCCAAACATTTTTTTACAGGCACAATAAGTATTTCACTCATATTTTCTTCTTGTTTTGATTGTAGATCCTTCTTCTGATGAGGGTGAGCCAAAAAATGTCCGGAACAAACCCAAAAGTAAAACGACAGGTAAACAAAATGTCTCAATGTTAGACCCCTAAAAATAGTAAATTAGACTTCTAAGCAAGTCTGTGTTGTTGGGGGTGGTGGTCTTGTTTTTTTTGTTTTATATATATATTTTTGGGTACAACTCTTGGTGAAACAATACTTTCAATGTGTCCCAAATCTTCCCTCCATCATACATGTACATGTAGTTATCTTTACTTACCGTGAGTATGTCAACATCAGGCATATAGGACATTCATAATTTCTCTGGCATTATTTTATTTAATTTTTATTGAGAAGAAAAATCCTTGCAGTACATCTTTGTGTGTGTTTATTCTCATTAGTCAGTAATTTAGCCCAGGTTAGAAATGGTACAAGTTTAATATGTTATAGCTCTTGTAAACATTAAACCCAATCTCAAGTGAGACAGGACACATGCCCTCTTCAAAAAGTGGCAAATTTTGTCAGAAAAAACCATGAAGAAATATACAAATGAGGATAACTCAGGGGATCTTTGCTGAAACAAATAGACAGGGTCTTGAAACATGTTCTTATTTGACAAAGACTAAGATATTTGAATTATGAGTAAAATAATTTCTAGTTAATAATGTACCTATGACTTTGGCTTTGCATAAACAAAACAAAATTTAAATAAAAGTTAAATCTTTAAAAGTTTAATGAATATACATTTTTTGACCCCATATGATAATAACAAAAGTATAATGTCTAATTTATGTTAGTTTATTTCAATATTATTTATCCAGTGATGGAACCAAACACAAGCGCTCCTGCATCAGGTGAGCAATAACAAAATGATGGGCCGTCAAAGGAGCATTTTGTATTTGCAAACAAAAAGATAATGTTTCCTGTACATCAATTCAGTAAAGTCCATTATTGTGTAAATCCATTTTTATTTTAATTTATGATTTATTGATTGATTTTATTTATTATTTATTTATTTATTATTATTTTATATATTATATTTATATATATTATATTATATATATATATATATATATATATATATTATATATATATATATATATATATATATATATATATATATATATATATATATATAAAATATATATATATATATATATATATATATATATATATATATATATATATATATATATAATATATATATATATATATATATATATATATATATATATATTATATATATATATATATATATATATATATATAATATATATATATATATATATATATATATATATTATATATTATATATATATATATATATATATATATATATATATATATATTATATATATATATATATATATATATATATATATATATATATATATATATATTATATATATATATATATATATATATATATATATATATATATATATATATATATATATATATTTTTTTTTTGGGGGGGGGTGGGGTGGGGGTTATATTACCGCGATTTTGTTTCATCCATTGTACCAACAAGATGGCCTTGAATTGTAAAGCAACATCAAACATAATAACTGAGTGCGTATTAAACTTTGTTTGAAAAATTCAACAGAAGTATCAATAACAACTTTAGGTATTTAACCAAAAAGCTCTTATATTGAAGGCAAATTTCTTGTTATGATTTCTTCATCAAGACAAACAGAACAGTATTTATTAAAAAAATTTAGGAAAAAAGAAGTGGGAAGAAGAAGAGAGAGATGCTGTTGACCGATACTTTGTCAAGCACGTCCGACGGAAGAAGGTTCCTCAAAAACATGAATGTTTAGCATGCATCAAGAAATTCCCAATTCTCAAGGGGACTGACTGGAAGAAGATCAAGTTCAGGGTATCTAATGCAATAAAAAAAATGCTAGGTTGTTTGGTAGAACCATCAAACCTCCCCTGTGAGGTGAACAACTTCTGAACCCTCTGTTTGTACCTTGGCCATTACTCAATGATCAAACTTAACAACTATGGACTAGTAAGAAATCTGCATTTACAGACTACCAGAAAAGAGAAGCTAAAACAAAACACAAATCATAAGTGTGATTTAGTTTGGCGAAGGAGTAGATTTATTTTTGTTTTAAATTGATTTTTATTGTATGATTGTTTATGCCATGTGTACAGTTTTAAACAAGGTATAATACTACCACTGCCACAACAAGCAATCTTCATTGAGCATGGTCTATTTACAATCTTTTAGGCCTGATCTTACAATGGTTTTAAAAGGGAAACAAAATCTGAGTTTGAACATCTATATTCAAGGGTAACAAAAATAGGCTTGCTTTTAATAAAACAACCTAACTACACAAAAGACTATGTACATGTGTATGTAAATATAACTTTGAAATGACTTGGAATAATATTATGTGTTGTATTTCCCCATTTTCATAAAGCAAAATTTATCAATAGACATAATTATTGTATGGTGCCACAGACACAAAGGATGGTCTAATAAAATGTAATTTGTGGGGTTAATATATACATTGTCCTCATTGACACAGTATTCTGTGAAATGTGTTTACCCACAATGCAATGCGCTGTCTTTCATGTCCTCTAACATGCTGAATTGTGGGAAAGTTAAAGTGTTTCAAATGATACAGTGTTACAAAGCATCATGGAGTTTCAAGGTGGGAGCTCAGTGACACATGGCAGAGAAAGTTCAAAGTCTAGAGGGCTTAAGAGATGTGACATGGTCAGGATGCGTAGCAAGTATGTCAGTCAGGGCAAACCATCCCTCAATCCTTGTATTCATCATGGCAGTAACACTGAACTTGCAAATTCTGGTTCATCTGGTATCAGAGCGACGCGCAGTGACAGTATGATTGTTAATTTTGACAACGCAGAGTTTGGCACACGAAGTAAGACGGCAAAATGTTCTACACGTGTTACGAAGCTGGATAAGAAACTTAAAAAGCACTCAACGTGCTTTATTGTACTCAGTGCCTGGATGATACTGTTGACTTTCTATCTTGTAGTTCGGATTATTATTTGAATCTGCTGTCGAACTTTGTGCTACAGAAAGTCTTCCAACATGCTGTATGCTGAAAATATGAAAATGTGTCCCACAATGCATTGTGAAAATAAAGCATTATGGAGCTTTAAGGTGAAAGCTCAAGTTCAAGTTCAGGATGTAGCCAGTTTGTCAGTAAGGGCAAAACATCACACAATCTGTGAGAGGTTCATCAAGGCCACCTGATCATGGCAGTGACATTGAATGCAAGGTCTGCTTCATCTGGTGTCAGAGTGTCGCGTAGGAACACCAAACATATGTACATGGTGATGTTAATAATTTGAACATGTAACTCAAGTATGGGAGATATTTTAGATGAAAAGCATACAATGGCTGTTGACTTCATGATTCATGGTGTTGGACCTGCATAAATATTGTTACAATTAGAAATTGCATTGATTATAATATTACTAGTAGAAGAGTATTTTTTGTAATTAAATAATATATATATTTAGAAACCAAGGGGGAGTTGTGTTGGTCGGGAAAAAATGAATCAACATGTCTTAATAATTATTTTTTATTTGAAAGTGATTTGTGTTGCTGTACAAAAATGGGTAACATGGGTAACATTAGTTTTCATGTTAGAAATATTTCCTGTGCATTTATAGTGCAGTTTTTTTGTTAAAATATTTTTCTGTGCCCCATTTCATGGAACTTCTTGCTATTAAATTATGCTCTTATACCCTACCATGACCTGATAAAGGTAAGTGCTTTACAGAGTGCCTGGGGTGCAGAATTCTGTAGTAAGTAGGGCCATACAAGTGAGCTCTGTTGCTAGGTTTCCTGCAGTTTTTGTAAAACATTTTTCTGTGCCATAATTCATGGAACTGCTTGCTGTGAAATTCTGCTCTTCTACCCTACCATGACCTGATAAATATATGTGCCTTACAGGGTGCCTGAGGTGCCTTAAACATTTTTTTGAGCTCTAAATCATGGAACTGCTTTCTGTGAAATTCTTGTCCTATACCCTACATGACTTGATAAATATATGTGCCTTACAGGGTCCCTTAAGGTGCAGAATTCTTTAGTAAGTAGGGCCATGAAAGTGAGCTCTGTTGCATGTTTTGCTGCAGTTTGTTCGTTAAACATTTTTTGGGGCTCTAAATCATGGAACTGCTTGCTGAGAAATTCTGGTCCTATGCCCAACTATGACCTGATAAATATATGTGCTCTACAGGGTCCCTTAAGGTGCAGAATTCTTTAGTTAGTAGGGCCATGAAAGTGAGCACTGTTGCATGGTTTGCTGCAGTTTGTTTGTTAAACATTTTTCTGGGCTCTAAATCATGGAACTGCTAGCTGTGAAATTCTGCTCCTATACCCCTACATGACTTGATAAATATGTGTGCCTTACAGGGTCCCTTAAGGTGCAGAATTCTTTAGTTAGTAGGGCCATGAAAGTGAGCTCTGTTGCATGGTTTGCTGCATTTTTTTTGTTAAACATTTTTTTGAGCTCTAAATCGTGGAACTGCTTTCTGTGAAATTCTGGTCCTATACACTACATGACTTGATAAATATATGTGCCTTACAGGGTCCCTCAAGGTGCAGAATTCCTTAGTAGGGCCATAAAACTGCTTGCTGTTGCATGGTTTGCTGCATTTTTTTTTTTAAACACTTTTCCGAGTCCTAATTCATGGAACTGCTTGCCATAAAATTCTGCCCTTGCCCTACCATGACCTGATGAATGTATGTGCTTAACAGGCTGCCTTGGTGCAGATTTCTTTAGTTAGTAGGGCCATAACCGTTATTCCTAGGGTTTGCTACAGTTGTTGTTTTTCAAACATTTTTCTGGGCCCTAATTCATTGAACTGCCTGCTACAGCATTCTGCTCTTATTACCTACCATGACCTGATAAATGTATGTGATATACAGGGTGCCTGAGGTGTCTTTGATAATTTGCTAGTATCTAATTACCAATTTGTAACTAATCAGCAATCTTGTGATTTGTATGTTTGACTTGTGATTGATGAATAAGAGGGTTTCAGTTGTTTTGAAAAGTTTATGGTTTGTATCAGCAGAGATCTATTAATATTGTTGTCCCTGGTTGACTTGCAATGGGCCTACTTGACACTATAGGTTAAGAAGACTCTCCCATTCTTACTAACACCCAATCCAACCTTCCCATTCACATTGATCTAAAAACATAGAAAACAAAACTTAATCCTTGTTTTCTAACCCAGATTCCTGTTCTTAAAAACTGAGTGCTGGTGGCCCCATCCCCTCCATCTAAGTAAGACCAGTACTGCATATAATGTGGTGTAACCATAAATGTACTGTTGTCAAAGAAAGAGCAGCACTTTAATCTATCCCAACCACCATTACATGGAGTAACGCATTGTCCTTGGAGAGATGTTAACATTAAATCTAAACACCCCCAACACAATGTAAAGCATGAAGTAACGAATTGTCCTCGGAGAGATGTTAACATTAAATCTAAACACCCCCAACACAATGTAAAGCATGGAGTAACGAATTGTCCTCGGAGAGATGTTAACATTAAATCTAAACACCCCCAACACAATGTAAAGCATGGAGTAACGTATTGTCCTCGGAGAGATGTTAACATTAAATCTAAACACCCCCAACACAATGTAAAGCATGGAGTAACGTATTGTCCTCGGAGAGATGTTAACATTAAATCTAAACACCCCCAACACAATGTAAAGCATGAAGTAACGAATTGTCCTCGGAGAGATGTTAACATTAAGTCTAAACACCCCCAACACAATGTAAAGCATGGAGTAACGTATTGTCCTCGGAGAGATGTTAACATTAAATCTAAACACCCCATCGTGCACTTGTCCTCACTCGCATATCAAAGCGAGAAATGTCCTCGCATGAATAACAAAAGTCATAAAATAAAAAAAATAAAAAAAATTGATAAATTTAATGTTTCTATTAACTTCAATGAGTATCTTAATACAAGTGCAATGTATATAATTGATCGAATGTCGCACTCGCCCAACACTTTCTGGTCACAACATGTTATACACAGCCAGGGGTTGGTTCTGATAACTTTCTAGATTTTGTTGATATAATAGTTTAGACTTCAAATTTGCATATATTTATATAAGCTGTCCCTATAAAAACCAAATCAAAAAGACAAATCGACCTGCCAAATATACGAGGGATATCTGATCATCGAAGGTTTGGTACATGGAGATTATTAAATGAAATGCTCATGTTTTACCCACTTCCCGATCAAAATAGAAAACATCAAACTGCTATAAAGTATCCAACACAATTAGCATTACCAAGAAACAATATAAAGTCACTTACTCATTTCCAAACATTCTGGCATTAAAAAAATGTTTTAACTGGAAATGTGTTAATTGTAGAGTTTGGGGATCATCCTGACCTCTAAATCAAAGATGACCTAAAAGTCTGTGCATGACCATACTATTTAAACACACTGGTTTATTGTTGAATATTATTGCTACCATTATCGCTTATCGCATCATCTATACCATTGCTGAACCATTCACTTCAATGAAAAGACCATTAATCACAGATGGTAAAATAATTATACAATTAGAAATACCATTACAATTATTACCATTAGATATCCCGCCCACTGAAAACCACTGGCTACCATCTGGTACCTTTAGTTTATCATTGAATATCAAATTGCTTTTTTTCATGGGCTGACTTCAGAAGAGAGCTATAAGAAGACTTCCTGGCATTAAAAGTCCACTGAAATTGTAATATTTTTCATGCTAGAACTATTGACAAAATAATGACCCATTTTTTGCTTTTATAGTTCTTCTGGTACCGAGCTATCAGATTTTATAATTTCCAAGATGACATTGGCCATCTTGGATAGGTCAATATGATACCCAAACTCTACAATAATCATCCCAGTGGATATGTCATGCAAAAGATGGTGGAAACTAACATATATTTTGCCCGTCTAGGTCATCCGGTGCCAGAGCTATTACAAAATATGTTTTTTTAAAAGAAGGCGTCGGCGGCCATTTTGAATATTGCGCTATAAAAAAAGTTCCTATCACATTTCAGAGGTACGTAGGACTTAATTTTCCTTTTATGGTTCAAGAGGTCAAATCCATAAAGAAAAATAGCTAGAAAAAAAGGTTCACGGTTTACTACGAATTGACCCTACTAACTATCATTTTTGAAAATGACTGGTACGTTTTCAAAGACTTATTACTTTTATGAACAAGTAACATGCCGTCATACTTACTTTTGCTGTGGAGTGTTGTGAACCCTGTTCAAGTGTCAATATCGTTTTGTTTTTAAGGTGGTTAATGCTGGTAACAAGTTAAGTATAGATGAGGGAGTTGGTTTTCCTGGGAGTGAGAATGGCTCAACGCTGACATTATGGAAATTATTAGCTGCTAGACAACATTGCGAAAGATTCGAAGATGAGCTGTTTTGGTTTGGTTTGACCGCCCTCTCTCTTTGACAGAATTCCTTTTCATACTCTGCCATTTTATCAGTAGTTAATGTCTGGTATTATGTAGTGGGCTTCATCAGCCATTGAGCAAGACATTTAACAACAATCTGTCAAACGTTGTCAGGCCTGTCAGAATTTTGTTTTAAACTGCACGAGGTCTTAGACCCTATTGTTGATTTTCTTGTTTCCACATTTGGTGCTGTTTCGGTTTTTTTTTTCCAGCGGGGACCTTTATGGTTGTGCCGATCATGGACCGTAAACTATTATATTTTAATCAGAACGTATTTTAGGCCAATGTATAGAGGGATCCAAGGGCAATAGAAAGCGACTAAATAACGTAAGGCTTACGGATGCGGTAATTGTTACTGATTGGGAATAATTATAAACCAAGGTTTACCAATAGGCTTACGGATTTTGTTTGTTCATCTTAAGCCAGTTATTGTAACATGGGACATTACTTATTGTATAGTTGTTAGAGTTTTGGAAAATTGCAATAGCGCTCATAAGTATCAGGAGGCGATAATTCTGACTGAAAGTTTTGTCGTTGGAAACGTAACTGCACTTAGTATGTAGTTAAACAAATTGTTAAGTCTGGTGCTTATATGTGATAATCATAGATCTATGAAATACACGTTTGTTTGTTCTGCCTGTTTGGCTATTGGTTTTGGATGTGATCAATTGCCAAACTTTGGCCGGCACTTTTAATAAAAACAGCATTTAAAATGTGACGGGGGAGAATTTAAAAAACAACTTGCTTTGTTTGTACTTTATTGAGACTGAGCATAAAGACATATTAGTTAAAAGTAAGAAATCAAGTAAGCAGAAGAGGCAAGTTTTATGCTTTCAAACATTTAATGAAACATTTAAGTGAAACACACCTATCAAGATTTTCATACGATATATGTAATCAAATATTAATGTTATTTCTACCGGTTATAAAGGTAATATCTAAGAATTGTGGGAAGTCTTATCGAATTTGTTTTGCGTAAATGAGATTTGGTTGGGTATCTAAGGGTAATGTCGTGTTATAGCTGCACTATATCAGCAGTTTAACTTTTAGCAGGATCAATAAATATTAATCTGAATTAAAGCATTTTGTGAGATTTCATGAACAAAAAGTGCCTTATGGTTTCCTACGGCTAATTTTACCAGCTGTACCCTTGTTCATGGCAACTTCGGAAAATGCAAACTATGTTTATTATGTCGTATTAAATTACACTAGTTACTTTGTGTACTGTTATATCATAGCGCCCTTCCTTTCGTTCGGGCATAGTGTATCCCCTTGTACGTTCCAACTTGGGGAATAATTGCAAGTGTTAGGGCTTAAATTTAGGTCTAGACATATAATTGTTTCTGTACAGTGGTTTTATATTTACTATCAAGGCAAGGCGCGTTTGTATTGTTCAACGGTGAAGGTCCGGTAGATGACCTGTAAATGGGTCCCGTTGTGTCGTTCTGCCGGTGTGACCCGGTGTGTCATGTATTGTTGTTGTGTAGGTGTTTTTGAGGATATTGTAGTCAACAAGTGTCGTTCTGCAGGTGTGACCCGGTGTGTCATGTATTGTTGTTGTGTAGGTGTTTTTGAGGATATTGTAGTCAACAAGTGTTCTGGGGCGATTGTAGTCCCTGTTGGACGTGGTGGTCCATACTTGTCAAGGAACTATTGTAGTCCCTAGTGGGCGTGGTAGTCCCCAGTGGACGTGGTGGTCCCTAGTGGGCGTGTTAGTCCATAAGTGTTTTGGGACGATATAGTCCTCAAGATTTGTCGTAATGTATATGTTGTAATGTATCTGTATATGGGGATTAACAATCCAGCTTTTAAGCTGTGGCAAAAACAAGTTGCTCTTTGTACGATTATCTTTCTTGTATGTGCTTTCAATTACATTCCCCTGTTTACTTGATTATTTAGTTGTTTCTAGTAACGTATGATTTTCCTAAAGTTTTTTTTTATTTATTATACGCTGATCTTTATCTGTTGTGCATATAGTTACACCTCCTGTATACTCTGATTATATGAGTATATTGTAATTATTGTAAATGTATGCTTTTCTGAAATATTTTTTAATAAACATTTATCTCTCTCTAATATGCATTTAATTACACTCCCTTTATACCTTGATTACATAAGTACATGTATATTGTAATATATGCCTTTCCTTAAAAGAAATTCCAATGTGTATGGTCGTAGATAAGTGGCGCTTTACAAATTGTGTATTATCATTAATATTATTATTATTATTATTATTATTATTATTATTAATAATACATCAACGGCCCCAGAAAGCAAAACCACAACAAAATTGAATTGAGTCCATTTTATAATCTACCGTTGGTACAGCCCTGATACAACTAGGTTCATCGTGGTGTGCCTTAAAAGCTGGAAATAAATGTTTTGTTTTGTTTTGTTTTACCCTACTCAATGTTGTGATAAGCACTGTATACTCGGTGTTTTCCTGAAGACGCTGCGGGAAAACACATCTGCATGCATACTGTTCGAGTGGGATTCGGAGCAACATTCTAAAGCAAATGTCTGAACCACTAGACCAAGCTTGTGCTGTCGGATGAGAGGCCAATAAAAAATACTCTAATTAGCAGTAAATATCATAAACTTTTTGTCTCCGACGTAAATATTACATCTAATGGAAGAGATTGTTAGTTTGCTAACTGAATATTTAAGTTATTTGAATAAGACCCCGTTGAAAGTGGGGTTATGTTATTGGCCTTTGTTGCTGATTCCCTCTTCCTAATGATTGCCATGATCAATCTATTATTTTCTTGCCACCCGTCATGTTTGTTATTTTACTGATCTGATATGAACAAAATTGTAAACTCTGAATGGGCAAGGTGCACAAAATCCCGTTATCTTGGTTTACCCAGTAATAGACTGTGTATAAGTCTTGTGTAGATTCAAACATTGCAACCAATTCAAAGTGCACGATTTTGCTTCCTTCACATATTTTAACTCGTTACAGAAGAGTTAGTTAGAATTACAGTCTTCAGAATAACAGTTCTAGAGTTTAGACATGTCAGCCTGAGTGGCCCTCATTGGACACACTACAGACTGACACAATCCTGTTTGCCGACCGATCCAGTATACAGAGTGTTAAATCCTCGTGGGCACTTGTGGCAGAGTGTTGCGCCCTCTTTAGACTGGTAGGTTCCAGAAGGACATTCTCTGCATGCGTCTCCATCGTCATATGTACCAGAATAACAAGGAACTGGTAGAAAGACAAATTAAACAATATTTGTACACATGCTGCATAATACAGAAAAGCATGCATTTCACAGTGCATTCTTACACGACTGTCATTCACAAGAAAAGTTTTTGATTGGTAATTATAGCTAAAAGTTTGCTTAGTTTGGAACATTGAATTTATCTCCTCTAAATACTGTCGAAGTCAAATAACAAATATAAAATTATAACTCTACTTATTTTTTTTGTTAAGATAAAAAACAAGGTATCCGAGGCTTGTATGTAGAAGCTGTGGTTAATCAGATAATTAGGCTATCTATTTGTGTATATTTAGAGCCTTGAAAATTGTTTGTTTAAGGTGACGTCATTTAACACTTGATGACGTCATCGTGACATGACCTAAATGTTTTACTGTAACACATCCCGGCTTGAATACACGGTTTCAGCTTAATCATGAAAATGTAAAACTCCACCTTCGAAAGAATATTACATAACAATCAAGAACGACTTTCTGAGCCAAGTGCAAGAACGTGTTATTTGTGGCATTTTTTTTACTCCAGATATGTAATATGTGGTCAAAATTTTGAAAGAACATAACAAATCATATTATGACGTCATCAAAACGTAATTCTTTACGTTTGCCGTAAACACCACTGTCTACCTTTTTAAAAGTTTTAATTTAATCAAACATGTAATTTGGTATAACGGGTTCAAAATGTGCAACTTTAATGTTACACCAAGTGACTCGTGATGACGTCATCAGTCTACAGCTTTACCCATACGTAGTCTGCATAAAAAAAGTGATTATGTATACCAACGTTAATTGCCACAGACATCAAGTAAAAGTGTAGTTTGAACTGTTTTAAACCTGCCGCTCGAGAGCGCTCTTGGGATGTATGACGTGACTGATCTATGTTTTAATACTGGGCCCTTGCCAAAAACTAACATCGTTGAAAGCAACTCAAATAACATTTCCATTTTGGATTATAAGGCACTTCCGGTTTCGAGCGGAAGGAAAGGTCATACTATGAGTAAGATCTACAGAGTACCTATAAAGATGTGGTTTTATCTACACGATGAGGTCTAAGCACATTGGAAGTTTCAAGTCTGCACGGCCTTTGTTTTTTTGCGAAAACTTGATGAGAAGGTTCAAGGGAAGGAAGAATATGAAGAAAATATTAAACTTGAGTTTTTATTGAAAGAAAAATGAGGTGTTCGGATAACACATACCTATATTATTAGCAGAGCTTGTGAAAAGTTAAGAGAAGGTTTTGTAAACATGTTTTTATAGTAAATATTGATGGACAGGAAATTAATTGTGGTTTTAAATACTTGCATTTTTGAAACAAAGCCTGATTTCAAAAGTGATGCCGTCATAATGACGTCATTTTTCTTATCCATACGTTGAAGTTTTTTAGTATGTGCTGAGTGTGAAACATGTATTTTTCAAACATTAAACTCCAATTTTCGGTTTGAAACGGAAGTCAAGGTCAAATGAGGCTCACAGATCTATAACCTGATGCAAAATTCATGCTGAAATGAAAAATAGTTCTTGAGATACAAATCTTTAAAAAATTAAACTTCCAGTTTGAACCGGAAATCGAGGGGTCAATTGGTTCACACTTCGATGATGTGTAGATTGCAAAGATCCAAAATGTGGTTGAGGAGTTATGATTTTTAGTATAAATTAAACAGTGAATTAATATAATTCAATACCTGAAGACGTCATCATGACGTCATGAAATTTGTGTCGTCTTGATGTTGAGGTTCAATTGTCTGATGAGTTTTAATGGTTAACTAGACCTTAGGTGTTTGTGAACAAACACAAAGCTGTTCCGTTTTGTTTTAATTTTATTGAACGCTCTGTACTTAGCTAGTACAGGAGATACGATTTTTAATATTTGAACTTCCTCTTTGGATTTATGTTTGGGTTATGTACACAGAAGGAAAACGTGCAGAAAAAGTGACGTTATGATGACGTCGACGGGCATTTTAGGCCTGCATTTACATAAGCAGTATCCCAGAAGTCTAAAACTGAAAAAGGTTTGACGATCGGGGATATACTTTTTGAGTTATGGTTCCAACAAAGGTGGCTAATTAAATATTCACATCGCTGTAGAGTGGCTAATTAATTAAAAATTTTACATTTTTTTATTTATTTTGAGTATTCTTTGTACTAGGCTTCAATTTGATTTAGGATCTAAGTCTTTCATAATCACTAAGTGTTTTTGTTTTAATTAAACAAAATTGTGTACAAATTCTATGGGGATTTAGGCAGATAGAAAGAATAAAAATAATAACTAGATCTTAGGTGTTTGTGAACAGACACAGAGCTGTTCCGTTTTGTTGTTATTTAATTTAACGCTCTGTATTATGCTAGCAAACATCACAAAGATTATGACTTTATGACATGTGGTTCAGGAGATATGATTTTTAATTTGTTTGAACTTCCTGTTTGGACCGGAAGTAAAGGTCAGCATGGGGTCATGGAACTGAAGTTCAATGTCTATTGCTCAAAAGGGTCTATTACTGAAAAGAAATTGAAAATCGGTTGTTTAGTTCTTGAGATATGGTCCCACTTCCGGTTGACCTAGAAATAAAGGTCATCAAGGGGTCACGGTAACAGAAAGTCAATTTTTAATGCTCAAAAGATCTATAACTGAAAAGAGATTGAAAATCGGTTGTTTAGTTCTTGAGATATGGTCCCACTTCCGGTTGACCTAGAAATAAAGGTCATCAAGGGGTCACGGTAACAGAAAGTCAATTTTTAATGCTCAAAAGATCTATAACTGAAAAGAGATTGAAAATCGGTTGTATACTTCTTGAGATATGGTCCAACATCCGGTGACCCGGAAGTAAAGGTCAACATGGGTCACGGTAACCCAAGTTCAATCTTCAATACTCAAAGGGTCTATAACTGAAAAGAAATTGAAAATCGGCCTTGTAGTTCTTGAGATGTGTTCCAACTTCCGGTTGACCCCGAAGTAAAGGTCAACATGGGGTCTAGGTAACCCAAGTTTAATTGTTGTTGATCAAAGGAACTATAACTGAAAAGAAATTGTAAATCGGGTGTTTAGTTCTTGAGATATGGTCCCACTTCCGGATGAACCAGAAGTAAAGGTCATCAAGGGGTCACGGTAACAGAAAATCAACGTTTAATGCTCAAAAGATCTATCACTGAAAAGAGATTGAAAATCGGTTGTTTGGTTCTTGAGATATGGTCCCACTTCCGTTTGACCCAGAAGTAATGGTCATTAAGGGGTCAACGTAACAGAAAATTAATTTTGAAGACAAAAAGGATCTATAACTGAAAAGAGATTGAAAATCGGTTGTGTACTTCTTGAGATATGGTCCATTTTCCGGTTGACCCAGAAGTAAGAGGCAACATGGGTCACGGTAACCCAAGTTCAATCTTCAATGCTCACATGGTCTAAAACTGAAAAGAAATTGAAAATTGTAGTTCTTGAGATATGGTCCAACTTCCGGTTGACCCGGAAGTAAAGGTAAACATGGGGTCACGGTAACCCAAGTTTAATTTTTATTGATCAAAGAAACTATAACTGAAAAAAATTGAAAATCGGGTGTTTAGTTCTTGAGATATGGTCCCACTTCCGGTTGACCCAGAAGTAAAGGTCATCAAGGAATCACGGTAACAGAAAATCAATTTTTAATGCTCAAAAGATCTATAACTGAAAAGAGATTGAAAATCGGTTGTTTAGTTCTTGAGATATGGTCCCACTTCCGGTTGACCTAGAAATAAAGGTCATCAAGGGGTCACGGTAACAGAAAGTCAATTTTTAATGCTCAAAAGATCTGTAACTGAAAAGAGATTGAAAATCGGTTGTATATTTCTTGAGATATGGTCCAACATCCAGTGACCCGGAAGTAAAAGTCAACATGGGTCACGGTAACCCAAGTTCAATCTTCAATACTCAAAGGGTCTATAACTGAAAAGAAATTGAAAATCGGGCTTGTAGTTCTTGAGATATGTTCCAACTTCCGGTTGACCCAGAAATAAAGTTCAACATGGGGTCTAGGTAACCCAAGTTTAATTTTTGTTGATCAAAGGAACTATAACTGAAAAGAGATTGAAAATTTGGTGTTTAGTTCTTGAGATATGGTCCCACTTCCGGTTGAACCAGAAGTAAAGGTCATCAAGGGGTCAACGTAACAGAAAATCAATTTTTAATGCTCAAAAGATCTATAACTGAAAAGAGATTGAAAATCGGTTGTTTAGTTCTTGAGATATGGTCCCACTTCCGGTTGACCCAGAAATAAAGGTCATCAAGGGGTCACGGTAACAGAAAGTCAATTTTTAATGCTCAAAAGATCTGTAACTGAAAAGAGATTGAAAATCGGTTGTTTAGTTCTTGAGATATGGTCCCACTTCCGGTTGACCTAGAAATAAAGGTCATCAAGGGGTCACGGTAACAGAAAATCAACGTTTAATGCTCAAAAGATCTATCACTGAAAAGAGATTGAAAATCGGTTGTTTGGTTCTTGAGATATGGTCCCACTTCCGGTTGACCCAGAAGTAATGGTCATTAAGGGGTCAACGTAACAGAAAATTAATTTTGAAGACAAAAAGGATCTATAACTGAAAAGAGATTGAAAATCGGTTGTGTACTTCTTGAGATATGGTCCATTTTCCGGTTGACCCAGAAGTAAGAGGCAACATGGGTCACGGTAACCCAAGTTCAATCTTCAATGCTCACATGGTCTAAAACTGAAAAGAAATTGAAAATTGTAGTTCTTGAGATATGGTCCAACTTCCGGTTGACCCGGAAGTAAAGGTAAACATGGGGTCACGGTAACCCAAGTTTAATTTTTATTGATCAAAGAAACTATAACTGAAAAAAATTGAAAATCGGGTGTTTAGTTCTTGAGATATGGTCCCACTTCCGGTTGACCCAGAAGTAAAGGTCATCAAGGAATCACGGTAACAGAAAATCAATTTTTAATGCTCAAAAGATCTATAACTGAAAAGAGATTGAAAATCGGTTGTTTAGTTCTTGAGATATGGTCCCACTTCCGGTTGACCTAGAAATAAAGGTCATCAAGGGGTCACGGTAACAGAAAGTCAATTTTTAATGCTCAAAAGATCTGTAACTGAAAAGAGATTGAAAATCGGTTGTATATTTCTTGAGATATGGTCCAACATCCAGTGACCCGGAAGTAAAAGTCAACATGGGTCACGGTAACCCAAGTTCAATCTTCAATACTCAAAGGGTCTATAACTGAAAAGAAATTGAAAATCGGGCTTGTAGTTCTTGAGATATGTTCCAACTTCCGGTTGACCCAGAAATAAAGTTCAACATGGGGTCTAGGTAACCCAAGTTTAATTTTTGTTGATCAAAGGAACTATAACTGAAAAGAGATTGAAAATTTGGTGTTTAGTTCTTGAGATATGGTCCCACTTCCGGTTGAACCAGAAGTAAAGGTCATCAAGGGGTCAACGTAACAGAAAATCAATTTTTAATGCTCAAAAGATCTATAACTGAAAAGAGATTGAAAATCGGTTGTTTAGTTCTTGAGATATGGTCCCACTTCCGGTTGACCCAGAAATAAAGGTCATCAAGGGGTCACGGTAACAGAAAGTCAATTTTTAATGCTCAAAAGATCTGTAACTGAAAAGAGATTGAAAATCGGTTGTATACTTCTTGAGATATGGTCCAACATCCGGTGACCCGGAAGTAGGGGTCAACTGGGGTCACGGTAACCCAAGTTCAATCTTCAATACTCAAAGGGTCTATAACTGAAAAGAAATTGAAAATCGGCCTTGTAGTTCTTGAGATATGTTCCAACTTCCGGTTGACCCGGAAGTAAAGGTCAACATGGGGTCTAGGTAACCCAAGTTTAATTTTTGTTGATCAAAGGAACTATAACTGAAAAGAGAATGAAAATCGGGTGTTTAGTTCTTGAGATATGGTCCCACTTCCGGTTGACCCAGAAGTAAAGGTAATCAGGGCGTCACGGTAACAGAAAGTCAATTTTTAATGCTCAAAAGATGTATAACTAACAAGAGATTGAAAATCGGTTGTTTGGTTCTTGAGATATGGTCCCACTTCCGGTTGACCAAGAAGTAAAGGTCATCAAGGGGTCATGGTAACAGAAAGTTAATTTTGAAGACAAAAAGGATCTATAACTGAAAAGAGATTGAAAATCGGGCTTGTAGTTCTTGAGGTATGGTCCCACTTCCGTTTGACCCAGAAGTAAAGGTCATCAAAGGTCACGGTAACAGAAAGTTAATTTTTAAGCCTAAAAGGATCTATAACTGAAAAGAAATTGAAAATCGGCCTTGTAGTTCTTGAGATGTGTTCCAACTTCCGGTTGACCCTGAAGTAAAGGTCAACATGGGGTCACGGTAACCCAAGTTTAATTTTTGTTGATCAAAGGAACTATAACTGAAAAGAAATTGAAAATCGGGTGTTTAGTTCTTGAGATATGGTCCCACTTCCGGTTGAACCAGAAGTAAAGGTCGTCAAGGGGTCACGGTAACAGAAAATCAATTTGTAATGCTAAAAAGATCTATCACTGAAAAGAGATTGAAAATCGGTTGTTTGGTTCTTGAGATATGGTCCCACTTCCGGTTGACCCAGAAATAAAGGTCATCAAGGGGTCACGGTAACAGAAAGTCAATTTGTAATGCTCAAAAGATCTGTAACTGAAAAGAGATTGAAAATCGGTTGTATACTTCTTGAGATATGGTCCAACATCCGGTGACCCGGAAGTAAAGGTCAACATGGGTCACGGTAACCCAAGTTCAATCTTCAATACTCAAAGCGTCTATAACTGAAAAGAAATTGAAAATCGGCCTTGTAGTTCTTGAGATATGTTCCATTTCCGGTTGACCCGGAAGTAAAGGTCAACATGGGGTCTAGGTAACCCAAGTTTAATTTTGGTTGATCAAAGGAACTATAACTGAAAAGAGAATGAAAATCGGGTGTTTAGTTCTTGAGATATGGTCCCACTTCCGGTTGACCCAGAAGTAAAGGTAATCAGGGCGTCACGGTAACAGAAAGTCAATTTTTAATGCTCAAAAGATGTATAACTAACAAGAGATTGAAAATCGGTTGTTTGGTTCTTGAGATATAGTCCCACTTCCGGTTGACCAAGAAGTAAAGGTCATCAAGGGGTCATGGTAACAGAAAGTTAATTTTTAAGACTAAAAGGATCTATAACTGAAAAGAGATTGAAAATCGGGCTTGTAGTTCTTGAGGTATGGTCCCACTTCCGTTTGACCCAGAAGTAAAGGTCATCAAAGGTCACGGTAACAGAAAGTTAATTTTTAAGACTAAAAGGATCTATAACTGAAAAGAGATTGAAAATCGGGCTTGTAGTTCTTGAGGTATGGTCCAACTCCCGGTTGACCCGGAAGTAAAGGTCAACATGGGGTCACGGTAAACCAAGTTCAATCTTTATTGATCAAAGGAACTATAACTGATAAGAAATTGAAAATCGGTTGTTTACTTCTTGAGATATGGTCCCACTTCCGGTTCACCCGGAAGTAAAGGTCAACATGGGGTCACGGTTACCCATGGTTAATCTCCAATGCCCAAGGGGTATTTAACTGAAAAGAGATTGAAAATCGGCTGTGTACTTCTTGAGATATGGTGCTGCAAAGATTAACTAATTAAAGCTTTTATTTACTGAAATTTGACAAAAGATTGGTCACGCACAAATCCAATGGGCTGTGTACAAACCAATTGGACCACCTTCGGTTAGGAATAACAGCGGCACAATCTCCGACGCATTGCCGTGATTGCGCAATACAGAGTTCTCATGGGGTCAGATTTACCAATCTTAAAACGTTAATTATCATGAAACTACATTGTATTTGATTATTTTTAATGGCCTGAAGTAATTCTTAGTAAAAGCATTTGTGATTTAAACATGATTTGTGTATTAAATGTAACTAAAATATAACTTATTCTGAAATGTTGTTCTGAAACGTTGTGTTTTAAACATTATTTTTTGAGCCATTGAATTTGTACACAGATTGAAAACGCGGGAAAAGTGACGTCATGATGACGTGATGGCGAATGTTAGGCCAAAATTGCCATTTACATTACAAGACAAGTCCATAACTGAAACAAGTTTGAGGATAGGATTCATACTTATTGAGATATGATGGACAGAAGATTGACTAATTAAATATTCACACCGCTGTCACTTGAGTAATTAATTAATAATTTTAATTTAATGAGAAATCTTAATTAAGTCAAGGCATATGGTATACGATTTGTCTACTTCTGATAATTCTAAGAGGGGCGTATGACAGTTGGAAAAGTCATGTGTTAAGTCAATAGGGTTTGGGGTTAGAAAGAATAATAATAATAAAAACAAATAAAAATCTCGACGATTACAATAGCTGTTCCGCCCTAACAGGTCGGAACAGCTAAAAAAATAAAAATCTTGACGATTACAATAGCTGTTTCGCCCTAACAGGTCGGAACAGCTAATAAACAAAAACAAAAAAATCTTGACGATTACAATAGCTGTTCCGCCCTAACAGGTCGGAACAGCTAATAAACAAAAACAAACAAATCTCGACGATTACAATAGCTGTTCCGCCCTAACAGGTTGGAACAGCTAATTATAATAATAAACTAGACCTTAAGTGTTTGTGAACAAACACAGAGCTGTTCCGTTTTGTTGTAAATTGTTTAAACGCTCTGCATTATGCTAACAAGAATCACAAAGATTATGACTTTATGACATGTGGTTCAGGAGATATGATTATTAATTTGTTTGAACTTCCTGTTTGGACCGGAAGTAAAGGTCAGCATGGGGTCATGGTAACCGAAGCTTAATGTTTCATGCTCAAAGGATCTATAACTGAAAAGAAATTGAAAATCGGTTGTGTAGTTCTTGAGATATGGTCCCACTTCCGGTTGACCCGGAAGTAGAGGTCAAATTGGGGTCAAGGTTTTCAAAGTTAATATTTAATGCCTAAGGAGTCTATAACTGAAGAAAATTTGAAAATCAGTTGTATAATTCTTGAGATATGGTCCCACTTCCGGTTGACTCGGAAGTAAAGGTCAACTTGAGGTCACGGTTACCTAAGCCTTATCTCCAATGCCCAAGGAGTCTATAACTAAAAAAAGTTTCAAAATCGCCCGTGTACTTCTTGAGATATGGTGCTGCAAAGATTTACTAATTAAATATGCAAATGAGGATCACGTGATTAAATAATTAAGCATCTTAATCTAATTACATTTAAACTTCAAGTCAGGGCATAACCTCTAATATGCTATATGATTTGTCTACTTCTGATAATTATGAGAGGGGCATATGACATCAAGAAAAGTCATGTGTTAAGTCAATAGGGTTTGGGGTTAGAAAGAATAATAATAAAAAAAACTAGACCTAATGTGATTGTAACTAACAATCACAGAGCTGTTCCGTTCTGTTGAAATATAAGTTTGTGTTGCCCAACACATGAACCGTTTCTGTATTTTGTGTATATCCTGTAATCCCCTTTTAAATGGATGCATGTTATCAAGCATGGTCATCGCAGTGTAAAAAGTGAAACATGTTTGGATCTTGTCTTAGACCGGAAGTCAAGGTCAGAGTGGGGTCATTATTCTAAAATAAAATACACAAGTGTTGTAAGCTACAATACAGCACAAACATTACGACTTTATGACATGTGGGTCAAGAGATATGATTTTTAATATTTGATCTTCCTGTTTGGACCGGAAGGAAAGGTCAACATGGGGTCATGGAACTAAAGTTAAATGTTTAATGCTCAAAGTATCTATAACTGAAAAGAGATTGAAAATCGGTTGGACAGAAGATTGACTAATTAAATATTCACACTGCTGTCACGTGACTAAATAATTAAGCATCTTAATCTAATTACATCTAAAATTTGCGTCAGGGCATAAGCTTTAATTTGCTATATGATTTGTCTACTTTTGATTTTTCTAAGAGGGGCATATGACAGGAAGAAAAGTCAATTGTTAAGTCGATAGGGTTTGGGGAAAGAAAGAATAATAATAATAACAATAATAAAAAATAATAAAAATCTCGACGAAAACAAAACCTGTTCCGACTTCTAAAAGAATTCTTGAGTTATGGTGTAGAAGAAAAAGCAACCTTTGACCTTCTGGTACGACCAGAAGCAAAGCTCATACGATTTTGATGTGCCTTTTTAAATGTTGCCCCAATTTTGGACTATCAAATGCCAAATTTTGAACCTTATAGCTGAACAAATCAGTATATTACAGCTATTAGCAAAAGGTAGCTTAGAAGTCTTGTAGTTCGACAAGGTAATGTAATGTAATGTTAAGGTCCAAGCCAAGTTTCCAGTCTGTACAACGTACATTTTTTTGCGAAATTTTGATGCGAATGTTCAGGGGAAAGGAAGAAGACAAAGACATGAATAAACAGGACATTAACAATAGGTTTTTCGGTTGTTTGCAGAAAATCTCCCAAAAGCACAATAACAACAGGTTTTCGGCTTTGGCAGAACACCTAATGATTTTATTTTTTTATTGAATAGGTACTAATTCATCATTTTTTTTTACACTGATAGGTGCAGTTGAAACGAGCAAGTTGAAAGACAGTCTTTTGTAGTTTTCACCAAATTGAGACAATCAAAGTCTATGAACTTTTTTTTAGGTTGGTTGCATTGTGTTTAAAAAAAAAAAAAACTACAGAGTAGAAATTTGTTTAAGCCTACATGTGTATATATAATTATAAGTTGCTCAGCAAGAAGTGATGTCACGATAAAAGTGATTTTTAACAGAAGTTCTAATGGAGAGAGTCAAACATTTGATAAAATCAAACTTGGGAAACGTTTTCCAGTAGACAACACACTGCAGCACTTACCACATCGTACGTCCTCAGTACCAACCCGAACTGTTCCTGATGGGCAGACAGGCATACCAAAGCTTGAAGACTTATTTGTGTCAATGTCATATGTGTCACTGTCAATGCTGATGGCAAAGTGACCAGCCACTATCTGCTCCACGAGATAACTTGCACTATCCTGAAGCTCGCTAATTGCTTTCACTGAACTGCTATGATTTGCCACTGGTCGTTTATAGGGAAACAACAATGATTAAACAAAAGAATAAAGGGATACTTCCTTACCGGTTTAAACACCAACTTGGTAAACGCAACAGCCAAACTATTGGTGAATTCAATAACCCAAACCATTGGTAAACTCAACACCCAAACTATTTGTAGACTAAAAACCCAAACCATTGGTAAACTCAACACCCCAAACATTGGTAAACTCAACACCCAAACTATTGGTAGACTAAACACCCAAACCATTGGTAAACTCAACACCCCAAACATTGGTAAACTCAACACCCCAAACATTGGTAAACTCAACTTGTAAAAAAGTAGCAGACCTGGCTTGACCTCGTCAATTACGATCCCATGCGCTATGCTTTATTTTATTACCAATAGTTACAGTAATAATAAAACCAGCTACTAAAATATGTACCTTGTTCATTAGTGAGGTTCCGGGTATCTGGAATTTGTACATCATGCTCCAATATGATGTTGACCATAATCCAATTCTCTACAACTGATCGCTTCTGTCGTCGACTTTGTGGTTGACCTTCTGAGGGACTACATCCAGTGACCTGAGGGGTTTACAAATCCAATTCACACTATGAGTAACAACATCAACTTCTCCAATGCAGCCCCACAGGCCATGGCTGTCTACATCATAGTTAATATTACATCAATACATGATAGTTAAACAAAACAAATACTTAGAAGGTGCATTTGCAATGCAATACAGCAGAGCAATTAAAATCAAGTTAAAACGAAACTCAATGATTTTTTTTTGCAACACCAAAGATCACAATACAAGTGTTTGGTAGGGGCTTCATATCGTGACAACTCATAACTTAAAAGATAACTTTTTACAAACTAATTTCTCGTTAGGAATTCCAAATGACTTCTGAATAGGAACAATATTGACTAATAATGCAGCAAGAGAAACATGAGCCGGTATTTGTTTACAGAATGGACGACATGGTTGTTGACACAGTTCTATTGCATCTGTTGGCACAGTGACAAGGGTCGCTGCATTGAAGCAGTAGCAGAGTCAATGCTGAGTGGTCTCTATTTCCTGATGTATTTACACACCTTAGACTGCGTGACAGAGCAACCATTGTCCTTGACACACTTGATGGAGTTGACACTGGATGAAACTGCATTATTGACCTGCTGATATATCATGTTATCCTTGGCCACATTGATTCCGTTACACTCTAGGTTGTCATATTCCAAGACCATCTCCATCGCATACTTGGATGGTGGTTTGTAGTCTGTAAGAAAGACACAATTATTACAGTACGAAGCCAAACGTAGCATTCGGAGATTTACTTGTCCAAAATACAACATATTGATTGAAGGAATGAACTTGTCAACCCTGGTAAATTGAGGACCTACTGGTTTTTCCCAGTGAGTAACTTTTTGAAATATTGTTGCACTGAGAAAGATCAACCAACCTGTACACGTGGGGAAGCTCACCCTCGGGTTTGCATCCGTTTCATGTGACCACTGGTAGTTGGTAGTTGGACCACATCGGTAAGCTGGCAGAATATCCCTGCTGAAGGCATAGCCTTTGAGGCATGAGATTGTACATTTATGTTCTTCACTGACCGTCTTACAGTGTAGCTCTCCATTCAACGGGCGTGTCAAGATCTTACAGCCTGAAATAGTACAGGATTACATAATGAATGCTTTAGAATAATATTTAACTCGTCACTAACCAAAATATATCCAGATTTGTTTGTTATTTTGTTCTGATGGTCCAGGTGTGTGTGACAACTAGGTTAAATTGCCCCCTATCTTTGCCCATCTCAATTTTTATAAATGGATGTTTTGTACAACTTCATTATTTTCATCAAATTCTGAATTAAAAAAACTCAAAGCACTTTAAGCTATCCTGCTGGTGAATCAATTTGTCACTTATGGACATACCTGCTTCAGCTTACAGCTCAATAATTGCCACATGTTTGTGTGTTATTGACCAAAAGTTACCCAGTTCATTCGTTCAAAGGAATTTCTTATGACTTAAAGCTATTAAGTGTCATTTCACGTAAATACTTAACATATGTACTCACGGTCAATTTTGTTTTATTTTAAATACTTTGTGGGTGGAAGATACAAGTAAAAGAAATTGACATTTCAAATCCATATATAGCCCGTTGTCATGGTAACAGCTCATTTTGTGTTTTGGGCATTTTAGGCCGATTTGGGGGTCTGAAAAACATGTTTTTTAGCTCATATTTATAACTCCACCTTACCAAAATGCAAAGCTATTTCATAAAACCTTTAATATCACCACAAAGTATCATCCTTGGCTTTAATTTAAAAAAATTACTTTTGACCCCTTAAAATTTCAATTTGCCAGGGGTCTCAGAAAATGTTCCTTTCGGTTGTGGTTAGGGCTAACATTGGTCTTTTCATGTCTGGTGAGAAAAACTTGGGCAATTGTATCCTGTTGTAACAGTACTGCCTTAAGAATTGACTCCCCCCCCCAAAAAAAAAAAAAAAAAAAAAAAAAAATGCATTTTGAAGTTTTTCTTCTAATTTGAATTAATACCATTAAAAAAGTACACTTCCATCAACCAGGCAACTTTTTTAAGCACTCTGTAGGCAGGTGGATAACCCACACTGATCAGGAATTTTTGATGACCCATATATAGCCCGTTGTCATGGTAACAGCTCATTTTGTGTTTTGGGCATTTTAGGCCGATTTGGGGGTCTGAAAAGCTGTTTTTTAGGTCATATTTATAACTCCACCCTACCAAAATGAAAAATTATTTCATCAAACCTTTTATATCAATACAAAGTATCATCATTGGCTTTACTTAAGAAAAAAATTATTGCTATAAATTTCACCCTTATGCTCTTTTTTGCATCATCCTCTAGAGCATGTTTTTATAAATTGCAAAATCAATATTTTTACCCTATGTTTGGCCCTCAAAATGTAAACTTGCCGGGGGTCTCAGAAAATGTTCCTTTCGGTTGTGATTAGGGCTAACATTGGTCTTTTCATATCTGGTAAGAAAAACCTGAGCAATTGTATCCTGTTGTGACAGTACTGCCTTAAAAATTGCCTTTTTTTCCCAAAACAAGAAAAACCTTGCAATTCTTGTGTATCAATATTGAGATCATGGCAAACTGTTTTCAACACTTTGAAGCTGAGACTGTTTAATTTCCCAGATCTGTTGAGTTTTCAAACATTGAATATGCTGTACATGATTGGATGATCCAGACCGACTGCATCAAGAACAGAAGCCAGGAGTTGTTTATGGTTTCTTTCTCTGTCCTCGTCAACTGTTTGTGCCACAGCTCTAACCGTTGATGCAATTCGGCTAAAATAGCTTGAAATCTGTTGTGCCGTCAAGAACTCTGATATAGTGAACATCCTGTTTCCTGGGGGTATCTTTCTTGATGCGTATTTCTTTTGCAACAATAGCAGGGTCACACTTGTTTCCACTTACTTCACCCAGATTAAACTTTTCATTTCGGAAGTGTTTGGACTGTCGACATTTCTGCACTGCCCAAACTGTAGGCAGTTGTTTTTTGCCCGGAGCTGGGATTGTATTCGCTTCTATACATGGGATGACTCTTGCCTCAACATGCAACTTCTCTTCGTACATAATTTTCACCTTTTCTAACCATCTTGTGGGTTTGCCACACAGCAAATGGTGATTCAAGTCACCCAAAGTCTCGTAGAAATCAATACATCCTTCAGGCATATCCTCATCTTCAGAACTTGCACTTTGTTGTTTCCCACTTTTACAGCCTGTTCCCCTGCTGCTTAGGGCCTCTTTGAATTGTCAGTGATGGAGCGTCAACTTGTTTTAGTTGCTCGGACGACATGATTGTTGCTGGCTTGATACCATAGCCTCTCCAAGCATGCACACCATTATCTACATATTCAAAATTGGTGAATTGTGTGAGGGGGGGGGGTAAAACCCGAGATTTGGGTCATCAAAAATTCCTGATGAATGTGGGGTTATGCACAAGCCTACAGAGTGCTTTAAAAAAGTTGCCGGATTGATGGAAGTGTACTTTTTCAATGATATTAATTCAGGCTGGAAGAAAAACTTCAAAATCATTTTTTCCTTGTTTTGGGGAAAAAGTCAATTTTGGAGGCAGTACTGTCACAACAGGAAACACCTGCCCAAGTTTTTCTCACCAGATATAACAAGACCAAATTTTAGCCCTAATCACAACCGAAAGGAAAATTTTCTGAGGCCCCTGGCAAGTTGACATTTTGAGGGCCAAAAATAGGGTTAAAATGTAGATTTTGCAATTTTTTAAAACATGCTCTAATGCATGATGCAAAAATAGCATAAGGGTGAAATTTATAGCAATAATTTTTGTTCCAATGCAAAGCGAAGGATAATACTTTGTGGTGATATAAAAGGTTTTATGAAATAACTTTGCATTTTGGTAAGGTGGAGTTATAAATATGGGCTAAAAAACAGCTTTTCAGAACCCCAAATCGGCCTAAAATGCCCAAAACACAAAATGAGCTGTTACCATGACAACGGGCTATATATGGATCATCAAAAATTCCTGATCAGTGTGGGTTATCCACCTGCCTACAGAGTGCTTAAAAAAGTTGCCGGATCGATGGAAGTGTACTTTTTTAATGATAATAATTCAAACTAGGAGAAAAACTTCAAACTGCATTTTTTCTTGTTTTGGGGAAAAGGTCAATTTTTGAGGCAGTACTGTCACAACAGGATACAATTGCCCAAGTTTTTCTCACCCGATATGAAAAGACCACTGTTAGCCCCAATTACAACCGAAAGGAAAATTTTCTGAGACCCCTGGCAAATTGACTTTTTGAGGGCCAAAAATAGGGTAAAAATGTTGATTTTGCAATTTTAAAAACATGCTCTAATGCATGATGCAAAAAGAGCATAAGGGTTAAATTTATAGCAATAATTTGTTTTCTAAAGCAAAGCCAAGGATGATACTTTGTGGTGATATAAACGATTTTTTTTAAATAACTTTGCATTTTGGTAGGGTGGAGTTATAAATATGAGCTAAAGAACAGCTTTTCAGACCCCCAAATCGGCCTAAAATGCCCAAAACACAAAATGAGCTGTTACCATGACAACGGGCTATATATGGATTTGAAATGTCGATTTTTTTACTTGTATCTTCCATCCACAAAGTATTTTTTTTTAAATTGACCGTGAGCACATATGTTAAGTATTTACGTGAAATGACACTTAAGTCCTTTGAGACCTTAATTCTCTGTCAAACACAGATGACCTACAAGTCCAAGGATTATCTTTTCTTACATAAATTAACAACTCAGTGTATTTCATATGGGCTTCTAATAGTTTTTGAAGCCAGTTTGTTTAAAGTTGGCATGGCTTACTGTGCAACTGCATCACACTTATGAACAGGATAGTGTCAAGACCTTGTAATATTAAGAAACTATAATTATACTCATTATTAATCGATCTTGAGTTAAGGACAAACTGCTAAGATGTGGGTGTCTTACTGAGGCATGGTCCAGTGTTGCATTGCTGGGTTTCAGTGAGAATGCCAACACAAGGGTTACCTCCATGGGCTGGTTGTGGGTTAGTACAAGTACGTTGATGTGAATGAGTACCTCCGTTACAGGACTCACTACAGACACTCCAGTCACTCCATGCAGTCAAACCACCATCAACTGTCAGGGTGATGAAATTAAAAAAGCATGAATCAGATTGGCTTAGTGGTTTCTTTCCCCACCTCCATCTCTGTAGATTCTGGTTCCAATCCCACCTAGGATGTGGAGTTGGTTTTCAGTCCCCACCTGATTGTGTGGGTTTCCCTGTTTGGGGTTTTCCTCCCAAATCTAAAATTAATCTAAACGATTTGCCCTATTGTCTACAGAAACGTTAAAAATTTTCCTACTAATTTAAAAAACAAGAAGTATTTTGTTTTCCCTTGCGTTATATTTTTTAAAGAAATGTGTTTACAAAAACGAAATACATAATATTTCACAAGTAAAAACTAATAACAAGATTGATAAACATTTGAATAGGTGAGGTTTAAAAATTCTAGAATTCTAGAATCTGAAGTTTTGTTTTCTTGATTACATTAATTACCTTGTTTAAGCTCACAAAGTTGTCCTGAGAATCCTGTTGGGCATTCACAAGAAAAAAATCCTATACGATCCACACAACTGCCACCATTCTCACAGGGCGTTGGTGTTCCACAGTCATCGATATTAATCTCACAGTGTATTCCGGTGAAGCCAGAGAGACACATGCATATGTAGTGACCAAAGTCATCTTTGCAGGTACTGCCAGAATGACATGGGCTGGAAGCACAGTCATTCACCACTGTAAGGGTTCGTTTAATACAAGGTATCAACACATCAGTGAACATTGAAAGGGTAAAGTCATTCCATCATTTAGTTTGCTAAAGACACACTAGACAACTAACATAAGAACAAATTGCTGGCCATGTTTTAGTTGAGAAAAATCATGAATCCAAATTTGGCAGGGATTTTGCGTACTTTCATATCGGGCTAACTGTGACAATCAGAGAACTGGTAAAATTGTGGGAGTCTTTAAGAACGTTTTTGGTTTACTTTTACAATATCACATGGGAATATTTCCTTTGAGGATTGGTACTATCAAGAACAAGTTGAGCAAACATATTTGTTTGGTCTCAGTAATCTAATCCTGTACTATGGGTCAATATTATGTAAAATGAAGTTTCCTCAAAACTGCCACTGGTTCTAAACAATTAGGAAATTCATATTAGAGAGCAGAATAGTAAGGCCACAAAGATGGCAACCATAGAAAGGTAACTTACGAAAGAGCTTCTATATGAGTAAATTGATCTTTTGGGCAATATTTGGTAACCGCACTAAGTAAAACATCATGGTAGTAGTGGCAGACTCCTCAAACTAACAGTTTTCCTTCTGCCCAAGGTGTTACTAGCAGATATCAGAAAAAGACTTCCAGAACATTGTAAACACAAAAACAAATATTTACCGTCACAAAGTGAGGGGGTTTCAACCTGGACTCTTCCAAGGGAGGCTGTCTCGAGGAAGTTGGCTGCTGCGATGACATTGCCAGGGTTCAAGGAGGCACAGGCACTAGCAAGGTTGCTAATCACAGAGCCCTGTAATGCTGTATCCCACATGTTTACACCACTCAGTGTACCATGTAGCTTACCTGATGAAGAGGATGCTGTTACAAAAAATCCAAAAAACAAACAAACAGATTTTGCTCAAGCATTGTTTTTTTTACAAAATCTCGTATTTTATGAACAATGAGTTTAACCTGGTCTAGTTTAGTTTGTTTTGTAGTTACAAACCAAAATTACTATGGGGTTGAACAAAGAAAAATTGACTAGAGCGGGATTTGAACCAACGACCTCCGGATTAACGTACCGGCGCTCTACCAACTGAGATATCTAGCCCTATGTTGGCGGTCTCCCTATTTTGTCAACACAACAATCGTAAACTTCCATAATGGAAAATTAGTAATGTTTTCTGTGGAAGGGACATTATACGGGCAAGACTGTGCATGATTTTTGCATCGTAAAATAATCAAACAGACCATACCTGAACCTTTTATCTCTCCTAGTGTGAGTTGTCCTCCACTATCGATCCAGCTACCAGGTTGTATGTTTGCTTGGGCCCGGACTATAATACCATTTTTGTAGACTATTAAATTGCCTGTATTTGCCTTCCAGGAGACGGCAAGATGATTCCATTTGTCGTTTACTCTGACTGACGTAGTATACTGGTATCTTCGGTATTAATAATAAAAATGGGGCATTTATATCAGGTGTTTACAAAGAACTTAATTATTGATAAAATCTTGTGCATCAATGTCTGAAGTGGTCTGTGCAAGTCCGATGTGAGGACAATACTCACGCATGCAGTCATTTTGACTGTAATGGCATATTTCAATTTCCAGTGGTCAATGTGGCAACATTTTGCCCTTCTTGACAGTCACAGGGCAAAGAGTTTCACGGAACTATGTGCACGTTTGTATGTTGGCCACTGCCAAAATTCAAGACAATAGTACTCATGAAAATCTGTGCTATATGGCCCATAGAATTATGAGCTACACAGGCCCTGGTCTCAGGAGTGTGGAAGACATGTTTTGGGACCTAGTTCCCCTTATACCCAATTGAAGTGCAGATATGGACATTTGGTGTAGTTTTGGTGTAGGTGTTTTCCAAAAGCTGCTGTACACCAAACTGACACCACAATTAAGAGTGGTGCCATTTTGGTGCAACCTGTGAAAATGTCAACCTGAAAATTACACACGGGGAGTACTTATGGTGCGTTCCGATTATTTAAATTAGCACCAAAAGAGCACCACGCATAATTGTTCAGCCAATTTTCAGCAGTCCTGAATCCCTACACCCAAACCGCAACAATTAAGCTGATGGGTTAAACTTGTGGTGTGTTCCAATTATTTTAATTAGCACCATGCATACGTGTGGTGCTATTTTGGTGCTGCCCATCGTGGTGGCACTGCAATACTAAACCATTACATCTACTACCATATCTGCATCTTTTTCACCTTTTAAAGATGAAAAAACATGACTTTAGTAGTAGTAACATCATTCAAAAAATGCATTTAGGTCCATTATCGCCAAACTCACACGCACTTAATTTGTAGTCTGTTCATAACATGGCAAGAAGTTTGAACATCAATAAAACTGTTGCATCTAAAATAACAGTTAATAAGACATTGTGACATGTGGTTCAGGAGATATGATTTTTGATAATTGAACTTCCTGTTTGGACCGGGAGGAAATGTCAACAAGGGGTCATGGTAACCGAAGTTCAATTTGTAATGCTCAAAGGATTTATAACTTAAAAGAAGTTTACAATATGTTGTGTAGTTCTTGAGATATTGTCCAACTTCTGGTTGACCCGGAAGTAAACGTCAACATGGGGTCACGGTAACCCAAGTTCAATCTTCAATGCTCAAAGGGTCTAGAACTAAAAAAAAAATGGGTGTTGACTTATTGAGATATGGTCAACATGGGGTCACGGTAACCCAAGTTCAATCTTCAATGCTCAAAGGGTCTATAACTGAAAAAAATTGAAAATCAGGTGTTTACTTCTTAAGATATGGTCCCACTTCCGGTTGACCCAGAAGTTAAGGTCATCAATGGGTCACAGTAACAAAAAGTAATTTTAAATGATCAAAGGATCTCAAACTGAAAAGAAATTGAAAATTGGTTGTGTAGTTCTTGAGATATGGTCCAACTTCCGCTTGACCTGGAGGTAAAGGTTAACTTAGGGTCACGGTAACCCAAGTTCAATCTTCAATGCTCAAAGGGTCTAGAACTGAAAAGAAATTGAAAATCGGGTGTTGACTTCTTGAGATATGTCCTACTTCCGGTTGACCCGGAAGTAAAGGTCAACATGGGGTCACGGTAAAATAAGTTCAATCTTTAATTCTCAAAGGGTCTAGAACTGAAAAGGAAATTGAAAATCGGGTTTTGACTTCTAGAGATATGGTCAAATTTCCAGTTGGCCCGGAAGTAAAGGTCATCAAGAGGGTCACAGTAACAAAAAGTAAATTTTCATTGATCAAAGGATCTCAAACTGAAAAGAAATTGAAAATCGGTTGTGAAGTTCTTGAGATAAGGTTCCACTTCCGGTTGACCCGGAAGTAGAGGTCATCAAGGGGTCACAGTAACAAAAAGTAAAATTTTATTGATCAAAGTATCTCAAACTAAAAAGAAATTGAAAATCGGTTGTGTAGTTCTTGAGATATGGTCCAACTTCTGGTTGACCCGATAGTAAACGTCAACATGGGGTCACGGTAACCCAAGTTCAATCTTCAATGCTCAAAGGGTCTAGAACTGAAAACGAAATTGAAAATCAGGTGTTGACTTCTTGAGAGAAGGACAAATTTCCGTTTGACCCGAAAATAAAGGTCAACATTTGGTTACGGTAACCCAAGTTCAATCTTAAATGCTCAAAGGGTCTATAACTGAAAAAGGAATTGGAAATTGGGTGTGTACTTCTTCAGATATGGTCCCTTTTCCGGTTGACCCAGAAATAAAAGTCATCAAGGGGTCACAGTAACAAAAAGTTAAATTTCATTGATCAAAGTATCTCAAACTGAAAGAAATTGAAAATCGGTTGTGTAGTTCTTGGGATATGGTCCAACTTCTGGTTGACCCGAGTGTAAACGTCAACATGGGGTCACGGTAACCCAAGTTCAATCTTCAATGCTCAAAGGGTCTAGAACTGAAAACGAAATTGAAAATCAGGTGTTGACTTCTTGAGACAAGGTCACATTTCCGGTTGACCCGAAAATAAAGGTCAACATTTGGTTATGGTAACCCAAATTCAATCTTAAATGCTCAAAGGGTATATAACTGAAAAAAAATTGAAAATCGGGTGTGTACTTCTTAAGATATGGTCCCACTTCCGCTTGACCCGGAAGTAAAGGTCAACATGGGGTCACGGTAAATTAAGTTCAATCTTTAATGCTCAAAGGGTCTAGAACTGAAAAGGAAATTGAAAATCGGGTTTTAACTTCTAGAGATATGGTCAAATTTCCGGTTGACCCGGAAGTTAAGGTCATCAAGGGGTCACAGTAACAAAAAGTAAATTTTCATTGATTAAAAAATCTCAAACTAAAAAGAAATTGAAAATCGGTTGTGAAGTCCTTGAGATATGGTCCCACTTCCGGTTGACCCAGGAGTAGAGGTCATCAAGGGGTCACAGTAACAAAAAGTAAATTTTCATTGATCAAAGAATCTCAAACTGAAAAGAAATTGAAAATCGGTTGTGAAGTACTTGAGATATGGTCCCACTTCCGGTTGACCCAGAAGTAGAGGTCATCAAGGGGTCACAGTAACAAAAAGTAAATTTTCAATGATCAAATAATCGCAAACTGAAAAGAAATTGAAAATTGGTTGTGTAGTTCTTGAGATATGGTCCAACTTCCGCTTGACCTGGAAGTAAAGGTTAACTTAGGGTCACGGTAACCCAAGTTCAATCTTCAATGCTCAAAGGGTCTAAAACTGAAAATAAATTGAAAATCGGGTGTTGACTTCTTGAGATATGGTCACATTTCCGGTTGACCCGGAAGTAAAGGTCAACATGGGGTCATGGAAAATTAAGTTTAATCTTTAATGCTGGAAGGGTCTAGAATTGAAAAGGAAATTGAAAATCGGGTCATGACTTCTAGAGATATGGTCCCTTTTCCGGTTGACCCAGAAATAAAGGTCATCAAGGGGTCACAGTAACAAAAAGTAAATTTTCATTGATCAAAGAATCTCAAACTGAAAAGAAATTGAAAATCGGTTGTGAAGTTCTTGAGATATGGTTCCACTTCCGGTTGACCCGGAAGTAGAGGTCATCAAGGGGTCACAGTAACAAAAAGTAAAATTGTATTGATCAAATATCTCAAACTGAAAAGAAATTGAAAATCGGTTGTGTAGTTCTTGAGATATGGTGCAACTTCTGGTTGACTCGAGAGTTAACGTCAACATGGGGTCACGGTAACCCAAGTTCAATCTTCAATGCTCAAAGGGTCAAGACTGAAAACGAAATTGAAAATCGAGTGTTGACTTCTTGAGACAAGGTCACATTTCCGGTTGACCCGAAAATAAAGGTCAACATATGGTTACGGTAACCCAAGTTCAATCTTAAATGCTCAAAGGGTCTATAACTGAAAAAAAATTGAAAACCGAGTGTGTACTTCTTATGATATGGTCCCACTTCCGGTTGACCCAGAAGTAGGGGTCATCAGGGGTCACAGTAACAAAAAGTTAATTTTCAATGATCAAATAATCTCAAACTGAAAAGAAATTGAAAACCGGTTGTGTACTTCTTGAGATATGTCGCACTTCCGGTTGACCCGGAAGTAGAGGTCATCAAGGGGTCACAGTAACAAAAAGTTAATTTTCAATGATCAAATAATCTCAAACTGAAAAGAAATTGAAAACTGGTTGTGTACTTCTTGAGATATGTCGCACTTCCGGTTGACCCGGAAGTAGAGGTCATCAAGGGGTCACAGTAACAAAAAGTAAAATTTTATTGATCAAAGTATCTCAAACTAAAAAGAAATTGAAAATCGGTTGTGTAGCTCTTGAGATATGGTCCAACTTCTTGTTGACCCAAGAGTACACGTCAACATGGGGTCACGGTAACCCAAGTTCAATCCTCAATGCTCAAAGGGTCTAGAACTGAAAACGAAATTGAAAATCAGGTGTTGACTTCTTGAGACAAGGTTACATTTCCGGTTGACCCAAAAATATAGGTCAACATTTGGTTACTGTAACCCAAGTTCAATCTTTAATGCTCAAAGGGTCTATAACTGAAAAAAAATTGAAAATCAGGTGTTTACTTCTTTAGATATGGTCCCACTTCCGGTTGAGCAAGAAGTAAAGGTCTCCAAGGGGTCACAGTAACAAAAAGTAATTTTAAATGATCAAAGGATCTCAAACTGAAAAGAAATTGAAAATCGGTTGTGAAGGCCTTGAGATATGGTCACATTTCCGGTTGACCCGGAAGTAGAGGTCATCAAGGGGTCACAGTAACAAAAAGTAAAATTTTATTGATCAAAGTATCTCAAACTAAAAAGAAATTGAAAATCGGTTGTGTAGTTCTTGAGATATGGTCCAACTTCTGGTTGACCCGAGAGTTAATGTCAACATGGGGTCACGGTAACCCAAGTTCACTCTTCAATGCTCAAAGGGTCAAGACTGAAAACGAAATTGAAAATCGGGTGTTGACTTCTTGAGACAAGGTCACATTTCCGGTTGAGCAAGAAGTAAAGGTCATCAAGGGGTCACAGTAACAAAAAGTAATTTTAAATGATCAAAGGATCTCAAACTGAAAAGAAATTGAAAATCGGTTGTGAAGTCCTTGAGATATGGTCACATTTCCGGTTGACCCGGAAGTAATTGTCAACATGGGGTCACGGTAAATTAAGTTTAATCTTTAATGCTCAAAGGGTCTAGAACTGAAAAGGAAATTGAAAATCGGGTCATGACTTCTAGAGATATGGTCCCTTTTCCGGTTGACCCAGAAATAAAGGTCCTCAAGGGGTCACAGTAACAAAAAGTAAATTTTCATTGATCAAAGAATCTCAAACTGAAAAGAAATTGAAAATCGGTTGTGAAGTTCTTGAGATATGGTTCCACTTCCGGTTGACCCGGAAGTAGAGGTCATCAAGGGGTCACAGTAACAAAAAGTAAAATGTTATTGATCAAAGTATCTCAAACTAAAAAGAAATTGAAAATCGGTTGTGTAGTTCTTGAGATATGGTCCAACTTCTGGTTGACCCGAGAGTTAACGTCAACATGGGGTCACGGTAACCCAAGTTCAATCTTCAATGCTCAAAGGGTCAAGACTGAAAACGAAATTGAAAATCGGGTGTTGACTTCTTGAGACAAGGTCACATTTCCGGTTGACCCGAAAATAAAGGTCAACATTTGGTTACGGTAACCCAAGTTCAATCTTAAATGCTCAAAGGGTCTATAACTGAAAAAAATGAAATTCGGGTGTGTACTTCTTAAGATATGGTCCCACTTCCGGTTGACCCAGAAGTAGGGGTCATCAGGGGTCACAGTAACAAAAAGTTAATTTTCAATGATCAAATAATCTCAAACTGAAAAGAAATTGAAAACCGGTTGTGTACTTCTTGAGATATGTCCCACTTCCGGTTGACCAAGGAAGTAAAGGTCAACATGGGGTCAGGGTAACCCAAGTTCAATCTTCAATGCTCAAAGGGTCTATAACTGAAAAGGAAATTGAAAATTGGGTGTGTACTTCTTGAGATATGGTCCCTTTTCCGGTTGACCCAGAAATAAAGTTCATCAAGGGGTCACAGTAACAAAAAGTAAATTTTCATTGATCAAAGAATCTCAAACTGAAAAGAAATTGAAAATCGGTTGTGAAGTCCTTGAGATATGGTTCCACTTCCGGTTGACCCGGAAGTAGAAGTCATCAAGGGGTCACAGTAACAAAAAGTAAAATTTCATTGATCAAAGGATCTCAAACTGAAAAGAAATTGAAAATCGGTTGTGAAGTTCTTGAGATATGGTTCCACTTCCGGTTGACCCGGAAGTAGATGTCATCAAGGGGTCACAGTAACAAAAAGTAAAATTTTATTGATCAAAGTATCTCAAACTAAAAAGAAATTGAAAATCGGTTGTGTAGTTCTTGAGATATGGTCCAACTTCTTGTTGACCCGAGAGTAAACGTCAACATGGGGTCACGGTAACCCAAGTTCAATCTTCAATGCTCAAAGGGTCTAGAACTGAAAACGAAATTGAAAATCAGGTGTTGACTTCTTGAGACAAGGTTACATTTCCGGTTGACCCGAAAATATAGGTCAACATTTGGTTACTGTAACCCAAGTTCAATCTTTAATGCTCAAAGGGTCTATAACTGAAAAAAAATTGAAAATCAGGTGTTTACTTCTTTAGATATGGTCCCACTCCCGGTTGAGCAAGAAGTAAAGGTCATCAAGGGGTCACAGTAACAAAAAGTAATTTTAAATGATCAAAGGATCTCAAACTGAAAAGAAATTGAAAATCGGTTGTGAAGTCCTTGAGATATGGTCACATTTTCGGTTGACCCGGAAGTAATGGACAACATGGGGTCACGGTAAATTAAGTTTAATCTTTAATGCTCAAAGGGTCTAGAACTGAAAAGGAAATTGAAAATCGGGTCATGACTTCTAGAGATATGGTCCCTTTTCCGGTTGACCCAGAAATAAAGTTCATCAAGGGGTCATAGTAACAAAAAGTAAATTTTCATTGATCAAAGGATCTCAAACTGAAAAGAAATTGAAAATCGGTTGTGAAGTCCTTGAGATATGGTTCCACTTCCGGTTGACCCGGAAGTAGAGGTCTTCAAGGGGTCACAGTAACAAAAAGTAAAATGTTATTGATCAAAGTATCTCAAACTAAAAAGAAATTGAAAATCGGTTGTGTAGCTCTTGAGATATGGTCCAACTTCTGGTTGACCCGAGAGTTAACGTCAACATGGGGTCACGGTAACCCAAGTTCAATCTTCAATGCTCAAAGGGTCAAGACTGAAAACGAAATTGAAAATCAGGTGTTGACTTCTTGAGACAAGGTTACATTTCCGGTTGACCCGAAAATATAGGTCAACATTTGGTTACTGTAACCCAAGTTCAATCTTTAATGCTCAAAGGGTCTATAACTAAAAAAAAATGAAAATCAGGTGTTTACTTCTTTAGATATGGTCCCACTTCCGGTTGAGCAAGAAGTAAAGGTCATCAAGGGGTCACAGTAACAAAAAAGTAATTTTAAATGATCAAAGGATCTCAAACTAAAAAGAAATTGAAAATCGGTTGTGTAGTTCTTGAGATATGGTCCAACTTCTGGTTGACCCGAGAGTTAACGTCAACATGGGGTCACGGTAACCCAAGTTCAATCTTCAATGCTCAAAGGGTCAAGACTGAAAACGAAATTGAAAATCGGGTGTTGACTTCTTGAGACAAGGTCACATTTCCGGTTGACCCGAAAATAAAGGTCAACATTTGGTTACTGTAACCCAAGTTCAATCTTAAATGCTCAAAGGGTCTATAACTGAAAAAAATTGAAAATCGGGTGTGTACTTCTTAAGATATGGTCCCACTTCCGGTTGACCCAGAAGTAGGGGTCATCAGGGGTCACAGTAACAAAAAATTAATTTTCGATGATCAAATAATCTCAAACTGAAAAGAAATTGAAAACCGGTTGTGTACTTCTTGAGATATGTCCCACTTCCGGTTGACCCGGAAGTAAAGGTCAACATGGGGTCAGGGTAACCCAAGTTCAATCTTCAATGCTCAAAGGGTCTATAACTGAAAAGGAATTTAAAATTGGGTGTGTACTTCTTGAGATATGGTCCCTTTTCCGGTTGACCCAGAAATAAAGTTCATCAAGGGGTCACAGTAACAAAAAGTAAATTTTCATTGATCAAAGAATCTCAAACTGAAAAGAAATTGAAAATCGGTTGTGAAGTCCTTGAGATATGGTTCCACTTCCGGTTGACCCGGAAGTAGAGGTCATCAAGGGGTCACAGTAACAAAAAGTAAAATGTTATTGATCAAAGTATCTCAAACTAAAAAGAAATTGAAAATCGGTTGTGTAGTTCTTGAGATATGGTCCAACTTCTGGTTGACCCGAGAGTTAACGTCAACATGGGGTCACGGTAACCCAAGTTCAATCTTCAATGCTCAAAGGGTCAAGACTGAAAACGAAATTGAAAATCGGGTGTTGACTTCTTGAGACAAGGTCACATTTCCGGTTGACCCGAAAATAAAGGTCAACATTTGGTTACGGTAACCCAAGTTCAATCTTAAATGCTCAAAGGGTCTATAACTGAAAAAAATTGAAAATCGGGTGTGTACTTCTTAAGATATGGTCCACTTCCGGTTGACCCAGAAGTAGGGGTCATCAGGGGTCACAGTAACAAAAAATTAATTTTCGATGATCAAATAATCTCAAACTGAAAAGAAATTGAAAACCGGTTGTGTACTTCTTGAGATATGTCCCACTTCCGGTTGACCCGGAAGTAAAGGTCAACATGGGGTCAGGGTAACCCAAGTTCAATCTTCAATGCTCAAAGGGTCTATAACTGAAAAGGAATTTAACATTGGGTGTGTACTTCTTGAGATATGGTCCCTTTTCCGGTTGACCCAGAAATAAAGTTCATCAAGGGGTCACAGTAACAAAAAGTAAATTTTCATTGATCAAAGAATCTCAAACTGAAAAGAAATTGAAAATCGGTTGTGAAGTCCTTGAGATATGGTTCCACTTCCGGTTGACCCGGAAGTAGAGGTCATCAAGGGGTCACAGTAACAAAAAGTAAAATTTTATTGATCAAAGTATCTCAAACTAAAAAGAAATTGAAAATCGGTTGTGTAGTTCTTGAGATATGGTCCAACTTCTGGTTGACCCGAGAGTAAACGTCAACATGGGGTCACGGTAACCCAAGTTCAATCTTCAATGCTCAAAGGGTCAAGAACTGAAAACGAAATTGAAAATCGGGTGTTGACTTCTTGAGACAAGGTCACATTTCCGGTTGACCCGAAAATAAAGGTCAACATTTGGTTACGGTAACCCAAGTTCAATCTTAAATGCTCAAAGGGTCTATAACTGAAAAAAATTGAAAATCGGGTGTGTACTTCTTAAGATATGGTCCCACTTCCGGTTGACCCAGAAGTAGGGGTCATCAGGGGTCACAGTAACAAAAAATTAATTTTCGATGATCAAATAATCTCAAACTGAAAAGAAATTGAAAACCGGTTGTGTACTTCTTGAGATATGTCCCACTTCCGGTTGACCCGGAAGTAAAGGTCAACATGGGGTCAGGGTAACCCAAGTTCAATCTTCAATGCTCAAAGGGTCTATAACTGAAAAGGAATTTAAAATTGGGTGTGTACTTCTTGAGATATGGTCCCTTTTCCGGTTGACCCAGAAATAAAGTTCATCAAGGGGTCACAGTAACAAAAAGTAAATTTTCATTGATCAAAGAATCTCAAACTGAAAAGAAATTGAAAATCGGTTGTGAAGTCCTTGAGATATGGTTCCACTTCCGGTTGACCCGGAAGTAGAGGTCATCAAGGGGTCACAGTAACAAAAAGTAAAATTTTATTGATCAAAGTATCTCAAACTAAAAAGAAATTGAAAATCGGTTGTGTAGTTCTTGAGATATGGTCCAACTTCTGGTTGACCCGAGAGTAAACGTCAACATGGGGTCACGGTAACCCAAGTTCAATCTTCAATGCTCAAAGGGTCAAGAACTGAAAACGAAATTGAAAATCGGGTGTTGACTTCTTGAGACAAGGTCACATTTTCGGTTGACCCGAAAATAAAGGTCAACATTTGGTTACGGTAACCCAAGTTCAATCTTAAATTCTCAAACGGTCTATAACTGAAAAAAATTGAAAATCGGGTGTGTACTTCTTAAGATATGGTCCCACTTCCGGTTGACCCAGAAGTAGGGGTCATCAGGGGTCACAGTAACAAAAAGTTAATTTTCAATGATCAAATAATCTCAAACTGAAAAGAAATTGAAAACCGGTTGTGTACTTCTTGATATATGTCCCACTTCCGGTTGACCCGAAGTAAAGGTCAACATGGGGTCACGGTAACCCAAGTTCAATCTCCAATGCTCAAAGGGTCTATAACAGAAAAGGAATTGAAAATTGGGTGTGTACTTTTTGAGATATGGTCCCTTTTCCGGTTGACCCAGAAATAAAGGTCATCAAGGGGTCACAGTAACAAAAAGTAAATTTTCATTGATCAAAGGATCTCAAACTGAAAAGAAATTGAAAAACGGTTGTGAAGTTCTTGAGATATGGTTCCACTTCCGGTTGACCCGGAAGTAGAGGTCATCAAGGGGTCACAGTAACAAAAAGTAAAATTTTATTGATCAAAGTATCTTAAACTAAAAAGAAATTGAAAATCGGTTGTGTAGTTCTTGAGATATGGTCCAACTTCTTGTTGACCCGAGAGTAAACGTCAATGAATTTTTTAAGGTAAAAGACGTTTTGTAACTTATCCCACTCAAATGCTTTAAAAAAACACCCTAACTCTTCATGTCATATGTTTGTCACGCACAAATCCAATGGGGTGTGTACAAACCAATTGGTCCACCTTTAGAAATAAACAGTGGCACAATCTCCGACGCATTGCCGTGATTGCGCATATAGATTTTGTGTCACGGGGTCAGTTTTAACCAATCTTAAATCGTTTATTATCATGAAAGTACATTGTATTTGATTGTTTTTAATGGCCTGGAATATCTCTTAAGATCTTGAATACTGGACATGCTCCACATCAAATATACCAGAATTAGTTTCAGATGGCAGGACTGCCAATGAGAGTAAATAAATTAAAGGAAATAAAAAGCTCATTAAAAACGCAAGCTAAATGATTCTCACCCCTTTATAAAGATATTCAGGGCCTGAGGATCACTGATAGCAAACTGGGCTGCCTGAAGTGTTGGGCTACTACCCGGTGTTATGTACGACAGTATTACTGCATCGGTTGATGATGAGTTGCTCCGAATCCACATCGTTAGGGTGAAAGCTTGCAGTTTCTCCTCCACGGCTTTCTCTATGGTGACAAACTGGCTGGGAACATGGCGTCGAAACATCATATCAAAATTACTTGGGGCATCTGTTGACATAATTATGATGTTCACATCTTGTTTGTTTGCTCTTATATTCAAGTTACACCACATTGAGGCCGTGTCCGAATTGGCATATGCGGCTACGGCTGCGGTTGTTTTAACACATGTTCAAATGAGCAGCCGTTAATTTAAACAACACAGCTTTGGGCTCATGGAAAAGCAAAATAGTTGGCACTAAATTACAAATGAAATAATAAATATTAAAAAGTCTTACAATCATCGCAATATCCGCCGACAAATCCTCGTTTGCACTTGCACATGTATTCATTCAAGCCGTCTATGCACTGAGCCCCATTTTGACAGAGATGTCCTATACAATCATCAATGTCTTTCTCACACTGGTACCCACTGCAGAGAAATCAAAGCAAAAGAAACGGCTGACGGAGTTTTCGCTTTGGATTTTTTCAGCAAAGGTAAGTCTGCCTGGATACTTTATGAAATTACAATTTTAACTCAACCAAATACGAAACAATTAGAGATTATAAATGTTTTTTTTTTCAATTAGTAAATCATTATCCCCTAGCTTTCAATTAATTAAATTCAAAATAGTTCACTTTATTTCACATCAAAGCACATACTCGTCCAGTTGATGTAATACATTATCAATGGTAAATTATGATGATTAAAATGTATTATACCAGAGAGGGTGATCTTAAGGGTAGCAAAGATGATGATGAGATTTTTCAAAAAGGTGTGCTTGGAGTGTGCAAACCCCCTCGTTTGTATTCTCTGTTCTTTTAAGGATCGTTTTAGTGTTTGTATATTAACATAATAGGGCAGTTTGTAAGTCCTGCAAATTTTGCTTGTGGTAAAAGTACCCATGGAAAGAAATCTTTCCTTGACCGCGCCCAGTTTCAAATCTATCACTTTGAGTTTTTCATAACACTGTGACCAAAACTTGTGATAACAATTACAGCATCTGTTGATTATGTTAACTTACGTGTAGCCAGATTGACAGAGACAGGAGTGAGTATTCAATCCATTGATGCATGTACTTCCATAAAGGCATTGGTTAGGCTTACAGTTGTCGATTTCAACCTCACACCTCACACCTGTGAAACCTTTGAGTAGAAAGATACAGGTATAGACCACGTGACTTGTGACATCACATTTTTACAAAAGAACCATAGAGTTGGACTTCCTGCAGACACGATTTCTTGTATTTTATGGCGATTGCATTGTCCAATTTTTTGTCGACTTTTGACATGAGAAACGAGACACAAATCTCAAAAACTTTTCCAGCTGTAACTTGTATAACTCTTGAACTGATGTGCAAATTATGCCAAACATTTTAAAAGTTCGCAAAAAAGGGGTTACCTGCTGGTCTATTACTGGAATTAATCAGGAACAGTACAGGACAGGGTTTGAGGTTTACCGAAAACAAAGTAAAACAATATTCCATTATCATTACTTTCACAGTCCTGTAGGGTACACACATGTATGATAATTCTGGGGACTACACCCAATCCACATCCTGATCTTCAGTACATGTTTCGATTTGGACCCAAATTTTAAACTGAATGAAAGGCAGAAAATTACTGTCATCCTGATACAATGTATTGGGGGAAAACCTCTGATAGAGAAAATCCAGGTAATTTGCCTCATTAATAATAGTTGATATGAAAGTGATGCTGTAATTTCACAACCAAACGCTGGTTCTCTCTCACATCTACATCAGTCCACCCATCAGTAGAAATTATCTACAGTTGGATATTCTTATTCACAAAAAACATTGACATTTGAACGTGTGATTGGCCATGCAAAAAAGAAAGAAGAAAAAAAGGCTGACGTTATGTATAATTATTTGCATACCAAACAAATTAGCCAAACTATACAAGTTGGGTACAAGTCATATAAACATTACATAACACTTTCAACGGCAATCTATGTTTTGCTAAGCATGGTTTTCTGTGAAAAACAACTTTGTGTGCTTAAAAGCTCAATAAAATTTGCCCCTGGTTACAATAGTTAGCAATGCGTACTTACATTACAAGAGCTTTGTGTTCAATATTAAGACATTATGTGGAAGCTCATCGAAGAGACCAATCGGGTGGGGACTGAAAACCTAATCCACATATTAAGGCTGATTAATGCCATGATGCTAGCTGATAAACAGATTAACAGAAACACTCGGGTAATAGTTAGTTTGAGGTAAAAACAACTTGATTTACCTTGTGGGCACACACAGTGTTGAGTGCGGGGGGCAGATGGGATACATTGAGCATTGTTCTGACAGGGCTCAGCAGCACAGATATCTAAAGATGTCTCACAGTGAATTCCAGTATACCCAGCACTACACCGGCATGTATAGCGATTGGCCTAATATGAAAAGAAAATATTACAGGAACATTACAGATTTGGTTTTTGCTAACAAAACAGTTGCTGGCAGTGTAAGCACTTTATGTAATCCACAATATACATCAACTGACAAACCTGTAGAAGTTTGAAATTGATCGGCCATCTGGGTCATGTGAAAATAGTGAAAAACCGATTACACATTTGCATGAAATCATATAGATTCAAAAAATGAATAAAACGCTCACTGACCGATGAACTCCAATCGGAAAATTAGTTTATTAGTTTCTCATCAAAAATGGCATTTCAGAAAGAAATATTTCAAGGGACGTTTTCTACTATCATTTTCAACATTAGAAGGTGTAAGTTTTATGTAAATCTGTGATCAAAAAGTATATTTTACAAGTTTTTTTTTTTCTTATCAATTCTGTAATGTTCGTTTAAACTTGTTTTGATCAGAGACTTTTAAAGACATTTTTTACAAACAAGGCCAGATCCATTCCCGAAAGTATATCGATATCTTAAGAAATTAAAGTGAAGTGTCTTGCTCATGGGCAAAAGTGCTGCAATTGGCCGGTCTGGTAATTCAACAAACATTCGGGAACTTGTTATAGGATAATAAAGTCCAAGCTTGTCAAATCTAGCGACAAGCTCGCTGCTAAAAATGGATTCGGGTTGGTGTTCCAAAAATAATCATGCAGGAGTTCTGGAAAAAATTACGAAATCGAGAATTGGCACTTAAACTCTTTGCATTCAAGTCTTACCACTAAAACACCGAGCTTACCTGATATCTCGAGGCAGTTTGAATCATCTATTCTAGCAGCGGGTACTGAAATGGTTAAAATTGATGTTAAGTTTGCAGCAGGGATGAAGAACATTATTTGTGTTATTACTTGTTTTTGTTTAAAACATGTCTCGGAGGTTTAGCCGTTAAGACATCTGCTCAATGGTAAAGGTTGTGGGTTCGAATCCCATCCGAGTGATATGTCTTGTATTTTTTCACATGACTCGAAAAAGAACAGAGTTTACAGTGCTTTACACACATCGGTGTATGGGTAAAACACATAATTGTTTTTCAACCCAGATGCAAACTTAACATCATTCTATTCACGCTTGAACTTTTACCTGATCAATACAGCTGGCTCCATTTTGGCATTGGTGAACAACACAATCATTGACATTAGTCTCACAGAGATAACCTTCAAAACCAGTCACACATTGGCAAGTGAACCCAGCATCAGAAGCAATGCAAGAGCCACCATGCCTGCATGGGTTTGGCTTGCAGAGCCCTGGGTCGATCTGGCAGTGGACGCCTTTCATCCCATTCACGCATTCGCAGATGTAGGAGTTGATTCCATCCATGCAGAGACCCTGATTGTGACAAGGATTGCTGATACATTCATTGATGTTGACATCACAATCATGGCCGGCAAATCCAGACCGGCATTTACATGTGTATGATTGCAGGCCATCGAAGCACATACCAGAGTTTTTGCAAGGGGAGTTCAGACAGTCATCTAAGTTGATCTCACACTGCACACCGACCCATCCGTCTTCACAGTCACAGGAGAACATATTGACCATGTCATAGCATGTACCACCATTGGCACAGGGGAGGGATTGACACTCATTGATGTTAATGCTACATGTACGACCAGTGTAGCCTGAATCACAAATGCAATGGTATAATCCAATCCCGTCAATGCACTCACCGTGATCGCAAGCATTGGAGAAGCAATCGTTCTCGTTGTTCTCACAGTGGGTCCCATTGAAACCAGAAACACACTCACACCAGTAACCATTGATCAAGTCCACACAGGTGCCTCCGTTCTGACAAGGGGACGACACACATTCATCTATTGGAAAATCGCAAAGGGTTCCAGTGAAGCCATATTGGCAAACACAGATGAATGTATTATCTCCATCAACACAGATTGCATTATTGGCACATGGCTTGTTAGCACAGTCGTCATAGTTGATTTCACAATGTTCACCTATTATGGGTTAAGAAACACAGAGACAATTTCTCGATGGTTAATGTATGTTACACTTGGGTATAGCAGCTAACTTTGCGCCTTTAAATTTTCTCAGGCATGTCTGTAGTATTAACATATGTGGATGTTTAACATATAAACCTTACTCTGCCAATATATAAATTTGTAGAGTGTCACAGCCCGCCCAAATATAACTTGGGTGCCTTATTTAAAAAAAAAAAATCTAATAACCCCCGAAACGCAGTGCTTCGCATCGTTTTGAAATGTAGTTCTATACTAGTCCTTTTATGCACTGTCTTGAAACAAAATTAACATTGTAACGTTCCTGTTTCTCTGCGGTATGTAAAGACTGTCATCGAAAAACATTTGCTGATTTCCACTCACCAATAAATCCTTCCATACAGAGACACAGTTCCTCACTAGACGGCGAAGTACATGAGCCACCATTAAGACAGGTAACCCCTTCAAGGCAAAGGTCCAATTCAATCTCACAGTCTCGGCCTGACAGACCAGCTGGGCATGTGCAGAAGTAGTCGTCCCCTTCGTCTTCACATGGTGCATCACGGTGACAAGGATTGGGGCTGCATAAATCACTCCTTATTTTACAATTTGGCCCTGCAAAACGATGTGATTTTCCATTGTGAAGTTTAAGGTTATTAAAGTTAACTATCACTGAAGGAAGGACAGCCCGGCCTGATACCTTGTATTTATCGGTAAATGCCATCTCATTTTAAAGGGAAACTTAAACTGAAACATTTCAAGTAGTACCAAGGTAAACAAAAGGGTGACGTAGGGGGTGTTGTCTCTGTTAGGTACTATATATGTCAGCCTTTTTCTCATCAAAAGAGGTCAAGTCACTACCAGCAATTTCTTCCGCGGTACTAGAACAATATAAAGACAAGTTCTCTAAAGATCTACACAGCAAAGTATATAAACACATGGTGTTACCGCAAACCGAATGTACAGTATTTATTTATTTTTTTATTTAAAGTTGTCCTAAGACAGCGGTAGTACCTAAGACTAAATAAAACGCTGTAAAAATGCAAGGCAAAAAAATCTGTCCTGCTTAAAGGTGCAAAGTATAGCCTGATTTAGCCTCACCTTCAAAACCATTTGCACATATACATTGATAGCTGTTGATGCCATCGATGCATGTACCGCCATTAGAACAAGGCTCATTCGTACATTCATTCAGGTTTGTCTCGCAGTGAAGACCTGTGAACCCAGGCTTGCACTCACAACTGTAGCCGGCTCTTTCAGTGGCTACTTCAGAACACACACCGTCACTGTTACAGGGATTGGGGTCACATAGATTTAGATCCAAATTGCAGTGAACCCCTCCATGATCACGAGGGCAGGCACACTGATAGTGGTCATCCAAATCTTGACATGTTGACCCGTTTGCACAGGGGTTGACAGCACATAGGTCCATATCTATCTCACAGTTGTCTCCCTCATAGCCTGTAATGCAGTTACAGAGATAGGAAGCGTTTCCATCAATGCAGGTGCCACTATGCTGACATGGGTTAGATACACACTCGTTGATGGAAGTCTCACAATTATCACCTGTGAAGCCAGCAGCACAACTGCAGAGGTACTCTCCCTCACCGTCAGTGCACGAACCGCCGTTAAGACAGGGTTGGCTCAGGCATTCATTTATGTTTGTTGCACAGGTGGCACCAGTAAAACCCACATCGCATGTACAAGTGGACCCATTGTTCTGGTTATTACAGGTGCCACTGTTCTCACAAGGTGCATCAATACAATAGTCTATTTCAATAGAGCAATCAACACCTGTAGTATCAAAAACAAACATTACATGAGGTAAACAATCAACAAAATGCTGGAGAAAGTCTGGGGGGAGATCCCGCCCCAAGAAAAGGAAAATCGTCTTCATTCTCGGCAAATCCTATAAAGTTGAACCTATCCATTAATTACATAACGTTTGGTGCTATCCCATCCAGTGACACTGTATCTGTCTACTTGTTGTAATTTGAAAATTGTATTTGTGGCAATCCAAATCAAAATATGGAACTATACTGGACTATTTCCACTGCGTTATTTTAAAGGGTAAATGGTGGAGAAATAGTTTAACCAAAATTGTGTTGGTCGGTAGTGAACTTCGAGGGGGGGGGTCGTGATAAAGAATTAGCTTCCAAAGAAGTATTATGTAAACAAAAAATATATGAAACAAGAAAAGTTATGTTTATTAAACACAAATGCCCCACAAGCCAGTCCATTTCTTGACATTTGACCCAGGTGGTCTAAAAATAGGAGGCTTCAGTATCCGTAGACCAATTAGGAGGTGATATGCCAAATCCTTTTTGAGTAATCACTCGAACAAGATTTATTTTGTTTTAGCCATAATGACCCTAATATTTAACTTAGGGGGTCCAAAAACAATAGGCTTCTGAGGGATCCCAAGACCAATCTACAAACCAAATTTGGATTTGATATGACAAGTCCTTTTTGAGGAATCCCTCGGACAAGATTTCTTTTGTTTTTGCCAGAATGACCTTAATATTAAACTTAGGGGGTCAAAAACAATAGGCTTCTGGGGAATCCCAAGACCGATCCACAAACCAAGTTTGGAGTTGATATGCCAAGTCCTTCCTGAGTTAACACTCGGACAGGGTTTATTTTGTTTTAGCCATAATGACCTTGCCATTTGACTGGGGAGGGGGGTCTACAAACAATACACTTTCGATGGACCCCAAGACCAATCCATACACCAAGTTATGAGCTGACATTTGAGTCCTCCTTGAGTTATAATTTGCACACACGCACGCACCCGACCCAAGTGTGTAATGACCTCCAATCGTGGACCCTCCTTTGTTCAACTCTTTGTCCTGACAAACGTGGACCCCATTGTTTTCCCCTTGTGATAACAAACGTGGACCTATTGTCCCTTTTGTTGTAAGTCCTCGGTTTGAATGTCACTACAAACTCACACACACATCAAACACCCAAGTGTGTAAACACCTGCAATCAGGGACTTCCTATTGTCCCTCGAGGAACCCCAAGACCAACCCATACACCAAGTTTTGAGCTGACATTTGAGCCCTACTTGAGTTATAATTTGCACACACGCACGCACCTGACCCAAGTGTGTAATGACCTCCAATCGTGGACCCTCCTTTGTTCAACTCTTTGTCCTGACAAACGTGGGCCCCATTGTTTTCCTCTGTGATATCAAACGTGGAACTATTGTCCCTTTTGTTGTAAGTCCTCGGTTTGAATGTCACTACAAACTCACACACACATCAAACACCCAGTCTGTAAACACCTGCAATCGGGGACCTCCTATTGTCCCTCTTTTGTTTTTACTAACTTTTTGGCAACAGCTGTCATTAGTTTTGTACACGTTTTCCAACTGGGGACCTTTCTCCAAACGGGGACCCTATTGTCCTCTTTTGCTATAGGTCCCCGGTTTTAATGTGCACACGTACCCACACACGCCCACACACACATTCCTATTTTTGCATCCCTGTGGAGACATCTTTTGTTCTTTCCTTTGTCCCTGTAGTTAAGAACCTCCCATAGACTTTGTACACAAAATTCCCTGTGGAGCAACCCAGTCTTTAGATTTTCCCTATGGAGACCCTTTGTTGTTCCTTTTCTGTTTTGTTCTCGGTCTTCTAAGGTAGTGAATATGAAATCAGACGGACTGACATGTCAGAAACAGTATGCCCTTTTAGTGGCTTCGCCGACCGCGGGGAATAAAAACGGACGAAAGAAGGTGTATGGTGCTGAGGGAGCGTGGCTAGTGGGATGGAAGAGGTAATTATATCCAAACATACATGATATTAGAAAACTAAGTACATTAATTAATGAAAGAGTTTCTTGTAATAAATCTTTGAAAGAGATTTATACATTAATGTATTTAGGGATGATGGATGATGGGTGGGGTATGATCCATCAAGGGGCGTGGCCAAGGTATAATTTATTGTACAAATCCAGCCTGCGTACGTGTACGTGGATTGACAAATTAAGGTAAGTTTACAAATTTTTAAGAAACCCTGCAATACAAATATGTACATGTACCCTCTTCTACATTGATTTTTGTGGAGATAGAGCTGCATGTACGGACACCCAGAAAGGGGGAGGGGGTGGTCCTGCCCCAAGAAATTAAAAGCCACTTCATTCCCGGCAAATCCTATAAAATTGAACCTATTCATTAATGACATAACTTTTGGTGCTATCCCATCCAGTGACGCTGTATCTGTTGACTTTCTGTAATTAGAAAATTGTATTTGTGACAATCCAAATCAAATTATGGAACTATAATGGACTATTTCCACTTGCGTTATTTTAAAGGGGAAGTGGTGGGGAAATAGTTCAACAAATATTTTGTGGGTCGGTAGTGCACTTGGAGGGGGGGGGGGGGTCGAGATATAACAGAATAATTTTCCAGATCCATTGGGTAGCAATAGCGAGCTTTTGGAAGTCTTGATTGCTTTCTCATTAGTTGCATGTTGGTCGATTTAAAGAATCAGGCAAATCTCTTCGTACATCTTAAAAAGATGTGGGGTTGCGACAAGTGTAGACCTACGGGAAATAAAGACATAGCCGTGGGTATGTATGTGTTCATGAATAACAGGCATTTATCCGTTGTTCAAAGTACATGCAAGACAATAAAAAGTGTTTTGTAATTCTTATGATTTATTAGAAGGGGAATAAGGATCGATATTTGAAATCAACGGACACGCAGATCGTCAAAATATCGCATCGTTGAAAACAGTAGAAAAACAAAACACCAAAACCCCTCTCGTGTTCTCAACAACCTAAAAACCCGGCACTCACGGCGATCATTAAATTATTGCGTCTAATTCAGAGCGACCACAGACTTTCAGAAATATTTTTGGATCTCTCTTTTATTGCTTTGATGACAACAAAGGATAAACGGATATGCACAAACATACCCACACACCCAATTTTATGCTTTTATTTCCCATACACTTGTTGCAACCCCATACCTTTATAAAATGTACAGAGATTTGCCCGATTCTTTGATTCGACCCACATCAACTGATGAGGAAGCGTACATGACTTCTGAAAGCTAACTTTTGCTACAGTTTCTGAAGTTGTGCTTGAAGTTGGCTGGGTAAGTGACCATCATATTCTTTACTGCAGCTAAATAATTGTAAGTAGGGCGTATTCTTTTGGGTCCTGTTTCAGACAAGTTGCTTTAATCATAGTTATATTTCACTCTGAAAAGACATTTTTCTGTTCATGGCTGTCGCTTTGATTCAGACGAGAAAAATCTAAATTATATCCACAAAACCAGGTGCGGTTAATCAGACAAAAACTAAGAAGAATCTGAACTGCCTGATGTACTTTATCATCGTGGAGGCAAATTGTAATGCCCAAGTAATGATACAATTGTATTCTGATCCATGTGGTGGAAATTTAATTACTAAAACCACGCTCCAAGTCCTTATAATAAGCGGCAGGTCTCAATGTTATTATGTCTTATAATAGTAAAATGATTTCATTTGTCATCTCACTCAGCTGACCAGGTTACTGATATTTTACCGGTCATTATGAATCCAAACTTATTGCAAATAATCATGACAATCTGTCTCTATAAATACGTCACAATATATGTTAATTATATGAATGTATTAACGCTTAAATTTAGCTGCTATAAACAATGTTTACTCTGACAATCGAATGTTCAGGGAGACAGCCATATCATGTGGCTATTTCTCAACGTGTCCTGTTGTTTGCATCAGCGTGTACCCAGACTTTATCAAATGATGTGCCACACATTGCAGCAGAATGGTACCAGTTTGATAAGTGTCAAGCTACCGCAGGCTCATTCTACAACATTGAGTTATTTTGAAGTATTTCTTTCCTTACAAATTTGATTGAATACATATTTTGAAAGTATCAGCAATTTATTATTATGAATGTTTTTTGTGTACAACTGAAAATGATGCTCGTATTATGTTTTGTATTTTCAATATTTCAAATAACTTTATAGTTACAAATAAGCAAACAGCACCACCATTAGTTTGTAAAAGTAAGCCAGATATCATGACTATTCTGGGACATTAAGTCGGAGTTGCCCTCCGCGACTGACCCAAAAATACTGAAATCTCGGGTAGTTTTTTAAAATTTATTTTCGTTATTCTTTTTTTAATGAAACTTGCAAATTTCATATCTAAATTCTATCTAAATTAAAACGAACTATTTATTCCCGATAAGCTGAAACAAATTTGCAAAGTGAACATGCAGGAGGTCGACATTTTACGTACATTTTGTGTGCCGCTAAACTCGTAGTCGGACGCAACGTGCCCGGCCATCTACGGTACCTCGGATCGATCCCACGCAATATTGCACACAGAAGGAATGTTTGCATACAGCCCAAAATCGGATTGGCGATCGCATCGCTTGAGCCAAGAAGCGGATTCGCTGGTACCCAACACTTGTTTTGTGCGCGAGTACCAGATAAAAGAGGCTGCTGACATCAAACGCTAAGTTTTGGAACTTGGCCAGTTGCTTTTTTGCAAGTCTATAGGGGGAGAAAACAAATCGTTGATACATTCCTAGATTACCCATGACTCAATCTACACGTTTTTTAATCGAATGAACCATCACATGTTGTGCATTGGCTTTGCATCATCCACGCAGTAGTAACATGCAAAATAGATGACTTTACCGTGTCAATGGTTGCGAAAACTGCATTGCCAATATTCACACTTTAGGGGTGCACCCCACCAAATAGGACAAAACAGAGCGTCGAGCTCATTAATTTTTTGTAGGCCCTCAAAATATTCTATATTAGACAGATTTGAGAGCCTCCACAAAGTGTTTCAGTGTAAAAATGTTGCCCAATTGTGACCTGGGGGTTGTTGACTTCCAGCTTGAGATATTTTGGATGACATAGGCCCCCAAAAAGGTCCTTTATGCTGAGAGGTGTAGGGACATTTTTCAAGATTGATGCTCGGACGTTTTGAAAATTACACCTGTGTAAGAATAACTCGACGGGTCCAGGGACTCCCCATATAAAATTGAGCAGATAATAAAAGTTCAAGAGTCAATTAATAATTTTCCCTTTCGAGTTAAAAGCTGTGAGAGTTTTAAGTATTTTTCGTGTATTTTTGAATATTTAGCATTTTGCACTGTGTGCTATGGGAGATTATTTGGTGGGGTGCACCCTTAGAGAAAGGGATTAAACAAATTAAATCTGAGAAACGTATCATGCATGAAACGTTTCTCAGATTGTGTATTCCAATTACAGATTATTCTTCCTGCATGGACATAACCGCTTCAAATATTCGGCGATATCTCCAAGACTTTCACCTTTCGAAATGAAATGTTTACAGGTCAGTTTTTTTGTATACATGCATACAAGTTGTCAACAACAAATACAGTGCAAGGAAAAAATGTGTTAAATTGTTGAAATAAAAATGTTAACAGATATGAAGTTGAATGTTTCTTGTCTTTTAATTTTGTATGTACTTCTGCACACTACTAGATCATTGTATATTGAAAGATATTGTATTTTGGATCAGTTCCAATGCATTTCAATCATAAAATGACATTCGATGAGAAAGAGAAAATAAAAAACAAGGAGGGCAACTCAACAATATACATTGTATCGCCTTATCAGGCTGACAGCATTGATGCCATGTTTCCCTAATTACAACAGCAATAAAAAATAAACTATTCCATATTGTTTCAAAAAGGTGTCAGACTATTATTTTGTCCTCCTTACCTCAGTTTGGTTACATTAATTTGAATAAAGACTAAGATGGAAGTCTGGTTACCTTCGAATCCTGCAGGACATAAGCAACTGAAAGCATCTAGTTCATCTAGACAGGTCCCACCATTGAGGCAGAAATCTTGTTGGCAATCGTCCACGTTGGTCTCACAGTGCTGGCCTGTTAAGCCCACTGGGCACTCACAACGGTATGTCCCTATCTGCTTTACACAAGTTCCACCATTGAGACAAGAATCATCCAAGCAGAAAGTTTGCACTGTGGAAATAAATAACGTTTTAACATTTAAAGTTTTGTCGTAGGCATATTATTTGACTGACAGCATTTTTGTTTCGAACGCCTGAGGCAATTTTTCTATTTGACTTAGAAAGCACACGGTGTACAGTGTTGATCACACATCATACGCTGGCCTTAACCCTCGGCGCAGCGGGCCCTTCTGTAAAACGCGGTGGATCCAGGTGGAGAATTTTTTCACCACCCAGTTTTTTAGGTCAATGACCCCCTCCTGCAAGCCCAAAGCAATTTTAATCTCCACAGGGCTTTTGTCTGGGCCAGCAGTGTGTGTTATTTACGACCTGTTTTAGCTCTGGGCGGCACAGGGTTGACACAAAGAGATAATGGCACAAGGAGTTGGCTCACTAAGTTACAATTCCCAAGGGCATAGCTGTCCCTTGGGACTGCTGTCATTAAATAATTCTTACTCGGCAGTGGTTATAGCCTGGCCAATGGGAGTCTACAGGCTTGTGGTGTATGCGAGAGGTGTCGAATACAAAAAATCGTGGCTTTTTTGGCCCATTGAAAAAAAAATTATGACCATATTTGGAATATGTGGAGAATTTTTTCACCACGTTGCTTCTCCGAGGGTTAAAATGGGGAAGGAAAAAACAGTATCTAACTCAACTTTATTTGAAAGGTTATCTTCTTGAACATGTTGTATTACAAAAAACAGAAAGCATAATCAAAAACACAAATGCTACAAGAAATAAACCGATTGTGTTCTCCAAGTCACGTGACCTGTAGTGGATATTAAACAAAAACAAACAAGGCGTCCTGCATAGGATAGGGCCGTTGTTGTAAAGTACGTGATGGTTGTTGTATTTGTATTTTATATCGAGGGTTTTCTTTCTTAAAATCAGTGAAAAAGTCTCCAGAGTTTGTACCAGAGACACCGAAGTGGCTGAATAAACCAGTAAGTGTTACGATCCATAAATCTCCAATCTATCCGTACATCTTATTCAAACAAAAAGACTATTCTTTTTAGATGCAACAAAGAAACCAAATAAGGTGACACTGATATAAAGAACAATAATTCAAAGTGATTTAATGAGGAAAACGTCAAACACGTCAAATATCGATTATGTACAATAATCAGGGTAAATAAATGTAAATTATGAACAAATCTTATACTGAATGAGAATAATATGTCACGGGTGAATACGTCAACAGGGATGAGCTATGGGCGACGACTTGGGCAAGGATCATTACCGGCTCCGACAACAACTACAGGGTGACAAAAAAAGCTGTTCTTTGCCGATGTGACTATGATCTATCACGGGGCTAATTCATTCTGAAAAAAATGTCAGGAAATAGACAAAACAATAACGGGTGCACAAGCTGACACCCGTCACAAAATATGGGGAAGATGACCACAAAATATCGAATTGAAATGCAGCTCTTCACTGCCCTCGGTCAAAAACGATCTCTCTCAACACGCTCCTCTGACGAGTTGTAAAAACAATCACATGAGTGTTGTAGCTCTCACCAGTCCGAGTATTAATTTGTGTTCTGTCCAAATCTCTCATAGAGAGTATATAAACGATTTTTTTTTTATATATTTCAAACAAAGCTTTTACAACCACTTGTGAAGTGGATTAAGGCGGCATTTTTTGGAGCATTAGATGTGATGATTATTTTGACTTCATTAGCTGAGACACAATCGAAGTGATTGCAGGACGAGGTACAAGGTAAAGGGACTGGTGTGACAATATTACCTGCAGAACTAGGAAAATAACAATTGACATGCTGTATATTGTCATAGAAGAACAGGCCAAAGTCATTGGCTAGGTCGGAATCATGTTCAGTTAGAAAGGGCTTTGATGTTGTCGGTGTTAGCTTGTTTACTAGCTTGAAAAGTTGCTTCAAATCAGATTGAGAAATCTCTGACCGGAAATAATCAAATTTCGAGGTAGATAGTTCGTTTTGGTAGATTCCGCATTGAATATTATACATTTACCTGTCGATGTAGAGTCCAGATTTGACCATCTTACGCTCAAGACGGCGTCTTAATCTCTTGGCATCTCGAATGTCCTTTGTATACCAAGGAGCATCTAGTCTGACAGTAACAAGTGCGGCTTTCTCAGGTGCATGCTTATCAAGAAGCTGACATAGATCAGTGTTGTACTGATCAGCAAGATCCGATGAATTACAGGCAGAATAAAAGGACATGGTAGAGTTGACAATATCTTGATGAAATTGATTCAAGACAAGTCGATATACAGGCGAAGTTTTCCGCATAAAATACATTTCTTGGACGTATCAGGCTGAGCAAAATTCAAAGCACACAACATAGCATAGTGGTCAGATGGTTGAGTAGTGGCAATATTTATGATGTGTGCCAGCAGATCGCCAGATAAGTCGAAACTCTTCAGGCGTTGGAGGAAGAAGATCCGTTGTTGTGCTTTCTTATACAGTGCATAACGTTGGCATCCCAGCATATATATCATTTGATAAATGAACATTGAGAAATTTAAAACGTACGATTTCAACACCATTTCCATTTATTAAAAGGTTAGAAATTTTAATCGGAGTTGTACATAAATTTACAATGCAGATAAGCCAATACCTATGTGATAATCTCGCATATTACATAGGAGCCAAGATTCAGTCACGATAATGACATCCAGCTTCGTGTAGATTATTCTATCACCTATACATGTAACCTTATTGTTAATTGATCGGGCGTTCCAGACGACAACCCGCAATTTATGTAGTGACTAGTCATGGAAAAAAACGCGTTTCCGTCCACAACGTTTACCACGCTTTGTTACCATGGCAATATTCAGACGCTTCAATACATTAAATTCCAGTGAATGGGCGTGTAGTTTTTTAGGACAGAGGTATGTTTCTTAGTCTAATGAGTTCCTCTCTTGAGTAAGATATGTGACACGTATAGTGGCTGCCCAAATGAGAAAAGAGAGCAACAGCAGTGCGTACAAATGAGAATTGTTCGGGTTTGAATAAATATTGAGTTTTTAAATATTTGTTGTGCTAAATCAAAAATGTTAACTTAACACAGGTTCGGGGATGGAAGAACAACAGCTACGTAGGCTCTGACTTGGACCATAGAGAAAGGACCCTTTCTCTATGCTTAGACCAAACGTTCAAACTCACCACAAATCCAGTGAAAATGAGAAGAAAAAACGGAGCGATGAAAGAGGATCAGCCATCAGCAAAGGTGCCCTCTGCAAGGGCGCCCTCAACAAAGAGCACCTTCAGGAAATACGCCCTTGTTGATACGCGGACTCGCGATGGTTGCACATGCGTAAAAGTGACGCGTGAAGCAGTTTATAGAGGACGATGACGCCTCAACGACCATAATGCTAAAATGAAAAGGCTTAGCTTCCGGCGATAGACTGATCAGTTACTTAAGCTCCGCCCCGTACGTGTTGCCCAATCACAACCTTGGCTACGCCACCGAAAGTCCGACACGCTAAAATTCCATTCGAAAGTAAACATGCGCGCGCACGTTCATGTCGTGAGTATGGAATTGGAGAGATGCACATGTGCTGCCCACGTGTACAGTCAGATGCAGCCAATGCTGTGATTAGTCAATGTGCTAAAGGGATGGGGCTTAATGGATTGGTCTATTGGCAAACATAAAACAAATGCAATTAACTGGAAGCTTAGTTCGAGTTTAGTTCTCCTGTTTTCTTCGTTGTTTGGTTGAATTGATTTTACTTTCATATTCCCAACAGCATGTATAATGTTCATGCCCATAAACTACGAAAACAATTGGCGAAACAAAATTTCGCCAACGTAGAACTCCATTATGGTATGGACCACAATGGTCCCGGAAGTTTGAATACCCGTGAGACTTACACAGTCTATCGACGGCCTTTCGCGAGGCTATTAAAAGTGTTATTTTCCTATGGTCAAAGAATGTGGTATATTTAAACCATAATTCTTATCATATTGAGTAACAATATAAACGTTATACTAAAGGCAAGTAAAAAGGAGTTGGCAAGATAAACACATTTGTTGTTAGAGATGTGGTGTATATTAAGAAAGAAATTGAAGTAGCATGATACAAGTACGATATTACAAATACCTTTTGAATGTGTTACGAAAAAGATGTAAGTTGCATTTGTGTTGGAACATAGAGTAAGTGTATGGTGTGCAAGATAAGCACCACATTGGCATATTTTTTAGGAAAAGTACCATCAGAGATTGTAATGTTGAGTCAGTATAAAGGCAAACATTTAAGTATGACCGTAGTATGCAAGATGGGCATTAAGTTGACAAATAAACAAGTTGTACACTGTATTTGTTAATGTTGGACCCAGGTCCTTTCTCTGTGGTTGGACTAACTAGGTGGTACATTGACTAAACCACATGCGACCAGAGGAGGTCGGACGAAGGCACCATTATGCTGGCCAAGTTCGCACACGGACCATTTGCCGACTCCTGGAGGTCGACATTACGAACCCAACACATGTTGTACAATTTAATGTTGCGTCATAATGTATACATAACGAATGGTCCGTGTGCGAACTTGACCCAAATAGGATAGCGGCCATGTTTTCGGGTTGGTTGCGGGCCAGGTTTTGGTGCCGTGAATCGTGCATCACGTGAACGTTGTTTTTGTTGCGCATGTTTTCGTATTTCATCAGCCGCGCTTTCGTACCTCGTGCTCGTTCATCCTCGTGCAATACAATTATGTGAAATAAATCAATTTTTGTAACACGAAGGAAAAACAAAATCGTATCCCCTTAGTTTGATTAACGGGCCGTAAAAGGGCCCTCTGAAAATTTGCAGCCCGATCCATACAGGCACCTGGGAGTTTTTCTTACACAACAGACACCTTACTCGCATTAGTATATAGATTAACGCCCCAGGGGTCAACGGTGGTACACACAGAGAACGATTAACATTTGCAGTTTTTCTGTGTGCGCTGTGCAATCTATGTAGCATTAAATGCACATAACACAAGTCTTGGAATTTCTACAAAATATTGTTACCATAATGATATGGTGCTCTCACGGACAATCGCGATAATCACTTGTCAACACAAAATTGTCGCAATTTTGAAGTTGAAATCATTCAACAGGAAGAAAAGGCTTTCCAAAACTTGTTTTTCCAGTATAATAGTGCTAATTTGTAAAAAACACCATTGTGATTAAAGTCAATGTCATAACGAACAACTTTAATGAAAGGCCTTAGTGACTGTATTATTATTTACCGAAAAAATAAAAGCCGACGGTCGGTGTCATCGCTCTGTCACAACATAGTCTTTGCATGTATTTGCCATCAGCTGAGATGATGTAGTACCCACTATAAGTCAAGTGATGATATGTAAACATTGGTCGCGTAATCGGTCTATCACGTCTAAAGGTAAACATCATCATTGTTTACTTACATTGACACATGTCTGATGTTGTTGCACCAGTGCTTTGGGTTATTGCCCAATTAGGGCATGGGTCACATGAGCTCTGGCCTTCCTCTGACTGGTAGCTATGAAGAGGACAAGGGGTACATGGCTGCACCCCTGTAGAGGAAAATGTCCCAATACAGCACACATCTGAAATAAGTTATTGCATAATTAAAAAAATAAATAAACTATTCCAGCCAGCAATATATTACCAATGGTGAATATAACCCATTGGTTTTGTACAAAAAACGAAATGAGGAGGTCTCAAGGTCTGTCATTTTCGGATCACTATTGTAAAAGTCCTCAAGGTTATCATTTCACACGGTCACAGATACATGCAGTTCTGAGCAGAGTAAAGCCACCATACAAAACCTTTACAATTAAATGATTCGATGGTTGGTCCACTTCAAATGATTATTTCTCCTAAATGTTTTTCCCCATTTCAAAAGCTTTATAGACTCAATGGAAAAACAAAAAAATCACAAAGCGTGAACATTTCTTTGACACATTGATCTACTCCTTTCAAGAAAAGGACACTTGAAGGCAGTAAATGTTCAAAAGCCTTCTTGCAAATCAAATCCATCATAGAGTCACATTCACTAACTGTTTTGTTTAAAAACAGTCTGGTAAATGGTCACAAGAGCATATTCTGATGATTAATCAGAAAAAGGCAGTCTTGCAAAATGTTTCATTGTTTTCTTCTCTTTTTTTTCTTTGTTAATTAATTTGAAAAGTTCAATTTAAGAAATTTGTAAGCTTTAGTATATCTGGATAAAAATGCATATCAACAGCGACTGATTCATACCTGTACAATCAGCAATAGAAGAAGAACCCATTCTGGCTGTAGACTGACCGACTGGACATTGCTCACAGTGGTTAGACCCTATCATAGCCTGGTACAATCCTTTGTAACATTTCAAGCACGGCTGAAGTCCAGTGCTCGAGAAGTGACCATACGGACAAATACCTGAAAAATAAACGTCGTAAAGAGAAGTACAATTATTGCGTTTTAGGATTCTGTCTTGAACAATTGTATCAGTGAAGGCTTCATCGGTAGTTAAGGCCAGATTGCTGAAAAGGATTAAATTTGCCAACAGCCACAGCTGTAGTGAAAGTCATTTAATTCAGAGGCGGCCTAATACTTTGGTAACATCAGTAGATTGGAATGAGAAACATTTAATAACAATCATCGTTAGAGTGTGTAGAGGAAGCAACAAAAGAGAGGAGACCAAAGCTGAGATGGGAAGATGGGCTTCATGACAAGACTGGTGTCAATGTGTAAAAAAACCGATTTGCTCAAACCAGGCAGAGGTGGCACGGTTCATCAGACCGCTCATATTGTTCCATCATAGTAGGTTAGCCACGATCAGAATTTGACATGAACCTCACTGAAAATACATGACACAGCAATTCAACTAGCTGCAACTTGAGTCATTCATTTATTCATTTATCCAATTATCCATTTATCCAATTATCCATTTATCCATTTATCCATTTATCCATTTATCCATTTATCCATTTATCCATTTATCCATTTATCCATTTATCCATTTTTTTCTTGCTTTGAAGCTATAAAGCTTCATTTATTCAACAACAACAAAAACACAAAAGAGTATACATCAATTCCACATTACCATGTATAAGGTCCACAAATATATATATTATATAGAAATCTATGAGAAAACACAACAATTAAAAATAAAACAGATAAGAGCATAGTTATACACAAATTAACGTGACATAATCACGTGATGATACCAAAAGAATTTAACAAATGAAATTCATTGCAGAAGTTGAAAACAAGTTCTACACCTCCAATAATTTTATAAAGGACTATAAGTATAACATTTATCCATTTATTCATTTCTCCATTTATTTATTTGTTGTATTTTTGTATTTTTTATTTTTGTATTTATGTATGTATGTATGTATGTATGTATGTATGTATTAATGTATGTATGTATGTATGTGTGTATGTGCGCGTGCGCGTGCGTGTGTGTGTGTGTGTGTGTGTGTGTGTGTGTGTGTGTGTGTGGATGTGTGTGTGTGTGGACGCACGGAAGGGCATATGTGGGGTCCTGACAACAATGGAACAATGGACCCCACAAGGTCATTTCAATAGGAACAATTGGGCCCCACAAGGGAATTCTTCAGAAAAGGGAATAATAGAACAACAATAGAAGTACCCCACATTCCGGATCCGTAAGGATGTGTGTGTGTGTGTGTGTGTGTGTGTATGTATGTATGTATTTATTTATTATTATTTTTTTTTCTCTTGATTTGGAGTTAAAATACTCCGTTTATTCAACAACAACATCAGCAACAACATACATCAATAAAACAAGCTCCAATAAATACTGCTATCATATAACAGATACAATGAGCTACGGGAGGTCATACAAAAAATTAAAATGATATAATACCAAAAAAAAAAAAAAAAAAAAGTAAATCATTGTATATACATTTTAGCGTGACATAATCACGGTGTTCGAGAGAAACAATGGGTAGAAATTACTTCAGACTAAAACAAATTAATAAATAAATAAATAAATAAAAAGGAACATGGTGACGGCCTTTAGTGAAAAAGGCAATTAGTAGTCAAACTTGACATCATCATTAATGGTGAAACATAACGCATTATTTCTAGTGTAAATTGTTTTGAAAGAGTCTGGGCTCAATCTGGTCTTTTCCATACGCAGAAAGTATTTCAAGGAACTTTTTAACTGAATGATGATGTCAATTTCTGCTGGTCTGGAATAACTGTTGAACACCTTTATGCATCGTATATTCCAGATCAGCCTGAGCAGTTTAGTTACGACAATAGCCTGAACTGGTTCCAAATCATAACCAAGAATTATATTAGAGTCATTCAAGTAATAGTGTTTGTTACCAGTATATTTTCGGAGAAGTCTTTCCACAAAGATCCAAGCCTCCAAAGTGTGGGTACAATAAATAAAGATGTATGTTTACACGTGTCTCGGACATAATAATTCTGTCACGCATTTAGTTTGCTCATGTGGGTTTTGGAGTCCTTTAATTTAACATCATAAATAACATTTTCAATTTTAATAACAAGAAGAAAAACTAAATTAAATTTTCTACATGTATTACTTATTTTATACTAGGCTCAGGTCGGTACCTTTCTGTCAGGTCAACATAAGACCAACACTTAAGTTTCTTTGCTTGTAACTTTATGTTGACTTGTACCTAATGGTTGCCTAGTATAAACTGGCCCGTTTTCTTTGCATAGGCCGAATACTAACTGTCTGTTTCTTTTACCTCAACAAATTAACCAACTGAACCAGTCTCTGGCCAAAATTAACCTTTTACTGAATACGTTTAAATACACGTACAATAGTTATCGTTATTATTTACCCGATTTGGGGGGCAAAAAGGAGGTGGGGACGGATGGTGGAAAATTGACGAGACAAACTTGGGCGCTGTTGCCTCTGCTGTAGCCAAGACTAGAATGCCCAGTACTCTAGCCGTTCCTGGGTTGAAGACTTTGGTTTCAGCCAATACCTTTGTGTTTTTGCTGCTTTCTTATTTGATTGTAAAGCCCTCACAAAAGAAGTCTATTAACCTTGCGAGCCACAACGGGGAGCCTCCGGAAGGCACTTTTTTTCCTTTTTTTAATTACTGAAAAATGTTTGGGCCAATTCCGCTGAAACTACATGGAACCCTCAATGAAACCCTCTAGTTTGACATTCTAAAGTCACTTTTAACATTGCGCGCTATGTACAGGTCAGGCAAATTTTGGAATAGCCTGGACTCCAGCCGAACCTTATTCATTTGTGTAGAAAGTATAAGCCCATTGTAGTGTGTGCAGATCTAATCACCTTGAGTTTTTTTGCAGCTAGGCTAGCAAAGCTCAATGCTATGAGTCATCCTAGTCCAGTGACAGGTTGTAAATAAACAGCGGTTCCCACAGGTGCTGTCTACCACTGTTTTATGTCCATGTTTCAGACGACTGTTTGATGTACTGCTCATATTGTATGGCAGTTACTGTACAACAAGAAATCGTGTAGGCCCTACTGTACTTATAAGAAGTGGCAGTTACTGTTAAAAAAATCATGTGAACCAACCTATAAATTGCCTGAATGCTTCAATCCTTTCTAGGTGTGTCCAGGGGGACCTCCATTCATCTATATAGACCCTTAGAAAAGGGATTGTGTCATCCAAACAATGTTATATACGCTTATTAAGAAACTGCCTTCTGTGAGCTCCCCCTTTGCTGCATGAGGACATTCAAGGGGGGTGCTGCTCGCAGGGTTAAAGCCTTTTTGTGCTGCCCAGGCTGGCGCTTTAACCCTAGCTAGTTATATAACTAACCCCTAATTAGGGTACACCTGTGCCCTGAATGTAAGTGAACAATAAGCCAGCTTGGTGTGTGACTCTTCACCCACACTAGCTCAAACTGTTCGACACGCTCTCCATAAATCAGATTAAACTTTTTGTTCAATCTCGTCTATGTTCGTGAGTTTCATTGTTAACGTTACAAAGCGGGCATGTTAGTTCTTTAACAACACCAATTTTCAGCAAAACGTCTTTAGTGGGTAGAATTCTATGTCTAAGTTTGTACATAAACTGTTTGTCATCCGGATCCATTAACCCATTTTTCCAATTACTCATCCAAACTGAAGGCCAAGGTAAATCTTGTCCTAGGTGAAAAATATTTTCCCATTTTACTTGCACCTTGGGAGAAACAAATTTACACATAATGCAGTTCATATAATTAGACTTCATATTAGTTTCATAAATAGGAACAGTCTTGCTTTGATGATCACAAATGGCAAGCCAGTTACTCATGTGCACTGCCGGTCCTTCTCTTTTCTCATTGATTAAAGTATAGTCTATGTGTATTTCAATTCTCTTCAATATTCTACCAGCATTAATATGTTTAATATCACATGCTCTGGCAATATCTTGAAAGGAAAACAGTTCTCCTTGTCTGACAACATCTCCCACATTGTAACAACCCGCATATTTTAGAAGAGGGCTCTTTAAAATTGATTCATCCCTAGTAACCTTGACATTATTCCACAATGGAACTTCCATGGCTTCCCAAATGCTGGTAAAATTGCATAAAAGCTTCCCTCCTGCGTACTTATAAGCAACAATAAGATCATGATAAAACGGGGTGATTTGAAGATTCTTACGAATGTTAGCAAATATATACCATTCTAAATGATCGGCAGCTCCGGCAAATTTCAACCAGTAATCAAAATACAGTTTCCATTTACCTTCAGAGGATGAGTACCGAACTAACCATTGAAGCTTAAGGCTCATTAATTTACTCTCAATATCCAAAAGGCCCATTCCCCCCATTTAGGGGGACCTATGATGGTATTTCTCTTGATTTTCTCCATTTTCCCACTCCAAAAAAATTTCCAAATCAGATCATTCATCTTTTTGATCCAGTAGTTGGGACATTCAACTACGCTTCCCAAATAGTTAATCCCTGCTCCTATCAAATTGTTCACAATAACCACTTTACCATTTAAAGTGAGGTGACGTTTGGACCATTTGTCAAGAGTAGAGCTAATTTTGTTAATTCTGGGACCCCAATTGTCTTCAGGCGTAATGTCAGTCCCAAATATGATACCGAGAATTTTGAGTTTCTTAACAAATTTGAAATTACCCGGGCTATCTGTTCTACTTCTCCAGTTCCCTAACCAAAGACCTTTAGATTTATTAACATTAAGTTTAGAACCACTACCTTTACATTACACGTTGAGAATGTTCTGAATGACTTCGAATTCCCTATTGTCACTAACAAATATATTAGTGTCGTCAGCATGTTGGTTTAAACGAACACTGCATTCCCCATTAGGGGTAACAATACCATTAAGTTTACAACTACTTCTGACTAGGGAAGCTAACCCCTCCGCACAAATGGAATACAACAAAGGAGATAGTGGGCACCCTTGTCGTATCCCTCGTTCAACCTTAACGGGAGCGCCAATGAAATTGTTCAGGATAATACTACAATAAGGATTACTGTAAAGAACTTTAATCCACTTAATCAGTTTCGGCGGGATACCCATTCTGTCCATAACTGTAAACATATAATCCCAGCTAATACGATCAAAAGCTTTTTCTTGATCTATGCTGAGAAGACAAGCTTGTAAATTATTCCAGTTAGCAAAATCAATAACATCTCGCAAAAGTATAATATTCTCTTGAATATTTCTAGAGGTTACCCCGCAAGTTTGCTCTTCGCCTATAATAAAGGGCATGATTAATTTCAATCTGTTGGTGATCACTTTAGACAGGAAAATAATCCACGTTGAGCAGACTAATGGGACGCCAGTTTTTCAATTCGTATCTATCGCCCACATTTTTATAAAAGAGTCTAATCAAAGCCATATTCATAGATTTACACATTGTACCTTTGTTTAGACAATCATTATGAACATTAATTAAATCTATGCTTATAACATCCCAATAGTTTTGGAAGAATTCTACAGTCAGACCATCCTGCCCTGGGGACTTATTTTTGTTCATCTGGAAAATAGCTTTCCTAACTTCGTCGGCTGTAATTTCACAATCAAGGCTAGAATGGATCTCTGTAGGAATTTGTTTAGTTTCTATTTTGGAAATAATATCTTCTAGGTGGAAAGGAGATATTTCCTCTGCCTTATACAAATTACTATAGAACACATTGGCACAGTTCAACATAGTGTCTGACTGGTTGGCATAACTACCATTGTTAGTGAGTAATTTGTCGATTTTCCCATTATTTATTTGCTGCTTTTCTAGGTTGAGGAAATATTTAGAAGCTTTTTCGCCTTCATCTTTAACAGTGTTGCGGATTCTAATTTGGGCTTTTTTCCATTCATTTGTCTCATAAATTTTAAGCTCAGTTTCAATTTCATTAATAGCATCAGCATCACAGTTTAAGCCTTTACTCAATAAATAAGCATGGCGTTTCTGTAAGTGAACGAAATGACGTTTTTGATCAGAGGCTTTTTCTCTACCAAAGTCCCGAATAATTTCCTTTATTTTAAATTTGCCACTTTCCCACCAGTCAGACACCTTGTCATAATTATACTTTTGTGTTTTCCAGTAATTCCAAAAAGTAACAAACCTGAAGTTGCAATCTTTGTCTTTCAGCAGACTATTATTGCAAATCCATCTGCCTTGGCCGTGAGGGGTGTCGATATCACACAATTTAAGACCTGTAACTTGATGATCAGACAGACCACTGGAAATTACAGAGAACTCATTAACTTTATTCATAAGATTAGACGAAATAAACAGATAATCAATTCTACTTGCTTGATTGCAACCTTTATGATAATGAGTGTATCCTTCTTTACCTGGATGAATGGTACGCCATGAATCAACTATGTCTTTTTCTTGAAGTACGTTAGTTAAAACAATTTTACTGCCATCTCTAATTGGATTATCAAGGATACAGTTAAAATCCCCTCCAACAATCCAATTGTCTACACCTGTGATTTGGTCGCTAAGATTATCGAAAAACTGAGTACGTTGATTAATTTGGTTTGGGGCATAGACAGAAGCAATGCAAAATGTATTTTTGTTCCAGTCAACTTGAGCTTTAATACATCTACCTTTATCGTCGGTAGTAATATTGGTAACATTTAGACTGACCTTGTGAGAAGTTAGAATTGCTACTCCTCTAGACTGTCTATTTCCATGACTGAAGAACATTTTGCCTTGCCACTGCTTGTCCCACAACAATTCATCGTTTAATTCACTGTGGGTTTCTTGCAGGAAAATGAGACTAAATTTCCGGCGACATAAAAAATCAAAAAGAACATTTCTTTTCAGATCATTCCTCAATCCATTGACATTTAGTGAAGCAATGGATAATAGAGACATAAACAACAGAAACCAGTTCATGTTCATATTGGTGATGAGGGTATTTACACTTTTTCCACTGGTCTCCCCCTTCCCCTTCCTCTTGGAGTACTTTGACTAGGCTGACTGGTATGCTCTTGCTTGTCTTGATTGTTGCTTGTAGAGGGTTGTGAGTCAGAATGTGTGTCCGTTGTTTTCCGTGCCCACGAGGTTCTTTTTTTCCCTTGTTCTTCGTACTCCTCCTCTATTGTAAACGACGAAACCATCTTGGTCTGTTTCATCCTCGTCAACATGAGAGTTGTCAGATTTACCATCGTCCTCGTTGACTCCTTCACGTCTGTCTCTGGATCTGTATTTTGTAGAAGTTTTCCTTTCCGGTCTGTTTGTCTCACATTGTTTCCCTTGGGATGTTAACTCAGGTTCGGATGTGTTTTCTTGTTCGGAGTGCTGGATATGTTCTTCTTCCACGTCAGATTCCTCTTCATATCTGTCATCTCTGGACATCTTGTTGCTTGTGCTTGTTCTCTGGTTCTCTTCTGGTGATTTTCTTTTCATTGATTTTGATGGTTTCGCCTGGAGTGTCACTTTGACACGTCCTGTTTTTACAGCATCATCCCAAAATGATGGAGGACGGCTTGACTTTCCAGTGTTTTTTTTTTTGTTTGACCTGATTGGGAGGCAGCTTCAGCGAAGGATTTCTTGTTCAAGGTAGACTTTTGGGGTTCAGGTTTAGTTTTTTTGGTTTCAGTAGTGGCTTTGTCTGTTACGTCTGCTTCCTCGTCGTCATAGTTCTGTTCATCATGGTTGGAGTTTGTTGGCCTTTCCCTTGGTACATATATAACTTGAGTGATTTCTGTGTTGCGATTGTCTTCCTGGTCAGACTCATCTGTTGTATTGTTGTACTTGTCATTTGTTCTATGCCAGTTTGCTTGGTGGCTATAACTCCCGCATACGAAACATCTCCCTCTTGCTGGGCAGTCTCTTGCAAGATGGCCGGGTTCTTCACATATCTTACACGTTCTGTTCTGCCCTCTATATCGGACTGGTAGAGTAAACCCACCGACTTTCACATAACTTGGTACGGCTTTTTTTAAAGTTCTTTACTAGACAGCTTCGGACACCCGTCTCTATATCTTCGTTGAAAACGTGGTGTTGTCTCTTGATGTTAGCCACTGTGCCGTAAGGTGAGATAGCATTTAAAACTATCTGATCGCTCATCTCGTACGGAACCTTGATGTAGATTACTGTACTGTTCTGTATATTCGCCCTTTCACATTGTATGAGTTGCTTCTGGAGAATCATACCTCTATTCAGCAATGCATTTCAGTGTTGCGACTGATTAAAGCTCTTTTTGTAGAGCTGTATGGATTTCTTCAGGCGTGACGCGGTTTTCCATTGATCTTGTGTTAAACCTCACCGTGTTGGGCCTATTGAGCTGACCCATGATTCAAAACGGCCGTCTTCCCGGCCTTTTTCAGATACGAAATTCTGAGGCCCCAGGCCTCAGAACTACAATTTTTGTTCAAACTGCCCTCAAGATTTGATGTATGTCACCTACCCTACTAGGAGAAACGTCTGTCTCTATTACTCGATGGCAAAAACGGCTGATAAAACGCAATTTCACCAAAATAACCAGGAGCTGAGTCGATGACACGTCTTGCGCCCTCAACGCCTATTTATTTATTTATTTATTTATTGTATTCATTCATTCATTCATTCATTCCGTTTTCGTTCGTCGTTTTCGTTCGTTCGTTCGTTCGTTCGTTCGTTCGTCTCGTTCGTTCGTTCGTTCGTTCGTTCGTTCGTTCGTTCGTTCGTTTCGTTTCGTTCGTTCGTTCGTTCGTTCGTTCGTTCGTTCGTTCGTTCGTTCGTTCGTTCGTTCGTTTCGTTCGTTCGTTCGTTCGTTCGTTCGTTCGTTCGTTCGTTCGTTCGTTCGTTCGTTCGTTCGTTCGTTCGTTCGTTCGTTCGTTCGTTCGTTCGTCCTCCGTTCGTTCGTTCGTTCGTTCGTTCGTTTCGTTCGTTCGTTCGTTCCGTTCGTCTCGTTCGTCCGTCGTCGTCCGTTCGTTCGTTCGTTCGTTCGTTCGTTCGTTCGTTCGTTCGTTCGTTCGTTCGTTCGTTCGTTCGTTCGTTCGTTCGTTCGTTCGTTCGTTCGTTCGTTCGTTCGTTCGTTCGTTCGTTCGTTCGTTCGTTCGTTCGTTCGTTCGTTCGTTTTTGTTTTTATTTTTTCTTTATCTTTTTGATTTATTTATTTATTTATTTATTTATTTATTTTTTATTTTTTAATATTTTATTTCATATTTTGGCGGGGGATTTAAGTGTATCAGACTTGTGGATGTGTGCGCAAAGTTGTGATTGGTCAATACATGAACAAGCAGAGGTTAATGCCAGGTTTCCACTTTCACGATTCGCGCCACGATTGAAATCGTGGTCTTAATCGTGGAGTAATCGTGGTGATCCTATCAGATCTTATCAGATCTTAAGATTAGTCGTGGCAATCGTGTTAATCGTAGAAAAATTGTGGACGGTTCAAAACATTTTCTACGATCAACACGATTAATTTGTAATCGTGATCATCCCATCAGATCCTAATTATTGGATCATAATAAAGCGTGACTGATCGCATCTAATCGTGCTTCGATATCGTGGTGTTCAGGATCAACTTAGACAATAAACACCACGCTCTGTTGAGCTGGTTGTGGGTTGTAGTGTTCACTCTGTAGAAGTACAAGAAACAATGGCCAGTCGGCTTGTGATATTTTCGTCGGGGTCAAATCGTAGCTCAATTCGTGATCACTCGATCCTCTTCGTTGACATCGCGACCACAATTGTATCATATCGCAACAGAACGCATCGGTTCGTGATGAATGTATCGGAAGGTATCCGAACATATTTTCACGTATCTGATCGTCCCAAATCGGGGACCATGATCGTGTCACATTGAGACCCAAACGTGGACCCAATCGGGACAATACTATCAGATCAGATATGATCGTATCTGAACGGGAGACCAGATCGTGACAGATCGTGTCACCTGAAATTGACTAATCTTGACCATATCACATCCTAGCGCACCAAATTGTACTAGAACGTATCGACTCGCATCACATCTTATCCAAACCTGACATTTCAAAGAAGTTTCAGGATCAGCTACGAACGACCAATCGTGACGTTCGTAACGGATCGTACGACAGTGGGAACCTAGCATAACGGATCAGTCAATGCAAGATTTTTGAGACGATAGCAGGCGTCTCACTCATTAGGCCTACTTCTTTTCTATTTCGGCGTAGAAAACAATGCAAAAGGACCGGTGAGTGGGACGCTCACTATCGTCTCAAAAGTCTCCAATTGGAGTTTGGACACAAAAAGCTAAAGAACACCCACCCAGACAGTCGTCAGCACTCTTGGTTGTATTTCCAATGGTTGACGTTCCCGGGGGACATGTCCTGCAGGTTAACTGTGCCTCTTCATCTTGATAGGATCCTACTGGGCAACTCCTACATGCAACGGCTGCACTGTCAAAGTAAAACCCCAAACCACATTCCACTAGAGAAAAAGGAAAACCACAACCGAAATCAATTGAAAGTTTTTTAATAAAACACCACTATTATCTTAGAGAAAAATGTATTAATACTTGCACGTTTTCCTCTAATAATAAGTTGACAACTACTATTTTGAAATTAGGACATTATGGTCAATTTTTGAGGCAGTATTTTAAGGTGTTGACTGTGTTTCAGATTGGATAACAGTGCTGTGCAAGAGAAACAGTTTAAAATTGACAATAAATAGTTAGGAATCAAATTGTGTTGACAAAGGGATAAACGAACATACCACAATCTAAATCAGCTGTTGACACAAATCCCAAGGCGCAGATCGGGCTTGGTTCATCGTCAAACGTAAATACAGGATGAGGATTTACATCCAAGCCCTGAACATCCGGGACAAGGTCCCCCTCATCACTTTTCTCCAGTACATTTTCTGTTAGTATAAAGAGAGTATCATACCCATACCATTTCTCTTCCTCAAAAACATCACTCTCCATCATTGGATCAGCGGGCAGGTGATATATCATATCAAATGACACAGTCAGCTCAAAGTCCATTGAGGCATCCCTACGACTGCGAGTTTGACTTCTTTTGGGATTATGGAGTATGGTTGGATGTTTACGACGATACATCTTAGGATTATAACTCCCGCATACGAAACATCTCCCTCTTGCTGGGCAGTCTCTTGCAAGATGGCCGGGTTCTTCACATATCTTACACGTTCTGTTCTGCCCTCTATATCGGACTGGTAGAGTAAACCCACCGACTTTCACATAACTTGGTACGGCTTTTTTTAAAGTTCTTTACTAGACAGCTTCGGACACCCGTCTCTATATCTTCGTTGAAAACGTGGTGTTGTCTCTTGATGTTAGCCACTGTGCCGTAAGGTGAGATAGCATTTAAAACTATCTGATCGCTCATCTCGTACGGAACCTTGATGTAGATTACTGTACTGTTCTGTATATTCGCCCTTTCACATTGTATGAGTTGCTTCTGGAGAATCATACCTCTATTCAGCAATGCATTTCAGTGTTGCGACTGATTAAAGCTCTTTTTGTAGAGCTGTATGGATTTCTTCAGGCGTGACGCGGTTTTCCATTGATCTTGTGTTAAACCTCACCGTGTTGGGCCTATTGAGCTGACCCATGATTCAAAACGGCCGTCTTCCCGGCCTTTTTCAGATACGAAATTCTGAGGCCCCAGGCCTCAGAACTACAATTTTTGTTCAAACTGCCCTCAAGATTTGATGTATGTCACCTACCCTACTAGGAGAAACGTCTGTCTCTATTACTCGATGGCAAAAACGGCTGATAAAACGCAATTTCACCAAAATAACCAGGAGCTGAGTCGATGACACGTCTTGCGCCCTCAACGCCTATTTATTTATTTATTTATTTATTGTATTCATTCATTCATTCATTCATTCCGTTCGTTCGTTCGTTCGTTTTCGTTCGTTCGTTCGTTCGTTCTCGTTCGTTCGTTCGTTCGTTTCGTTCGTTCGTTCGTTCGTTCGTTCGTTCGTTCGTTCGTTCGTTCGTTCGTTCGTTCGTTCGTTTCGTTCGTTCGTTTCGTTCGTTCGTTCGTTCGTTCGTTCGTTCGTTCGTTCGTTCGTTCGTTCGTTCGTTCGTTCGTTCGTTCGTTCGTTCGTTCGTTCGTTCGTTCGTCGTTCGTCGTCGTCGTTCGTCGTCGTTCGTTCGTTCGTTCGTTCGTTTCGTTCGTTCGTTCGTCGTCCGTCGTTCGTTCCGTCGTTCGTTCGTTCGTTCGTTCGTTCGTCGTTCGTTCGTTCGTTCGTTCGTTCGTTCGTTCGTTCGTTCGTTCGTTCGTTTGTTCGTTCGTTCGTTTGTTCGTTTCGTTCGTGTTCGGTTCGTCGTTCGTTCGTTCGTTCGTTCGTTCGTTCGTTCGTTCGTTCGTTCGGGTTTTGTTTATTTTATTTTATTTATTTATTTATTTATTTATTTATTTTTTTATTTATTTTTTTAATATTTTTTTTCATATTTTGGCGGGGGATTTAAGTGTATCAGACTTGTGGATGTGTGCGCAAAGTTGTGATTGGTCAATACATGAACAAGCAGAGGTTAATGCCAGGTTTCCACTTTCACGATTCGCGCCACGATTGAAATCGTGGTCTTAATCGTGGAGTAATCGTGGTGATCCTATCAGATCTTATCAGATCTTAAGATTAGTCGTGGCAATCGTGTTAATCGTAGAAAAATTGTGGACGGTTCAAAACATTTTCTACGATCAACACGATTAATTTGTAATCGTGATCATCCCATCAGATCCTAATTATTGGATCATAATAAAGCGTGACTGATCGCATCTAATCGTGCTTCGATATCGTGGTGTTCAGGATCAACTTAGACAATAAACACCACGCTCTGTTGAGCTGGTTGTGGGTTGTAGTGTTCACTCTGTAGAAGTACAAGAAACAATGGCCAGTCGGCTTGTGATATTTTCGTCGGGGTCAAATCGTAGCTCAATTCGTGATCACTCGATCCTCTTCGTTGACATCGCGACCACAATTGTATCATATCGCAACAGAACGCATCGGTTCGTGATGAATGTATCGGAAGGTATCCGAACATATTTTCACGTATCTGATCGTCCCAAATCGGGGACCATGATCGTGTCACATTGAGACCCAAACGTGGACCCAATCGGGACAATACTATCAGATCAGATATGATCGTATCTGAACGGGAGACCAGATCGTGACAGATCGTGTCACCTGAAATTGACTAATCTTGACCATATCACATCCTAGCGCACCAAATTGTACTAGAACGTATCGACTCGCATCACATCTTATCCAAACCTGACATTTCAAAGAAGTTTCAGGATCAGCTACGAACGACCAATCGTGACGTTCGTAACGGATCGTACGACAGTGGGAACCTAGCATAACGGATCAGTCAATGCAAGATTTTTGAGACGATAGCAGGCGTCTCACTCATTAGGCCTACTTCTTTTCTATTTCGGCGTAGAAAACAATGCAAAAGGACCGGTGAGTGGGACGCTCACTATCGTCTCAAAAGTCTCCAATTGGAGTTTGGACACAAAAAGCTAAAGAACACCCACCCAGACAGTCGTCAGCACTCTTGGTTGTATTTCCAATGGTTGACGTTCCCGGGGGACATGTCCTGCAGGTTAACTGTGCCTCTTCATCTTGATAGGATCCTACTGGGCAACTCCTACATGCAACGGCTGCACTGTCAAAGTAAAACCCCAAACCACATTCCACTAGAGAAAAAGGAAAACCACAACCGAAATCAATTGAAAGTTTTTTAATAAAACACCACTATTATCTTAGAGAAAAATGTATTAATACTTGCACGTTTTCCTCTAATAATAAGTTGACAACTACTATTTTGAAATTAGGACATTATGGTCAATTTTTGAGGCAGTATTTTAAGGTGTTGACTGTGTTTCAGATTGGATAACAGTGCTGTGCAAGAGAAACAGTTTAAAATTGACAATAAATAGTTAGGAATCAAATTGTGTTGACAAAGGGATAAACGAACATACCACAATCTAAATCAGCTGTTGACACAAATCCCAAGGCGCAGATCGGGCTTGGTTCATCGTCAAACGTAAATACAGGATGAGGATTTACATCCAAGCCCTGAACATCCGGGACAAGGTCCCCCTCATCACTTTTCTCCAGTACATTTTCTGTTAGTATAAAGAGAGTATCATACCCATACCATTTCTCTTCCTCAAAAACATCACTCTCCATCATTGGATCAGCGGGCAGGTGATATATCATATCAAATGACACAGTCAGCTCAAAGTCCATTGAGGCATCCCTACGACTGCGAGTTTGACTTCTTTTGGGATTATGGAGTATGGTTGGATGTTTACGACGATACATCTTAGGATTATCTCGTGGATCTAAGGGAAGTATTCCCTCTTTTCTCATATCACTGAGCCACTTCTCTGCCTGTTCCTTAAGCTCTTTGTCAGTGTCCATCCCCAGAACGCTGTCATTCTTAGGTTGAAACATCTGTTGGACGCCACTGTGAACACTGTTAGTTGAACCTTTCCATCTGCTGACATCACGACGACCTCTTGATAAAGTGGCTCCACATGTCACCTGGACATTGTCCACATTGCATTTGTCAGCATTGTCTGTGCAGATTGCGCTGAAGTCCACCGACTGGTATAGAAGCAGGATGAATTGTTCTTTGATCTCTTGTTGTGTAGCAGGATCAGAGCAGTTTCCACTGAAATACTGTAGCGCAGATGAAAGTTTCATTGATTTACCTCGTCTCACTCCTGTTTTATATATTGGGAAAAGACGATTCGTCAGAAAGTCTCTGCAGCAACGAATAAACATATGTTAAAGTGACTTGACATGAATTGAAAACAAAACTTGCAAAAACAAAATTCCCAAAAACATTGCACCATGTTAGTCTATAGAAGCTGAGCGGAAGTGCCTGTTTGCAAACACAAGAATTGGCAAATTTTCAGTTGTACAAAGTGCTGCCTAGATTTTTAGTCTACCAATGGACAATTCCACGGTAACTCGCGTTACATTTAATGGGACATAGAAATGGTTTCCATCTGGTATTCTGTTGGTAAGGGACCCTGAAGATAGATGCGTCTGCTTCAAGGTGAATATTCAAGTTACTGAACAGCCAAAGACAGACCAAAAAAAAAACACCCTTTTTTTGCGAGACATTTAAATCGGTAACTCGTTTTAAAACAAAAGGACACAGACAAAAGGCTGAGTGCAGTTTATCTTAAATTCTTCAAATACAAACAAATCAAAACCTGAAATGTTTTTATTCATAACAATGTGGGTGTGTTGGTAACAAACTAGATTCAAAGATTAAAGTGGTTTTCAATCATCAGATTACAGAGAGCAGAAATGTCGGAATCTCGCGTTACTGTAACTCGCGTTACATTAGTCTATGAATAAAAGTAAACTATTACACAGTAATAATGGTTTTAACGTTGATATTTTGTACAAGTTCAACCATTCTTGCACATAATTTCAACAGAACAAGCCACAAAGCTTGACAAATTATTGCCATTATTGCCAAGAAATCAATAGGCAAGTTAAAACAATAGTAGTAAACAAAAATAGGCCTTCTGTTCATGACTAAAAGTATAATATTGCATATTACATTTTAATTAAGTCTTCAATTCAACATACCTTTTGTTCAAACAACCTACTGTGAAAAATGAATTGAATGGATATTATATACACTTTTATACTTTCATATACCTTACCTCAGTAAATATATTTACATTGCTCCCATGTTCTTAAAACTTAGTAAAAAACTTGTAGTGACATATGTATTAGCTATTTCAGGTTTGTAAAGTTTCAGCATCATGGCCTTCTGTGGGCTGTATATCATGTCCCTGGTGTTCGACCACGCCTAGAGCCATTACTTCCCAAATAAATGGGAAACATTCATAATCAACGGCATGTCAGTCCCCAATCTCAATGGTCTTCTTGTTGGAACTAAGGCCTACAAAAAACAATGTTATGTTGGCGTAACGTACCAGAAGAAAAAAATAGAATAGGAAGGAAGTTTTTTCTCTCTCCCAGCAACGAAAACTTGTTTTTTGTTTCTAACTGTTTCAGACTTCCTAGAAAGCAGCCCATGTATTCACTAGTGAACAACGCAGCGCAATATAGTGGGAGTCTGGTTCACAACTATACATGTGCAGTACATATGCATCTATCTCCGTACTACTAAAGTATCGGGCCTGCACAATCTTCTACATGTTTGTTGTGCAAAACATTGTGCACCCCAAAGTTCCAGGAGCGCTATCGTCATAAAACCATTATAAACGGCCATAAATGGGTTCAAACTTATTCATAACCAAAATCTTATATTTTAATTTTCAAAGTTCTTGACTGGAATAGTTTTGAATAATACCCAGGGTTGGATGTATGTTTAGGGTCGGTCGGGTTACGCCAACATAAAAGTCTTTTTTTTTGTCGAAGTGGCACGATGTCCTTGGATAGGAGAGAGTGATATACAACAGCATGATTGGTATACTTCAGGAAATGCATGCGGCTGATGCCAGCATCATTGTTAACCTTGTCAAACACAGATTTCAAGTGCAGAGTCTGGTTGCGTTTTTCTAACTCGGCTTCAGTTAGCTCAGTCAGTAACCTTCACATCGGGCATGTCTGATGCTACCTGCACGAATCTCAATGCGCTGCTGATGATTGATTTGCGTGTTGTAACCATGGTCCACACATGTAGCTTTGAAGAATCTCCCATATTATCAACAGGACCCTTTACATTTAATGTGCGGAATAAGTTCCATTCAATGATGTTTCCTTTGTAGAGCTGTAATAGCTGCGGCTAGAAACTTGTTTTTGAATTGTAATGCCGGGCCGTCACTCCACACGGACACTACTTTCTCTCACCGTGAGGAAGGTAGTCGAGAAGATAGTCAATAGAGGCCACAACATTGTCTATGGAATGAATGAAACTGTCGGAGGCAATAACATTGAAAAGGTAAACAAAAATTTTAAAAAAATATTTCGTTACTTCGAAATATTATTTCGTGGGAACGAAAAAATATTTAAAGGGGACGAAATAATTTTGTTATTTGTTTACCTTTTCAATATTGTTGTTTTACCTGTCCCTTTAGGGGCTCCGTATAAATGAGCAAGGCTTTCATCAAATTATTTTGCCGTTGCCTTGCACCTATGCTGAATGAACGCTGCTGCCTTTTCCCTCTTGATGAAGCAATGCTCAAGTAACTGAAGAAGAATACCCGCAATGTACTCGACAGGCTCCTCAGTAGTGGCCATTTTTTGCACTTTCACCATCCTTTCCCTCGTCTGTCTTCCTAAACAAGCCATGATGTATTAGCAGACTCAGTCAGATTTTCACCTTGTGTCAACCTTGTGCATTCACGCATCTGGGTCACTCATTGAACCAGCACGCTCTTGCTGGTTCTTGGCATAGGATGTTTTGTGGCAGCTCATAAGAATATCAAGAATATACTCAGGAAATTTTTTATGTAAGGCATTTACAGCACATAATAAGTTCTCGTGATATTTGCAGAGGCTGAAATTGCGAGGCAATTTACTGCTGAGGACGACATGCTCGGGCCGCAGTTCAGCAAATTTTGACCTGCCGACCAAACATAGTTTGGATGTTCGTCTTTGAACACTGCATATGTTTCCATAATTGAGGATGTCAAAAGCCTATTCTGGTGCTTTGTTTCGACCTGGGGCCTGCCTGCTAACATCATCACGCTAGTAGAACTTGTGAACTTGTTAATTTGCATCTTTATGAGACATCATTGTGTTTTGGTGGTTCAGGCTCTGTACACACCATGCGGTACAGTTTTTTGCAAGCAATTTTTCGACGCATTGGTGATCTAGCTAATGCTGCATTCATCATTTTTTGTGCTCTGCCCGTAGCTTTTGCAAAGGCTTGGGCACATCTGAAAGGTGTTGTTTTCTTCCATTTGTAGCAGCAGCGGCCCTTTTTTTGCGTTTTTCTGCTTTTGGCAACTCGTTTTCTTGAAGCCTCCCTGACTTTCTGCTGTTTCTGTCTCTGCTCAATAACAGGGAGTGATTCGCCAGTACATGTTTTCCTGTCATGACAATTCTTGGAGATTAAAGCATGACGCCGAGAGTATTGTAGTAGAAAGGTTACAAAGAATGCATTGAGCAAAACAGAAGATTGCTAAAAAAGATTTTGCACAGGTAGAATACAAGAAATAGGTTGGTGCAGCAAACTCATCGCCATGCATTGAGTATGACAGCATGTTTTCAAGAAACACAAAAATAAATTGTGGGTAATTTGATGAAGGCTGCACTTTTGTTTTAGCTCAACAGAGGATGCAACAGCCCTATAGAACGCTTTCACCTACCGCAGCCCACAAAAAAAACGGGAAAATTGCTACATTTTGTGGTAATTCGCATTACATGTGAGTAACTCGCGGTATTATCTAATATTATTGTAAGGGGTTTCATGTTTGTTGTATTTTACTGACATAATTGAAGGAAGAAGAAAAAAATGTACTCGATTAGTTTAATCTGTGTTTAGAAGGGGAAAAAATGTTGTTTGGTAACTCGCGTTCATCGTTCAAATACAACAAATTGATGCCATCATGTGAATTACTACGAATTCAACATGGATGTCTTTCTCACATGAGTTGAATAACACTCAGTACTCATCTAATTATCAGGTGAATCAATAAAAAAAAATGACTAGTCTTTGCAAGTTTTTTTCACACTCGATCTATTTTTTACCTTAACTTTGAAGCACAACAAGTATTGATTACAATTTCAAGCGTATTTTGAAAGTACTTGACCAATTCCAATAATTTTCCTTTCCAATGAACTAAACTTTGTACTTGACATTGGCAGATTATTAACTTTCTCTTGTCTTGAAATTTTTTGAGGACATGTCAACTTTCCTGTGGAATTGCCCGTATCAACTTTGCACACCAGTTTTAGTTGTGCGATACCACCATTCACCATTGGTCAAAATCATTAATAATTGACTGGCACTCTCTGATACTCACTGTTACAATCAGGAAACTCCTGCCGAGGTCCCCAAACGCCGGACAGTCCACAGACAAAGAAAGTCGTCCCCACATCAATTGATACATCATAGGCCTCATTACAGAACATTGAACAGAAGTGACCATACGACCACTCGTCACAAGCTTTAGCTCCGTTTCTCGGTGCCTCAAGCTCTGGGCATGAATTGACTAAAATGTAAAGGGAATTGAGAAAAAGAATAACCTGTTTGAGTTTAACCCATCAAAATAAATTATTGTTGTGATCATTGCTCAATGTTAATTAAAGCCCAAACACCCACTATTGTCGACCAAGCTGCTGTCTTATTGTTTAGACTTAGTTTTGCTTAGCAATGCCTCTATTAGTTTTGTACACAAAATCAAATTGCTGACATTTATTCGGTTTGTCCAACAACCTTGAACCTTTTTGCTTAGGTCATTAGTTTCAATTGGTAGATACACTCACCCACTGATTCAACACTAAAACTGTTTGACTCATTAATTGTAGTAGTTTTGAATACCAAGAATCATGCTAAAAAACATGATAAGTTAGGTCAGCAGCATGCTGGTCGGAATCAAGAAAACATGACTTCTAATTGGTTTGGCCAAAAGGGTGAAATATCTGCTTTCAATAACAACAGGAAGTAACTACTAATACAAACAATCCTCACGTGCGATTGTCACTCCAAACTGGCATATGCTGGTCTTTCCATTATCCAAATTGGTTGCAGTGCATTGAATATTAGTAGTACCCCATGGAAATGAAGCTCCGCTTGTGTGAGAGCAGGATATATCCAATTCATCCCCAGTCAGCTCTCGAAATTCCGGCTATGGAGAACAAAAGGGAACCCACACGTTTTTCAATTAAAATCCTATTTTAGTATTGACATCTGATTTTATTCTTATATTTTGGTAGGAATTTTCATTCCTAATATTTAATTTAATTCACTTACGATCAACTCAACATTGCAAGATGTACAGACAGGTAAATATAGAGTAGGTTTTGAACAAAGATGTATAAAGAACTACAAACAAATTATATTAGACACAATGAAGCAGAGGCAAATATAAAGGCAAGTCGTGTCAAGAAATGCCTTTATACAAGGAGATACTATAATTTAAAAAATATAAAATAAAGTAACAACAGCACGTACATGACAGACAGGGGACGGAACAGGACAAACAAACAAAGCTAACGCGACATACCGAACTAGGATAGAACAATAAGGTTAATCAAACTAGAAACTCTTAGAGAAGAAGGATGAAAAGAGAAGAAGATACCCAGGATAATTAGAGACAAGAGGTTGTTGTAAGATTTCTTAAAACAATCCACAGATAAATCCACTGACTTAATCTTGCCAGCAACACTACTCCAACGACGAGGTTCATATAATCCCAATGGGTTCAGTGAAGAGGTGGTGCATGCAATTGGCTGAAAAATACTGTGGTTTGATCTGTGGCTTTATGACCTCGAGTGTAGAAACTCCAAGTGATATACAATAATACCAGTGCAACTTGGTGCTACAACAAAGCACTGCACTACAACAGTGTGTTTTTCAGATGACTGTCAAACAAATTATGAAAATAAAAACAATAACAAAACACCGTTTTCATTTGCACATTCAAAATGACAGATTCCTTGATGCTTTTAAATTGTAGAAAAAGACCTATTTAATTATTTTTAAATACAAGATAGTAAGTTTTTTTTTAAGCAAACACAACGAGCAAACTGACAGTTTTCCTTGTACCAGGTATAAAGTACTAACTTTACCAGCATCATCTACCCCTACACCGTCATGAGTACTTGGAATTTAAAACGATTCAAAATTAGCAATCTTCGTCTTGTATGGGGTGGATAAACTCGGATACAATTGCATGGGCTTGCAGACTCATTAAATCTTTACCTTCGGCCAGTTTAGCAGAGTTTCTTTTTTATCAGTGGTGATATTTCGATTCTCTGGACATGATTCGATGATTGGTGACAGGTTGTCTGAATGGAGAGAAATTATACATCAAACTCAAAAAGAACAAATTCGAGGACGCAACAGATCGTGTGTTTTTTTTGGTCGGTGCAAAAACGTTGTAACTACAAGTTCTGTCAATTGTTTACATCACACAATTCACACAGACAAGAGGCAAAATGCAAACAAATTGTATCTCCGAAGGTTGGACACTGTTTGTACACCTGGGATGATACAACATTGTTGCATTTTCAAACAAGCATCTGGTGTAAACTCTAATATTTCGTGACACAAATAACTTTAAAATAAAATTGTCAAACATTTTGGCAGTGTTGCCGGGACAAAGACCAGCTTTTGTTTTTCTCTTGGACTCAATCTAACCACTCTTTGGTCTGGGTCTTAGCCGGTCAGTAGAGATTTTTAAATTTCACTAACCCTGGAAACAAGAACAAGACGATTGTTTCCGTTTTATAATGTACAGTGTATACAAATATTCGACCTTATTATCCCTTTATCTCTTATAGACTCCGCATAATATCTGTATGAAGCCAGACCAGGTTAAGGTTTGTAACTTTTAGCATAATACTCTTCTAAAATTACATTGTAAATTAAACTGTACAGCTATCCTTATGCAGATTCACACAAAAAGGTTATAATGGCCAAATGGAGAAATATCACAGCAACCATGTAAATCAAAGCTTTACTATGAAAACAAATATCAAAACAAACATACCCTCGATATTAACACTGAAAGAACACACGATGCTGTTCCCGGCAGCATCGCTGAAATTGTACGACACCAATGTATCCTGTGTGAAATTGTATGGTGAGCTGATGTCAGGGGGTTTCTTGGCAACTGTGGGTTCGTCACCAGAGTTGTCAATCGCCATGGGAACATCAAAGGAGAGGAGAACCCCAAGGGACTGGCCAGACATTGATCCAACTAAGGAGCCAGGGCAGACTTTGAGTACCGGTGGAACAGTATCTAAAATTCAGAGATTGAAAAAAACATTTCATATCAGTTGAGAATAACATTTTTGCCTATGAGGTTGAATGGTGATATGGATCTATTAAGAGAGAACTGGTTCATTTATTTGGCTAACCTTGGCATGTAACAGAGAGCATGTACAGATTCTGATCCCATGTACCATCAGCGAGGCACGTCACTTGTCTATGTTCGGGAGCGCCTGTGAGCTCAAATCCATTACGGCAGAAGAAGCTGCAGGTAGTACCATAATAAGGTTGTCCTGGACCACGGCAAACTGAGGGGTAGACACCTCCATTGATCGGGATAAGATCTGCTGGTAAAAGGGCACATTTGGCCACTGCCAACAAAATACAAATAAAACAGTTATTTAGAGAAATGGAATTTTTTTCCACCAGCATTAAAACACATTATTTTAGATTCACCGTACTCAGATAACATTTGTTCTTCGAACTGAGATATCTAGCCTTAATGCTGGTAGTCTCCCTGTTCTGTCAATATCATTCTTTGTTCGGGTGCCAGTCAGAAGCAATTCAACCTGTAGGCCCTAATTGCCGTATAGCCAGGGATTAAAACTAAGTTTTTCGAACAACCTGGGAAACGACAGCAGAGGGGTAACCTCAACCATGCCAATGGGATGCAACTTTCTATTTCAACTATCAAATAGTAAACCACAAGGGAAACTGACTGAGTAAACTATTAATAGTTTTGGTTTTGAACAACGAACAATTGATCAGAACGGGATTAAAACCAGCGTCCTCCGCATAAACAAGCCATCGCTCAACCAACTGACCTTTAGTCATTTTTTTTTCGAAACAGGGAGACCACAAATACTAGTGCTTAATAGCTAGTTGGCAAACCACCCGCACACTAATCCGGAAGTCTCGGGTTCAAATGTCGCTCTAGTAACTTTTGTTTTGTTCAACCCAAAGTTATTCCAAATTTATCCAGTTATTTTCCCTCGAATTTTATTACTTTACTAAAATGTAATGTAAATTTGAAGCCTTAAGATCCTGCAGGATACAGTAACTGTTTACACGCTTTTGGATGGGTATCAAACTTGGCATCAACTCTAGACCAACAACCAAAAAGGCTGGATTAATTCCTGTAACAAAAACAACTTACTTCTACATGTAATAAGGACATCATAACTTTGCCTTAACAATGAGAGACAGAGATTGCAGAAATTGCATCTTTGAAAATTACAACCCTTCTGATGTCCATCCGGTATCCAACTTGTCAGGTAAAAAGCTCTCATCATTTCAGAACAAAGGAAAAAAAAGGGAATTACAGTACTTAAAAAAGGGAACAAAGGACTAATTGAAACATACGTTTGGAATACAAATCCTATCCTTCAACCGTGGAGCTTGATGCACTTACATTGACAGGATGGGCTTCGACCGTCCCTGGTCCAAGACAACAAACTAGTGGTAGCATTCCTGGAGCAATTTGCCAATTCCGCGCCTCGAAGGTTGTAGCCATTCAGACAGCCCACCTGGCAGGTAGTTCCAAGACGATCATCACATGTACCAATAAAATGCCCAAAGAACGGTGGGTTAAGTGGTCTACATCGGGCAACTGTTGAAAAAAAGGTCACTTTGTCAAAATGTTTATTTGATGCAATTGCTGTTGAAGGTTTATTTGGTAAGCTTAGGTGTTCATTTGTTGTCTTGTTGAGTAACTCATGTAATTTTGTATAAATTATTTTCAGAAGCACATTGATAAACTATATTTACCATTGAGATTGTGGTATGTTCAGAAATGATTTTACTGAATAATTCTGCACAGTTTTATGGAGCTGCTTACCATTCTGCAGAGAAATATGCGCTTACCTAAGTTTTTGTCACCTGTAAGAAAGGATCATTTGATTGCGTGCGAGAAAACTTCGCATTACAAAGCACTATTGCGTTGGCACCTTGCGGTAACCAGCTATGCAGTTGGGATATTATGGTACAATGTACAAACCTCTCACACTGACTTCAAAGTTACAGGAAGCTTGATTTCCTGCTGTGTCTGTAGCAACACAGTTGATAGTATTATCCCCAACCGGTAGCAGTGCTGGTTGTGCTGGATTACAGATTATAGTTGGCGATTCACCAGAATTGTCTCTAGCTGCTACTGTCCATGTAACATTCACTTGAAGTGAGGTGCCCGTTGGGTATGCCACAAAGTCAAGCGGACAAGTTGTGAAATGTGGGTTTTCATAATCTACACAATTTAAATAAATCAACCACCAGCAATTAATGATGTTATCAGATGTTAGATTTGCAACGGGGATAAATAATATTTAAAAAATGTTTACCCTTACACCAGTGTGTGGAAAGCATTGTATACTCAGTACTTTCCCGAGTCCACAGGGATATTACTCGGGTGAAATTCGAACCCACGACCTTTGCCATACTAGAGCAGATGTCTTACCAACTAGACCATCGAGATTGCCAGGTGGCTAGAGGCAGTTCGAATCCTATATTTTTGTCAATAATTAGTTTTTGACAATTTTGGAGGAATCAAAATCAGTTAATCTGCAAACAATGGACATTCTGTTATCATGTTTTCAATCAAATAATATTATCAGAATTCCAATCAAACAGAACACAAAACTTCCCACGTATCTAGAAGCAACCGTTTACAGTCAAATTACATTTAGAATAATGACCTGCTTAAAGTTTATATGAACAGTTCAATGTGTAGATTTCTGGAGATTAAACATAATCTTACCAACGCAGCTGAATGCAGTGCTATCATGAGACCAATCCCCGCTACCAAGACATCGGATGAAGGTATACGAAGGAGGGTCTACTCTGTACCCAGATTGAGAACAGCGAAGATAGCAGATGTCGTTGTAATTTGGAGAGGTGAGGCAATCAGCTGGAGATATCTCCAAACCCTCAGTAGCAACTAAAGCTGGACAAATTCGCTCTGTAAAACAGTGGAAGCCAAGGTCAAACGGGGGCACACTCTGTGTAGTGTTTTTTTTGGTTTTTAAAAAGTTTCAGATAATGTATAGGTTTTAAACATCCGAAGTGGTTCATGAGTTAAGAATTTTTCAAATAATAGATGGATTATCTTGGAGTGGTCAATATACAATGTAACAGCGATAATGAATGCATTCTGATGCAAAACTTATGATAAAATAAGATGTAGTTCTTGAGATATAAACTTTTAACAATTGCAACTTAAGGATTGAACTAGAAGTCGAGTTCAAATTTGGTCACACCGAGTGTAGAATTGATTTAACACTTAAAAAGCATTCCGATGGTGTATAGGTTGTAATAATCCAACAGGTGGTTCTTCGGTTTTGATTGTTTTCAAATATTCAACTTTGATGTAATATAATTCATTACACAATGACGCCATCATGACTTCACAAAATTGTTGTCGTCTTAAAATAACAGGTTTACTTGTATAATGAATTTCAATGCTAAATCAATTTCAATCTTGATAAATGCTGTAGATCTAAGCCCGGAAAATTATTTTTTAAGAAGAAAAACAGAGGCAACTTCGACCTTCCAGTACGACCGGAAGTAAAGATCGTGCGATTCTGGTGTAAACTTTTTAAATGTTGCCCCAGTCTTGATTTGTCCGATGCCTAATTATGAACATCAGAGCTGTATAGTCCATTAAAAGACAGCAAATAGAAAATGGAAATTATTAAAACTAAAAAAACTAGTAATTCGACACCTGATGACATCTAATGACGTAATTGAGTTTCGGTCGTCTTCTTTATGAGATTCAATAGTCTGTTAAGTTTCAGTTGAAATATTGAGTAATGCTGTAGACAAGATTTGAGGGCAAAAAGAAGAGGAAAAACAAAAACGGACATTCAGTTTTTGTTGATTACAAAAACAAGGTGTTCGTGAGTGAAGATTGTGATTGATTGGATTTGTAACGACATTTCACCTTATCTACCCAATGTCTGATTCAAGAGTTAGATTGTTTCCCAATTTAAAAATTCAACCTCCGGTTCGAACTGGATGTTGGGGTTAAATGCAGTCACACTTTGTGTAGCGTTTGTTAGGTTTTCTAAGAAAATTGCGATGATTAAAAATTATAAAAATCCAATGCTTGGTTCAAAAGTTATGATTTTTCGAATGATAAACATTAACTTCCTGTTTGAACCGGGACTAAAGGTTTGTAGTGTTCGTTACCTTTTTGAAGACCTTAACAATGATGTATAAATTGTGAAAAACAAAACAGGAAGTCAAGGTCAAATGTGGTCACATTTTACTTTTTTTTTAGTACTTGTTGAGATTCTGAAGACATTTCAATAAACGTGAATATTATAAAAATCCATTGTGTGGTATGGTTGTTATAACTGTTTTTATATATTAAACTTCAACTTAAGGTTAAATGGGATAGCATTCTGCGTATCGCTTCTAAAGTTTTTACATTAACAGGAAGTCAAAGTCAAACGGGGTCACATATTGTTTAGCGCGCTTAAGGTTTATTAAGACCTTTCAGATGTTGTATGAATTGTAAAAGTTTAATGCGTGGTTCAGGAGTCATGATTTGTTAAAACAGTAAAACTACAACTTCCGGTTTGAACCAGAATTCAAGGTTGTGTAGTGAGTGTTTAGTTTATTAAGACTTTTCAGATGATGTATGAATTGTAAATATCCAATGTGTGGTTCAGCAGTTGATAATTTTCAAATATTAGACGGACTATCTCAGGGTGTCCAATCTACAATGAAACAACGAGCGCAACAATATATTCCTACATGTAGCTGTTCAGTACAATGTACATGCATGATGTGGCTGTACAGGTACAGTGTATGTCAGCCTCGCTACCATTAGACTAGCGGTAAAGATGGTATAAAGGTCTAGAAATTCGACCATCCAGTAGTGTCTGAGTATAGATGACAACCATGAATAAAAAAAAATTATCATGTAATATTTAAACATTCATTTTATGAATTGGGGCAGAATGCTAGGATAAAGACTAAAGTATCTAAGTTTTGTGTCCAGTGGTATAACTAAGGGGGGGGGGGGGGGGCATGGGCCCCCAACAACCAACCAATAAGACGAAGAGGAAGAGAAAGAGGGAACAGAAATAGAGCTCGAAACAAACAAAACAATCGGTCCTTTTCAGTACCACCACACTTCCCAAAGAGATAATTTCTTAACCTGTCACGACATTATTATTATTATATGGCATTTCCAAATAAATGTTTATTTAATTGTATGTTAATTAATAAAATCCACCACCTACATTTATCTTATGATGGCGAAGCGTAAACTTATTAAACGAGCTAACAACTCACAATCCAAACAAAAAGACAATCGCTGTTCACATAAGTACTTAAACCTTAAACGATTCAAAAAGAATAATATTCTTAATAAATTAGCATAAGTTATCAGAACTCAACTTTGTTCCAACTCCTGATAGGCCTACCCGTACTAAACTCTTGAGTAATTTCAACATCTTCCAAAGAAGAATAAGCATTGCTTTTTGTATGCACAACAAACAACCAAGGCTCAACCCTTCAAACTACAACCAAAGTGGCTCCCAAATACAACGCAATGTGGGCGACTCTCGAAAATTACTTTGAAGCCACTAAATACCAATTTGCTCATGTCAAACTTAGAAATCAGAAATCTAACATGACAAAACAAGAGCTATCAGCCATACTCAAGCTCAAACACAATCCAGACATCCTAATTAAACCCCACGATAACGGAAGAGGCATTTGCGTCGTAAACCGAACCGATGTATACCTACAAGTGGGTTACCAACATCTTGAATCCGAGCACAACACCCAGCTGGATTAAGATGTTACACCATAAACCATTACATTGGTTAATAACATACTCCTCTATTTACATCAGAACACCTACATCAACTAACAAACTTGGACATACCTTGACTCATCCTCCCTACAGTGCACCTGCTCTACAATGTATTTTCTCCCGAAGATACACAAAACACCACCCCGGTCATACCATTAGTAGGAAAACCAATAATAAATAGATGTTCAAGCCCAACGGCCGAATTATTAAAATTTGTGGACAATTTTCTTCTTCTTATAGTTACTGCTCAACCAATCTATGTACTTGACACAGCGGGCATACTGCGGAAACTAGAAGGAATTAATTTCCCGCCAAATGTTCTGACAACAAGTATTTATGTTGTTTCCATGTACACAATAATAATAATTATATATTTATATCGCGCACATATCTGTCAATAAAGGCACCCAATGCGCACAAGAGAAAATAAATAGTTACATTTAACAGAAAACTTGACACTGTTTTAGAAAGAACGTTTAAACAAATTGTCTTTAAACTGGACTTGAAGCACTGAAGGGATGGAGATGTACAAAGATCTCTTGGGAGAGTGTTCCAAACTCGTGGAGCAGCCACGCAGAATGACCTGTCTCCCCACGACCGTCTCGATCTGGTCTCAGAGAGCCTGTTATGAGTGTCAGAAGAGCGAAGACCAGAGCGTCCAGGTATATGTTTTTGTAGCAGCTCAGATAGGTAGGTTGGAGCTTGACCGTAAAGTGCTTTGTATGTAACCATGGAGAGTTTGTAGTTGGGTCATTGATTGACGGGGAGCCAGTGAAGTTGCTTCAAAATCGGTGTGATATGAGATGAAGACAGGGAACCAGAAATGAGACGAGCTGCTGTATTTTGTATTTTCTGCAGTCTGGAAATCTGTTTTTGAGGGAGCCCATACAATGTTGAATTATATAGGTCTAAGCGGGACGTGATGAAGGCATGCATGAGTTGTTTAGTTGCCTGTAGGTTCAGGTAATCTCCGATCCTGCGAATGTTTCAAAGATGGTAGACTGAAGTTGTAATACAGTTTGAGATTTGGGGCTCCATATTCATGCTGGCATCAAGCATGAGGCCTAGATCACGTACCTTGTCAGCAGGACGTATCTCAGAATCGGCAACTTTGAGACGAGGGATGGTAACTTTCTTTCTCTGTTGCACAGACCCAAATTAGATGAACTTGGTCTTACTTTCATTTAGCTTCAGATAGTTCTCTTTCATCCAGTCCGTGATCTAAGCTACACATGCCCCAAGCCGAGCTACAATGGTGTTAATGTCAGCTTGATTGGGCATGCAGGATACATACAGTTGTATGTTATATGCATACACTTGGTACATGAGGTTATGTCTAGTAATGATGTCCTTGATCGGAAGTATGTATAAGGAGAAAAACTGTGGGCCTAGCACGGAGCCTTGCGGAACAGAAAAGTCCATTGATACTGGTATCGATGAAACGGTTCCAACTTGCACTGATTGGGTCAGGCCATGGAGATATGAATTGCACCAATCAATGACAGATCCCCCAGAGCCAAGATCAATCAGTCTCTGCAACATCATCTTATGATCAACAGTATCGAATGCAGAACTTAGATCTAGGAGAACAAGACCCGTCAGCATACCCTGATCCATAGCTTGAAGCACGTCGTTGCAAACACGTAACACAGCCGTTTCAACGCTGTGATTCTTCTTGTATGCTGACTGACGGGGATCTTGGAGCTGTCTAGCATTAATGGATCCAAGAATACGTGAGGCCACAACTCGCTCAACTACCTTCCCCAGATACTTCAGGTTTGCCACAGGTCTATAACTTCCAAGCACTTCTTTGTCAAGATCTGATTTTTTCAGCAGCGGTTTAATCGTTGGATGCTTGAGATTGCCCGGAAAAACACCTCTTTCGAGTGACCTGTTCACCAGTCTTGTGATAAACGGCACAAAGATGTCTAAATGCTCCTTGATCAGCCAAGTTGGCAAAGGATCTTAACCACATGACTTAGCAGGTGAGTGCATGATGATTTTCTTCACCTCATCCATTGAAGCCGGCTCAAACGAGGAAAGATGTAGGTCCTCTGGTGAACTTGGTACCTCTTCACTCCTGGATCTATGTGTCACGTGTTGTCCTAGGTCATCACGTATTCTGGTGACCTTTAATACTTAAGAAATGTTCAGAGAACCTGTCGGCTAGATCTCGTTCTGACGTGAAGCTAGGTAATGCATGATCACCAACCATATGAAGAAGTTTGCCAATGATGATGAACAATGCTTTCATGTCAGTTGAGCAGCCTAGAACAGCTGCAGAATAAAACTCCCTTTTAGCTTTCCTGATGAGAGTGATTACACCTTAACATTGCTTCTGATACAGTTGTCGATCTGCGACCGATCTTCTCCATTTTCTCTCCAACCTTCGCTTAGTTTGTTTAGCAGCACAAATTTCATTGTTGTACCATGGTGAAATCCGTCTGTGTATTACAGGTCTGTTTCTTAAAGGTGCAAGTTGATCGATGAGATTTTGTAGTGAAGACTCATATTCATCCACTGATCTGGAAAGATGGTTGTTCTCTACATCGATTGATGACAAGGCTTCATAAGCACCAATTCGAAATAGATCTCTGTCCAGCCCCTTCTAATCACGCGTAGAAACGATCTTCCTCACAGACTTTGTTTTTTTTTAAAGCCAATCTGCATTTGATTGCGCTGTGGTTGGACAGTCCAGGGGCAACTGATACACTTGATATGATTGGTTCGCCGCCTCGTGTAATGAACAAGTCTAAAATGTGACCAATGCGATGAGTGGCACTGGTCACATGTTGAGTCATGTTGTAAGCAGTCAGAAGACTGTCGAAAATATGCGCATTCGTATCGGATGGCTCATCCATCCATATATTGAAATCACCAGTTATTAGGATTTCGGAAGGATAATGATCCATTAGCGAGCCAAACTCATCCACAAATAAATTAAACGGCAACCGGCGTCCTTTCTTGTCATTACCAGAACGATAGATGATAACAAGTCTAAAAGAACAAGAGTCGCTTGTAACTTGTACATGAAGGGACTCAAATGATGAGAATTGACCAGGTGTGTCAATTTTAGTTGTGAAGTTGCATTTATACAAAAGTCCAACACCTTCACCCTTACGTTCTTCACGGGCAACATGCACAAACTTGTAACCATCCGGTGTGGCATCTCAAACGATGACGTCATCATCAGCTTTCAACCATGTCTCATTGAGTGACACAAAGTCCAAATCCTGATCAATCACAAATTCCACAAATGCTGCTGTCTTGTTTCTGATCGACTGTAAGTTTATTGTACACAGTTTTGCAAATTCTGCAATCGGGTTAATACGAATCAGGTTTCCAAAATCAGAAATACGACTATTCACTCTTGCCTGCCTCCTACTGGATTGAATAACAGGGATAGCATTTTGGCGCTTGCATAAAGCTCGAACTCCTCTCTTTGTGGGATTCACCTTTGCAATGCAATTGTCCACGAGTGAATGGTATACATTAAGAGGCACTCTAGACTTTGAGCATTGTTGCCTTATTTCCAGAAGCTCCTTATTAGAATATGAAAGATGTGACATTTTCCAGAGGATAATGATGGTCACTACTGCAGCTTGGCATGCCATGGGTTAAAAACCGCCGGCTCAGCCAGTCAACAGTAATCCGTGTAGACAAACACTATATCATTTCTAAGATGTATTTTCCACAATTGTTCTTCTGAAGATAGTGAGCCAATGTTGACGGAAAAGGCCCGTGTTGTCAGTGAAGTTTCTTCTTTAAGATGACAGAACTATAAACGTCCTTGCATGCAGCAGTCCAAACTAAAACAATTAAACCTTAGGAGCTCATGTGCAGTGCAACAACTCGGCGCAACCGTCTAGTTCATTAGCTCAAACGTTCGCCAGACAGAGACGATAAACTGTGTGTACAATGCCTAAGACCGAAACCACCACCCGTACTCTATCACAAAACCACCATCCGACTACATCAGTAAACTCTTGGAACTGATTATAGGAAGAAACTGCTTCCAATTCGGTAACAAGTACTACCTACACAAAATCGGATTTGCCATGTGCTCAACTGCAAGCCCAGAAATTTGTGATTTTACACGACATGACCTGGAAAAAAATCATGGAATAAATCCCTGCAAAGAGGCACCCAACCACTGTGCACTGGCACATATCAAGAAAAACATAACCATTTCAAAATGGTAGATCCCAAACCCCGTGATACTCCTTGATATCCTGCAGTGTACCAATACACACTATTTAGGAGGGGTGTCAATCAACAGGGGTCGTCAATTTGGTCAGAAGGGGTGGTGAAAAAAAAAGAATTCCCATAGGTCATGCACAAACTTTTAATCTGCAGCACGTGCGCCACTCATCACTACCACAAGCTTAGTGGTAAGGCATGTTGTGTCTGACCACTCTAGGTTCAATGGCCTTTTGTGAATGAAGGTCTTGTGATCTTGTGCCGACAGCAGAGTGGTTTAGCAGACATAAATCATTGAGATGAGGCAGAACAGGCCCTCTTAACCTCTTAACCTATCAAATGGGCGTGGCCACTAAACTGTGGCCCGATACTGAGGCAACGTTGCGCCAATACAGGTGCAGCGTTGCAGGGATAAACTGATTACATCCTAACTGCTCGTCTTTAACAGCACTCTTGAAAGTTTCAAGAGCCTTATCCATACTATGAATCAAATACGACCGACCCTCAAACTTACTTTTGAGGCTTCAGATACTTCCATATGCCATTCAAAAGCGTCTGTCCCCCCCCCCCCCATGGCACAGTCAGCCGCTGTACGGTGTGAAATTGCGTGTAAAACTAATTTGGCTGCTCACAAACTCTTCTAACATGGTAACATTAGACTCAGAAACGTTCACTAAATCCCGTGAACTAAAAAAAAAAAAAAAAAAAAATATGCAAAATAAATTTAATTTATAAAGTATTTATAACAATTTATGATTAAGAGATGCCTGATGATGTCAAACACAACTACAAAAGTCTCACATCACATTTTAAAAGCTTAGGATAGGCTAACATTTGTTTGTAGGTGTTCGGACAAAAATCCGAAGACCTCTTGTTTTTGTTCGGTTATTTATTGAGGTGTTCGTGCAACGGTGCGAACAACTCATTGTTTTTGTTCGTTTTTTTTTTTTTTTTTTTTTGAGGTGTTCGTGCAGCAGCGCGAACAACTCATTGTTTTTGTTCGTTTTTTTTTTGTTTTTTTTTTAGTTTTTCTTCTTCTCACTGGGCTTTGTCCACAAAAAACGCATAGTTGCGGGGCCTATGTCAACATGAAACTTTACATGTAGGTAGATTGCAACTAGCAGATGATACAGAGGTAGTGGCGTCATGATGACGTCATCGGGTGTCAAATTACAAGCAAATTTAAGTCCAAAAAGTGACGTTAGGCCAATGCCTGTATGTCTCTGAATATTATAGCCACAGTATTCATATTTGGGCATATGATAGATCTAGACATGGGCAATCTTTAAAAAGTTAACACCAAAATCGTATGACCTTTACTTCCGGGTCGTTACCCTAGGTCGAAGTTTGCCTTTGGATTTTTTCTTGAAAAACATCACTTTCGGGCTTATTTACGGCATAACTCAAGATTGAAATTGAATTGAACATTGAAACTCATCAGGCATTTGAACCTTAACATCAAAACAACACAAACTTGATAATGTCATGATGACGTCATAAGGTTTTGAATTACAATAAATAAAGTTTCATATTTGTAAAAATCATAACTTGTGAGCCGCATGTTCGATTTTTACAATCGACACATCATCGGACAGATCGTTGAAAGTTTAACAAACATTACACAAACCTTGACCCCATTTGACCTTAACTTCCGGTTCAAATCGGAAGTTGAAAATTTCAAAAATTCATATCTCAAAAACTACTGTTACTTTAGTCACAATGTTTACATCAGGTTGTAGGTCATTGAGCTTTCTCAAACATTTGCACAGAGATGATCTCAATTTGACCTTAACTTCCGGTCGTAATCAGACGTTAAAGCCCACGAGTGTGATTACCCGCGTTTAACCCTCGGAGAAGCAACGTGGTGAAAAAATTCTCCACATTTTCCAAATATGGTCATATTTTTTTTTTCAATGGGCCAAAAAAGCCACGATTTTTTGTATTCGACACCCCTTGTATACACCACAAGCCTGTAGACTCCCATTGGTCAGGCTATAACCACTGCCGAGTAAGAATTATTTAATGACAGCAGTCCCAATGGACAGCTATGCCCTTGGGAATTGTAACTTGATATCTTAGTGAGCCAACTCCTTGTGCCTATATCTCTTTGTGTCAACCCTGTGCCGCCCAGAGCTAAAACAGGTCGTAAATAACACACACTGCTGGCCCAGACAAAAGCCCTGTGGAGTTTAAAATTGCTTTGGGCTTGCAGGAGGGGGTCATTGACCTAAAAAACTGGGTGGTGAAAAAATTCTCCAACTGGATCCACCGCGTTTTACAGAAGGGCCCGCTGCTCCGAGGGTTAAACTGTGTATAGTGCTAAAGCACTGTGGCTGGCTGTTCCGCTCTACTGATCACAGGGGGTCAAAGTCCATTTGGCATTAGGCTATGCATAGAGCAAGGCTGTATGGGCTGTGTTGGTCAAATCCAATGTGATCATTTTTGCCAGATAACAAAAGACACATTTCGCAAGATCACGCAACCTTCAAACTCCGCACATAGTTAGCTCTTCACCTATAGAAGACACCGCTTTCTTGGCGTCATAATGACGTCTTCATGTGTTCAATTACATTAAAATAAAGTTTAATATTTGAAAAATTCCTAACTTATGGACCGTGCATGGATTTTTATAATCCATACATCATCGAAGAGGTCTTCCAAAAATAAACAAATGCTACACAAGGTGTGACCTCAATTGACCTTGACTTCCGGTTGAAAGCGGAAGTTAGGTATTAACGTTTGCATTTATTTCCTGTGTAATAAATGTACTTTCCGTGAATTTTCAACAGTTATCAACAATCTTTTCATCGATTTAATTAAACACTGACCCCTTTGATAGCCGAACACCTCAGTGTTTGTTTGTACAAACACTTAAGCTCTAGTATTTTTTAGTTTTTCTTCTTCTGACTGGGCTTTGTCCACAAAAAACGCATAGTTGCGGGGCCTATGTCAACATGAATTTTTACATGTAGGTAGATTGCAACCAGCAGATGATACAGAAGTTGTGGCGTCATGATGACGTCATCGGTTATCAAATTACAAGCAAATTTAAGTTCAAAAAGTGACGTTAGGCCAATGCCTGTATGTCTCTAAATATTATAGCCACAATATTCATATTTGGGCATATGATAGATCTAGACATGGGCAATCTTTGAAAAGTTAACACCAAAATCGTATGACTTTTACTTCCGGGTCGTTACCCTGGGTCGAAGTTTGCCTTTGGGTTTTTTTCTAGAAAAAAATCACTTTTGGGCTTATTTACGGCATAACTCAAGATTGAAATGGAATTGAACATTGAAACTCATCAGGCATTTGAACCTCAACATCAAGACGACACAAACTTGATGATGTCATGATGACGTCATCAGGTTTTGAATTACAATAAATCAAAATTTAATATTTGTAAAAAATCATAACTCGTTAACCGCATATTGGATTTTTACAATCGACACATCATCGGACAGATCGTTGAAAGTTTAACAAACATTACACAAAGCTTGACCCCATTTGACCTTAACTTCCGGTTCAAATCGGAGGTTGAAAATTTTCAAAAATTCATATCTCAAAAACTACTTTTACTTTAGTCACAATTTTTACATCAGGTTGTAGGTCCTTGAGCTTTCTCAAACTTTTGCACAGAAATGATGTCAATTTGACCTTAACTTCCGGTCGAAATCAGACGTTAAAGCCCACGAGTGTGATTACCCGCGTTTAAACTGTGTATAGTGCTAAAGCACTGTGGCTGGCTGTTCCGCTCTACTGATCACAGGGGGGAAAGTCCATTTGGCATTAGGCTATGCATAGAACAAGGCTGTATGGGCTGTGTTGGTCAAATCCAAATGTGATCATTTTTGCCAGATAACAAAAGACACACTTTGCAAGATCACGCAACCTTCAAACTCCGCACATAGTTAGCTCTTTACCTGTAGAAGACACCGCTTTCTTGGCGTCATAATGACGTCTTCATGTGTTCAATTAAATTGAAATAAAGTTTAATATTTGAAAAATGTTTAACTTATGAACCGTGCATGGATTTTTACAATCCATACAACATCGGAGAGGTCTTCCAAAAATAAACAAACGCTACACAAGGTGTGACCTCAATTGACCTTGACTTCCGGTTGAAAGCGGAAGTTAAGTATTAACGTTTGCATTTATTTCCTGTGTAATAAATGTACTTTCCGTGAAATTTCAAAAGTAATCAACAATCTTTTCATCGATTTAATTAAACACTGACCCCTTTGATAGCCGAACACCTCAGTGTTTGTTTGTACAAACACTTAAGCTCTAGTTTTAGTTTGTTTTACTTCTGATAGTCGTTTGTCCGCAAAAAAAAGCATACTGGCAAACCTTTGATCAACTTGAAACTTAATGTGACGTTAGAACATAACAAGCAGAATGTATGTGAACAATGACGTCATGATGACGTCATCGGGTGTCAAATTACAAGCCATTTTAGTTCAAAAAGTGCCCTCATGCCAATGCCTGTATGTCTCTAAATATATTACAGCTATGGTATTCATGTTTGGGCATATGATAGATCAAGACACGGGCAACATTTAAAAAGTTAACGTCAAATTCACTTGACCTCTACTTCCGGTCGTACCGGAAGGTCAAAGTTTGCCTTTCTGCAATTCTTAACAAAAAATCATTAAAATCATTTCCTTGCAAAATTATTAACTTCTGTTGAACTGATTAACTTTACACCATGTTAGAACCTTGACGACACCTCCATCAGGTAGTTGTGACGTCATGATGACGTCATCAGGTGTTGAAATACAGTAAATCAAAATTTAATATTACCAAAAATCATAACTCAATCACTTCTGAATGGATTGCTACCATCAATACATCATCGGATAGGTCTTTTAAAACCCAACAAATGTTACACAAAGAGTTACCCCGTTTGTAATTGACCTCCGGCTGAAAATGTAAGCTGAACATTTCGTTCAGCCCGCAGAATTAGAAGCGCAGAGCTGGTCGTTCCGCCTTTGACCACGTGTAATCTTACATGTACAGTATACTGTACACGCTGCGTCATTGATATTAAGGTTCAAAGTCCACGACGCCTGCATACATACAGTTGACAGTCACGGTACTTACAACTTATTAATGGCGTACTGACAGTATAGATCTGAATTCCGCTCATATTCAGCGTCTAATTGTTCCCCTCTTCGCCCTTCTCGTGGCTTAATGATCAAAATGGAATTAAAGACGAAGTTTCGCTGAGATGGCCACCTACTTCAGTGATTCATATGACTATTAATTATGTGAGAAAATTCAAGCAGAAAAGGACAAACATTGGTTATGCTTTGATCACACTCCGAGAAGGAAGGATGTGTCATCGGACCATGAGGGGTGTTTCAGACCCTCCACACGGCATGTGTTTATCGTTGCTACACGGGACTAACTTCGGTAAGTTTTCATGTGAACATCATTGCTTTTAAAAATGATTCTTTTATTTGATGCACAATTACGTTATAAAGTTTATCCTGTATCATCAAGTGGTGACGTTGGCGAAATTTGTTTTAACTAAGGAACGTTTAGTACTATGAACGTCGAAGAGATACAGATAGCAATGGGGATTGGTATGGTTGTTGGCTGTGTCACTGTAGTCAGAAATGGTCAGACTTATGACATACTTATTTGAAAACCCTTCGATAAAGTTTCCCCTAATAAGGTTTCGTTTATAAGTTGTTCACATCAAAAACAGGAAGTGCACCTTCCACTCATTTTTTCTTGCGTAATTTCCTTACTCTGATATGTTGTATTGTTATGCGCCCTCGAACAGGTTGGTCCTTGAGAGACGCAATATAAATTCAACAAATTGTTATTATTATTATAAAATTATGAAATGTTGTAAGTCTTGAATTTTATCTATTTGAGCAGTTTCAGCTTGACTTAATTTGCTTTGAGTCATACTTTGTTTTTAATTGTTTTTTTCTTCTTCAGAATATACAACACATCCAGTACCCGAATGGTCTCCAGTGAAAGATTTCATACTCGATGCTGTGTTCCATTCCTTATTCCATTCCTTAATTCCTGGTTGAGTTTATGATGCAACAAACAGGTGGAAATAGTTATTAACTCATTAAAAATATTGTATTAGTTAAAATTAACGAGAGGCTTAAACTTGCAGTCTTCATGACTTTATCTTGCATAATTTTTCCAAACAAGTGTCTTTTCTTTCAATATTATAAATTTAACAAACCGTTCTGTATGAAGACTAATTTCTAAAAATCAAGCAAGCTATTTTTTTAAATGCAGCCAATAGCTCATACTATGCTCCACTTATTTTAACGACATCATCATCAGTGCATGTATTGAACAATCAAAGTATCAGGCACCGATACATATAAATGAGAAGCCAAATTACAGTATTTGAAAACCTGCTAAAACTTCTAAGAATTGTAACTTAATAATGTAAACATGATTTGCATTGTCGGATTTACTAATCAATACAGAATTATGATCCATAGAAAAATAAATATACTTCAGTGATTGACATACATGAAAGTTGTACTTGTGAGTAGTTCAAAGGCTCGTTTTAAAAAACCAAAGTCTTTCTTAGAATTAGACAACAGAAGGCAGATGAAATCACTCCAAAAAAAAATTATATTACGATAATATGCTTGTTTATTTAGTATTGTGTAGAAGCATATGCAATAATATTAGGAGTGCACAACAGATCAGTGGTTCACGATCACCACCCGTATACGGTAGACTTAACGTGAACTTGTGGGTTTACTCAAAAGAGGGCGCTATCAGAATGAGTCAGGATAAAATTTATACGCCGTATGCTCAGACAGAATCTCCTGCATGCCCGACAGACTGAATCTCCCTTCACATCTGTTTTATCCTTCCATACACCCTTGCTGTATGCATAGACATCCCTTAGTATTTTTTAGTGCCTTTGCTTCAGAATGCTAGCATTTTGACACAGCTACTCATTTTTTGTAATCGGTGTTTACACACTTACGCCTAAATTGCATACAGTTTTTACTTGTAACAAGATCAAATTAAGGCTGCAGGCTAGCTACCATTCGAGACGGGGCGAGTAGCTTGGTGGCAAGCGGCTGTCAAATTGTTTGTTTGTGGCAAGCATGCCAAGTTGTTTGCACTTCCGTACCAAGTTGTTTCTGGGCGACCGTGGCCCATATTTATGTGTCAAGCGTGCCAAGTCTTCTGGGCAAACATACATGCCTAGTATTAATAGCGTTTGGCAGCAAATGTTCCTTAACATTTTGTTGGCAAGGATCGCGCGCTGCCATAGAATGTTTTATTTATTTTTGCCAAAAGCTTTTGTTCACATATTTTTGAATGTTTGTTTCGATTATACAAGCTGTTGACCATGCGAGAACTGGCACAGTTTGCTAAAATACAATGCAGTGGTTTAACTTTGCAAGAAACTCACATTAATGTTTATTTATTTTTTTTTATTTATGACGTCTGGGAATAAATCGTTTTTTCCCCGTAAGCAATGACTGACAAAGGGAATGGTTTGATTGGGGACGGTGGAAGAACCGTATATAAATGCACACTAGCACACCATGAGCTCATTAATGTGGGCGTAACTGATGACAAGACATCAAAAGCTGATTTTTCACAAAGTTTGCATCAGTTTGAAGATGGTTGAAGAACCATGGTTGAACCTGCTCAAAATTTTGCATCGACATCACCCCTGTTTGACCTTTGCTTCCGGTCGTGCGCACGTGCTTGTTGATAAACCCTCATTCTGGTGCAGCACAAAAACCGTCTGTACAACAACGTGTGTGCAGTGCACTTCGCTACAGCGCGCTATTATAAGTCATGAAGAGTCTCTACTAAAAGCGTTTTGTCACTTGATCTTTCCCTTCGGTTAGATCTAGTCTCTTCTATAACAGTCGCCAGTAATTCATAAATTCATATCTCTTTAACTACACAAGCCATTTCAACCATCTACACCATATGCAAGGGCTCGACATACTTCACTAACTTAAATGAATATGTTCGTGACCTTGTCTTGACCTTTTGACCTGTCTAAACTTGAAGTTCTGTAAAACGCTCAGAAAAAAATCCATACTTAGCTATTCATTTTGTTTTTACAATTAACAAACAGAACAGCTCACGATCACTCCAGTCAGTTTACTTAAAAACTAATGACTCGTTAATTCAGGCCAAAAACACGATCACCTCGAATTTGTTGTCAAACAAATTCTTATGTCTAGTTTTATTTGTTTTAACTTCTTCTTCTTCTCTCCGTCGATTGTCCGCCAACAAAGACACACTTCTCAAACTCACATAAACTTGAAACTTCATACTTAGTTAGATATTTATTATTAGATGAAACCGTTTTGATTTCGTCATCATGACGTCATCAGGTGTCAAATTACAATGTTTTTAGGGTTTAAAAAGGACCATTTGCTTTTTGCTGTTGATTCGGCAATTGGAAAGCTATGATGTTCATAATTAAGCATCTGATAGATCAAGACTGGGACAACATTTGAAAAGTTTCCCCCAAAATCGTATGACCTTTACTTCCGGTCGAACCGTAAGGTCAAAGTTTGCCTTTATGTTTTTTTCGTGAAAATTTTCAATTTTGGGGCATAACTCAAGATTGAAATCGAATTAAACATTGAAACTCATAAGACAATTGAACCTCAGTATCACGACGACACCATCTTGATGATGTTATGATGACGTCATCGGGTTTTGAATTAAAATAAATCAAAGTTTAATATATGTCAAAAATCATAACTCGTGAACCACGTGTTGGATTTTTACAATCTACACATCATCGGACAGGTCGTTGAAGATGTAACAAACGATACACAAAAATTGACCCTATTTGACTTTGACTTCCGGTTCAAACCGGAGTTTAAAAACTTCAAAAATTCATATCTTAAATACTAGCTAATTTTTTAGCATGATTTTTGTATCAAGTTGTAGAACGTTTAGTCTGCCCAAACTTTTGCACGGAGATACCAATCTGTTGATCTTTACATCTGGTCGAAAAAGGACGATAAAGCGCCCGTTTAAGTTGACCCTCATTGACGACGCACAATAGTGAAAGAACACATGTACACATACGCTGTACCTGTACAGCCACACGTACATTGCACGTTTAGTTAAGTTTACGTGGGCATTGCACTGAACAGCTACATGTTGGAATACATCGTCGCTGTTGTTTCATTGATATTGCATACCCAAAGATAGTCCGTCTAATATTTGAAAAATTCATAACTCCGGAACTCCATGTTGTATTTTTACAATCTACACACCATCGGATAGATCGTTCTAAGTTCAACAAACGCTACACAGATCATGACCCCATTTGACCTTAACTTCTAGTTCAGACGGGAAATTGAACATTTTCAGAAATTTATATCTCAAAAACTTTAAATCATTTCAGCATAATTTTTGCATTAGGTTAGTAGATATGATCCTGCTCAAACTTTTGCAAACAGATGACAACTTTTTGATCTTTACATCTGGTCGAAACCGGCATCAAAGCGCACGTATTAGTTGACCCTCTTTTACAACGCACGCTAGCTCGCGTTGACGTCATCAGTTTTCAAGTTAAGCTTTATTTCAAAAATGTTACTTTAAAGACTACCAAATTTTCTCTGTTTTTTCACCAGCTCTGTTAATTCTGTCACGTGTCTTCCGAACACCTTGTTTTTGTTACAAAAAAAACTTAAGTCTAGTTATCAATATTTTCATGTCCCATTTATGTGTAATTTAGAAGAAAAAAACCTTCAAGTTAATCATTATAAACAAAATATCAATTTGTTTTTTTCAAGCAATACTATTTTTTTATTAACTTCATTATATGATGTACCAGTATGACAAAATATTTTTGTCAATAATAGTTTCGTCTTGATATTAAGCAGGCTTTAAAATGTTACCCACAAATCTCTCCAGTCCTGTATTTATGAGCGTTGTGTTTCAGCTGCTTGGGCGGATTTGATGGTTCGTGAAAACACCGACGACATGTTCAAAGAGAATGAGAGGGGACCAGTTGCTCTTTGACTTTCTGACCTCTTTTGCGAGTAACCATACTTGAGCGGGCGCGTAGAGTGGACCGGCCACAGGCCTAATTAAAATGTGCTGGGTTTGAGCAGATTTTAAAGGCATGCCTGAAAAAATGGCGCGGCAAGATCGATCACTATGTCATCTTGAGATCATTGATCGATCACTATGATATCATGTCGTTTTGATTTTGAGGTTCAATTGTCTGATGAGTTTTGATGTTCAATTCAATTTAATCTTGAGTTATGCTGTAGAGAGGGCTTCCAGGGGACAAAATGGAGAAGAAAAACAAAAAACAGAACACAAACGAAAGTTGTTCGTGCTTGTATTGCACAGACAGCTAAACAATAAAGCAAACACAAGAAGTGTTCGTAATAGTATATAAATACGACAAAATACAGGTAAATACAAAATAAAACATAACGGGCCGCACATCTGGTTGTGTACCAGTTTCGCCAATGCTTTCAACAGTTGAAAAGTTTAATTAGAATTGCATACCTAAATAAATATATGGACACAAATGTACTACACTGAAGAATGTAGATGTATTAAAACTGTTGATTTGTAATTGCGGATTTCAAACACATTATGTAGATGATTTTTGTAGGGTTGTTTTAAAAGAATATGTTTAGTTACCACTAACCTTCACATGTAAAGTCCACAACATCCCATGTACTATTGGCAAGGCATGTAGATCGCGGGGTACCAACACCTCCGTAGCCATAAGGACAGTACCAGTAGCAGGTGGTGCCCAGCAGTTCAGTGGCAGGTGGGTAATGAAGGCAGCCTGACCGAATCACTTTACCAGGACGGGTAGCCAAAGCGGGACACGAGATTGCTGTGAAAATAATAACAAAGATAGTGTCCTTTTAAGGTTCAAGTATAAGCCAAATTTTAGGTCTGTACGACTTTCACATGTTGCGAAATTTTGATGAGAAGGTTAAGGGAGAAAAAGAACAACAAACACGCAGGTGTTAGTGAATTTTACTTGAGAAGCATACTTTTAAAAACAATTAGTTCTAACAATTATTTGCTATTAAAAATTCAACAGTTAGATCAACTACAACAATTAGCTTACTACTAGGGTATGTAAGTGTGTAGATAAATTGTTTTTAAATGCACCAACCCTCGGAGAAGCGGGTCATTTTGTATAACGCGTGGTCTCCACGTGGAGAATTTTATCACCACTCAGTTTTGTAGGTCAATACCCCCTCCTGCAAGCCTAAAGCAATTTGAATCCCCGCAGGGTTTTTGTCTGGGCCAGCAGTGTGTGTTATTTACGACCTGTTTTAGCTCTTGGCGGCACAGGGTTGACACAAAGAGATAATGGCACAAGGAGTTGACTCACTAAGATACCCAGTTACAATTCCCAAGGACATTGCTGTCCCTTGGGGCTGCTGTCATTCATTACTCCTTACTCGGCAGTGGTTATAGCCTGGCCAATGGGAGTCTACAGGCTTGTGGTGTATACCAGGGGTGAGGATTCGAGGAATCTTGGCTTTATTGGCCCATTGAAAAAAACTATGACCATATTTGGAATATGTGGAGAATATTTTCACCACGTTGCTTCCCTGAGGGTTACCCTGCAGCGAGGCACCTGTATTGGCGCAACGTTGCCTCAGTATCGGGCCACAGTTTTGTGGTTAAGAGGTTAAGAGGGTCTGTTCTGCCTTATCTCAATGATTTATGTCTGCTAAACCACTCTGCTGTCGGCACAAGATCACAAGACCTTCATTCACAAAAGGCCATTGAACTTAGAGTGGTCAGATACAACATGCCTTACCACTAAGCTTGTGGTAGTGATGAGTGGCGCACGTGCTGCGGAATATTAGTTTGTGCATGACCTAAGGGAATTCTTTTTTTTCCACCACCCCTCCTGACCAAATTGACGACCCCTGTTGATTGACACCCCTCCTAAATAGTGTGTATTGGTACACTGCATGATATCAAGGAGTATCACGGGGTTGGGATCTACCATTTTGAAATGGTTATGTTTTTCTTGATATGTGCCACAAAACTGTGGTTGGGTGTCTCGCTGCAGGGTTTTAAATTGTGTTTGATTTGTTTTCAAGATATGTAATACATCGTAAAAATATATTTAAAAGTTGTAAACAAAAACTGTATGACGTCATAATGAAGTCACTTCACATTTTTACAGTAAGTTTCGCTTTTTAGCAACGAACCAAGTATCAACTTGATATAAGTGCACGTTTATTGTGGGGATTAAACCAAGTTGGTATGTTGGTAGACAGTGGTGTTTAATGCCAAAAATAGAAGTGACGTCATTATGACGTTTATAACATTAATATGTATAATTTTGTTTTATTTTTTTTTAAATTACAACCACTTATTACATATCGTGAACAAAAAAACAAACTAATATCAGGATGTTTCTTTCAGCAGGATTAAGGGTTCTGAATGACGGTAAGAATTTGTTGTGTTTGTAACTTTTTTTGCGAAGTGAAATTGTTTGATTCACGCTGAGATCACTGGAGAGCAAAGAACATTAATAGAGCCTAATTTTGGCACGATCCGGTTACAAAAAAAGAAATGCAGGTGAAGGGCAGAAAGTTTCGAATAAGATTTTGTACAAGATAAACTAAGAGGTTCATGGAGACGATAGCGGAAAGAACTTCATAACTCTTGGAGTTGGTCTTGTAGGCCTAATTAACAAATGGGGAACGACAAATATCAACCCAAATCCCAAATTGTTCTATTATTTTGTTTTCTTCTTATTAAATAAGCCTAGGCCCTAGGGGCTAGGTATAAAGATTAATTTTAAAGAAATAAAAACTAACAAAAACATGGCAAAAGTACTTAGTTCAGTAGTAACAACGCCTGGTTTAAGATTGAAAAAAAAGCACATTAGGCAGCCGGCAACAACAAACAATGCGTGTGAATAACCGCACGGTAAAATCGGTAAAAACACAAAATCTCGTGAAAAGCAGAAGTGCATATTAACGTTCCTACATTGTGATCGCGACACGTCAACAAATATTATACTAAACGATATCTTACACTTTAATATTTTGATTTTAGTGGTAGTATTTCCCTCATTTTATTAAGCTTGGTCGGGGCGCTGCAAACCAAAAACTATCCAAAATCAATCCTAACAATATCCAAAATTTTCGGTGGTAAAAAAAGCCTTATAGTCTTCAAACTTAAAGATCTACTTCAGCAATATCTGCGAAATAAAACAAATTGCTGAATCTTAAACATAATGTTATTAAGTATTCTGACCTTGTAGATTGGATTGTTTTAAACATATATTTTTTTCGTAATTTTAACCGGAAAAAATAATCCGATCTTAGGGTTTTTAAAAACTCGCGCGCTTCCATGGCTCCCTCCATAGGCACCATGCATGTCCCATACTGAAGCACGTGTATTTACGCGCACCACGAACCAACTATAAGATACGTGGGTGAACCAGCGAATGATGACGTACTTATAAGAAAGGGGAAACCAGGAAGTAGCGATGTGTCGTGTGTTTACACGGTAACTATGTGTGATGATCTCATTATTCGAATACATTCACCAAGTTAAGACGTGAGAATTGACCATGCCGAACTCATGTTCTGTTGGTGGATGTACTTGGAACGCAGATAGGAACCCAGATGTGAGTTTTTGTTTCGATTCCCAAGAGATCCTGTCCAGAGAAGGGAATGGGTGCGTTCGGTGACCAACACAGGGTTTCACGGTGACAAAATGGACCATGATTTGCAGTGCCCATTTTACGGACGACTGTCGGGTTGCAACATCGCAACTAAAGAGCAGTTTTGGATTAAAAAGCTATAACAGGCTTAAGCCAGGTTCAATCCCAACCATGAAAGCCCCATCTGCAGTGCTATCATCTTTTCAAACAGAGAGAAAAACAGGCACAGCCAAATGAAACTAAGCGATTCAGCCAACACTCGTCTGGCATGTCATTTAAGAAAAGAGAGAAGAGCTGGGTAAGCAACTTTTAAGTTCTAAAACTAAGTTCTATGAGTATGTAGTTGATATTTTACCATCGTTTCTTTTCATTTCAAAACATGCACTTCTCGCAAGAGATTTCAAACTCAATAGTAGGGCTACCAAAACCATCAACACTTTTCCTTTTCACTCGATGTGATTGTGAGCATGATTCGAGTTCGAAGTTTAGGAAAGTTTGTAACTAGTTACCAATTCTACTTCACCTCCTTGACCTTGTCATCCCAGTGCACATACATGTGTACAAGACTCCCCTTCAACTTCAAGTACAACCTACAGACTTCATTATTGACCTTACATTGCTTTTCCAGTTTAGTTTGCTTTCAACATCATTGTATCCCTGGGGGAGGAGTACCAGGGGAAGGACCATGGTAAAAAATTACTTGGGCCTACAAAGGGCAAAGCCATACATGTGTGTGAATACAATGCCCAAATTATGACATTTTGACTTAGAGGTTAAATACAATGTTTGTTTTGATCTTTTGTTCAGGTTTTGCAAGAAGCTTTTGCTGAATATATGCTAAGTATGGTGACCAGGAGCCCACTGGTGAACAACTTCTCCCATCTAATGTGATGGAAAGTTCAATCACATCAGAGGAGGTAATGAAACGGTTTACTGGCTTGTTGCAGAAACAACCTTAATTATGTTTAGGGGAGAAATATTCAACCGCGGGGGGTGGGGGTCAGCTTCAAAATGCCTGGACCCCGAGCTGAGGGTTATTTTTATTTCATTACACATCAAAATGTGCAGTATCGGAATAATAATTAACTTTACTTTGCATAATCATACACTTGTCAGGCCTGGAATTTCATCTTGGAGAGGGCAAGGCCATTTTCATTTTGTAAAGGGTACTTCCATTGGAAAATCTTAAAGTCTATGGGAGACTTTTGAAGGGGCACCAAGGCCAACACAAGGGCAACGAAGGCCATGGCCTCCGTGTAATTCCAGGCCTGACTTGTGAATATCTTAAAAGTTAACAATTTCCCTCAAGATTTTTAACAAATTTATAAACCCCTAGGTTTGAGATGCATGATTCATGTCTGTTTGCAATTTTGTTTCAAGCAGAATTATTAAAATGAAAGAAAGGTTTATTTTGTCCTCCTATTACATGTATTAAAGAGATACTGTTGACATAGTTTAAACACCTTATTGTTAATGCAGAGGATTATTTCTGATGGTAAAATATGATTTATTCATCAAGCCATTGTGGATTTTTTTCTTTATTGATTATACATGTATTGTACATATTTTTTGTACACCCTTTATTATCTTATGAGAACAGTTGTTTTAATGCCCATGTAGCTTTTACTTGACCGCAAACACATCTGGTAATTTAAATGTAGGGTTTTATTGAGTACATGTACACATGTATACTGTACTTATTTATTATTGTTATTATTATTTGTTAGAAGGGGGATCAACCACAAACTTGTTTGCTACGTAAGATTAATGAGCAGCCCCAGTTTGTGCATATTGCATGGTGAATTAAAGTAGTTTTTTTTGGGGGGGGGGGAGAAAAAGAGGAGTTGGAGTACATGTATTGGGGTTTGCATATTTCATGTGTAATGTGTTTTCAATCCAGGGCAAACACAAAACAATTACACTTCTTTTTGACAATTTGCCAGACAACCTGTCTTTCTAAGCTTTGACTGTAATTTGAAATGTTTGTTTACATTTTCTTGAAAGTCTACATTGAGCTGAAAATTTTGATAAGGTCTTTTAGAATGTCTGTAGGCAAGAAGAGTAAGGATCGCATGGAATTAGTTTTGCAACATTCCCTTTTAATTTAGCTGTTTTCTATTTAATTACTCAATGAAAATTGAAACTAGACAGAGAGGTCAACTTTGGTGATACAACTTTTCTTGACATTAAGTATTACATGTACACTGTACTCTTAACTCCAAAAATATTGCTTTTTGTACATAAGGTGGTCATTTACCATGTAGTATATGCAAGAAGGGTAAGGAACTCATAGTTACATTTTCTTTTAATGGCAACGTGTCCCTTTAATTTATTAATTAAGCTGCTTTCTATTTATTTACTTCACTTGAAGAGGGGTAGTTGACTTTGCAAAAACAATTGTTGTTTTATTCTATTTTTCTTGAAATAAAATAATACTCATAAAGACTAAAGACTGATATGTGTATATTATTAAAAGTATTTATTGTCATTTACTCATGGATCATCTAAAAATGATTGTAACACACTGAAAATTTAGAGTAAATGGAGGCCACCAATCCCACCATGTTTGTATCCTCAATTCTGAAAACCTTCCTGAAAACCATGTACCACTACTAGATTAGCAGAACATGTTTTGATCATAGTATGATTTGAAACTTTGCATGGTGGGATCAGGTTTGCAGTGATGCTATGTATAAAATCTCGTTGTGAGTAGTGGTGGTTTTAAAAAGAACAGGTGGTTTGACAACTTCCTGAAGAGGATCAGGGCATACTGATCAAAAAATCAAGTTGTGAAACCACTGTTTCTTTTCAGAACCACCACTACTCAAAAGAGATTTTACCTATGGTGTCAGCGCAAACCTCACCTAATTATAGACATTGTTCTTGTAATGACACACATCCCATCTCAGTGAGCCAAATATTAACAGATTTTTATCAAAGATTGTGGTTCTCAAAAAAGTTCCCCTTTTGAAGCCTCTTTGCTGTATAACTTCCATGTTTGTAATATGTACATGTAAGTTGAATGCATTTCACTATTTTCCATTGAGAGGCACAACAGCATGAGCTTTATGTTTGACAAATAATTTGTACATCTATTTTTTGAGTCTCATTTACAAACATTTTATCAACTATAGGGGCTAAAAATACCACACTAAATTCGAGTGAGAAGAGGAATTCTTATTATATGATTGGCAATAAATTTTAGGGTTTTTAAGTTACTAATAGTCAAGTGGCGGGTAAACCCTTTATATTGTCCATTGGGGTTGGGACATGTCCTTCGGATGGCGTCCATGATACATGAAGGAAGTGGCACTCTGTTGAACCTTCCGAGGTAGCCCGTACACCATCTGACAACTTGCCTGTAAACAACATGGCGATTTCTTCTGCAAACAAAGTAGTTGAAGAAAATCAAATTAGGTAAACATTTGATATCAATATTTGTTTAAAAACACAGTTTTCCCATTTTGAAGAAATCACGTACGAGTAAGGGTGGAAATATACTCTTCTGGTTTGTCCAGTCGAAAAACTTGTAGGAGAACCCCCCCCCCCCCCCCCCACACACACACCCTTACATATGGCTGTTACAGGGGTACTTTCATTGTTGTTCTCCTTTTTCTGAAGAAATCCTAATTGGGTCACCACCAGAACAAAGAAAACTTTATGGGGTAGCATTGCTCCGTAAGTTGGCATGTGTAAGCTCACACACACACACACACACTCAAGTGTGTCATGAGCTCCAATCGTGGACCCTCCTTTGTTCAACTCTTTGTCCTGACAAACGTGGACCCCATTGTTTTCCTTTGTGATAACAAACATGGACCTATTGTCCCTTTTGTTGTAAGTCCTCGGTTTGATTGCACTACAAACTCACACACACACACTTTTGGGTTCTTTAAAGAAGTCATAAGCTGTAACATACTCAACAATTGTGACAGAGATCAAAGTGTTTAGAAAAAATCTTGTACAGGTTTTATGGTTATTCGTTTTTCTGAGTTGAATAAATCTAATCCAACAGTCAATTATACTCGGGGTCAGGTAAGAGGCGTAAAAAAATTTTTGGGGGGAGGGTTTGCTCCTTACATTAATTTTACAGTTCAATTAAAAAAAGACACTTACTGGTCTAGAGTCCCTTCAACTGCATCTCTGCCATAGTATTCACCGGTACTGTAAATACGCGGTTTGAAGTACAGCCGGGTGCAGACAGACTGCTTCAAACCAATCATGCACAGCAAGGCTTTGGTTTTCATCCTCTACATTAATGTTCAATGCTGCCATTTGGGCTCTTGTCTTCTGCACTTCCTTACAGCAGATGCAGTTCACTGCCATTGGTTGGACCACACAGTGTCCGCATGAGCACCTGAAAGAAAAATTTAAATAACAGAAAATTAACGGATGAAAGTGTTGCTGTACTGACATAGGATGGACTATGTTCATGACCATTAACTAATTTTACGTGAACGGGGGTAATACAAAATGAGTGGGGATTGAAACGATGCGTGTCTCATTTATACATCTAAGTAAAAAATCATGCAGTGTTTCGCATTGTTTATCAATGGCCGTTGTTCTTACTTTGTGTCTCTGGGAATTTTTTTTTATTTTTTTTTTTTATTTGAAAAGTGGTTTGTAATTGTAGTTCTGTTTTAAAGAATAAACATGACATATCATACTAGCCTAAAAGAAAACTATGAGAAATAATTAGCAAATGAGCTTGACATAAAAAATAATCCAATTAGGCTAGGACCTACCTCAATCATTTGCTTAAAAAAAAATAATAATAATTGCGGTAGAACAGTGACACTGACAGAAAATACGGCTTGTCAGGATCAGTTCGGTACTGAAAATAAATGTTATCTCCGACACACTGAGATTTGATGATTGTATTGTGAAAAAATTAATGGATAAACGAGGAATTACAGAAACAAATAAAACAACATTCATCTATTTTCCTTCTCCATGGAACCCGGTTCTCCGATAAGGATACCTGCACTAACCCAATGGGAACAATTTTTGAGTGACACCATTCAATGTATCATGAAAACGTGAACCATATTGGACAACAGCAACCATTTCGTGAGAAAAAAAAATCAACTTTCTGCTGCTATTTCTATCCATTATAGCGGCCTCATATGCCGCATAGATAAATAAGTACTTCATGACGATAAAAAACAGTAAACATAGCATTGTTTGTTCTTCAAAAAACCTGTGGGACTCACCATTCAGTATTGTTTAGTCGACCTCCTGCATCAGGATTCGCACGTTCACGATCATCGGCGGCCAGTGGCTCAAACCTGTATGGTTTGGCACCTCGCACTTCCTCGTCAAGCACTCCCCCAGCTTCATCAACGCCCTCTTCGTCTTCGGAAGAGCTCCCTCCACCGTCAGATCTATCCTCACTATCAATACTATCATCTGTATTTCCTAATTCTTCTTCGTTCACACTGTGTTCGTCCCACGATCCGCTAATGTCTGACATTTTGTCCTCGTTTACTGTGTGAATAGCTATAGACGCGTACAACAAACACACTTCGCTGCGCGGGGGGTAAACAAGCCGTCTCCATTCATGTACGTCATCAGAGTCTATGGTATATTTTTATCACATGACATGCCGTTTCCAAAAACTCGGTATGAGGAGCTGCTGAACGCTGGCCTAAATGACCTTTTTTTTTAATTACGCAACTACCGCTAAGTATTTTCATTAATATATACGTAATCATGAAACACAAATTGATTGGATTTCGCCAAAGTTTAAATTATCTTAGTACCATCTGAAGCATGTAAGCATCGTGCTGTGTGCAAAAGGGGTCGTCGAACTCTCGCAGTATATCGCGCAAATCGCAGAGTTGATTCTGCACGTGGGCTGTGCGAATCAAACTCGGAATTTGATCTCTTTAACGCACGCAGTGGGGAGTGACTGTTTACTTGAGGTCTGTGGCGAAGTTTTTTGTTAATAATTTCAAGATTGGTATACACAATCCCTTTTATGCAGACTACGTTTGCGTGAAGTTGGACATTGATGACGTAATCACGAGTCACTTTCTAAGATATCTAAAGACATGCACAAAGACAAGGCGCATCTTGGGATTGCTGTCATTCAAAATGTTTAACTCGGCAGTGGTTATAGCCTGGCCAATTGGAGTCTACAGGCTTGTGGTGTATACCAGGGGTGAGGATTAAATGGAATCTTGGCTTTTTTGGCCCATTGAAAAAAAAGTTATGACAATATTTGGAATATGTGGAGAATATTTCACCACGTTGCTTCCCCGAGAGTTAAACATCAAGTTTGGTAGATGGACGAAACAAAAGTGAACCTTTATCGTGATACCACGTGACCCGTGTTTTGTCGTGTAGGATTCTGCTATTTTTGTAATTCTTCCACCCATGAGTTTTCAAAAAAGTCAGTCTTTTGGTACGTTACCATTATACCATGCAAAAACAGATGGCAGTACCTCCATGCGCTGGGTGAGTTTATTCACCTTGACAATTCTACTACAACTCCTGTGATCGGGAGTAATGCCATTAATTTGTACACATAAATCTTTGCAATCTTCAAGGGGTAGCCTTGTTTGATAACAATCATCAATCAACCTTGTCTAGGGCAGCTTGAAGCTATTAGAGGAAGGCTGTGTGAGACTTGTTTAACAGGTGAAGGTAACTTTATCAGAGTACCACTATATATTAAAAACAAATGTCCACGTGTGGGGGTGTTGCTAGGGGCGTGTTTCCTTCAGAAAAAAATTGTAGGGGAGCCGCACTATAAAGGTGTTACGTAATACTGCAGGGTTAAGTTTGAAACGATTACTAAAAACTTCGCTACAGACATCTTGCAAAAGTGTGTTTTGAAGGATTTTACACCAGCCGCTAGAGGGCGCTATCGAATTTTATTACGTCACAAGACCCTTGCCAGACTATGACACCATTGAAAGCTAGACAATTTTCTTTTTCCAATTTTAAATTACAAAGCCCTTCTGGTATCGACCGGAATTAAAGGTCAAATGAGATCACACTCTGTGTCAGATCTAAAGAATTCCCCAAGATCTTTCATTTCATGCAAACAATCTTGTCTGACGCTACCATGGTATCAGGATATAAGTTTTTGAAACATTGAAAATATTTTTTTTAATAAGTTAAAACGACGTTATCGATGACGTCACCATCCCCCTTAAAATTGCGGTTTCGTCTACACACTACGGTATACGTAAATGATCAAATTGAAAGTCATTGCGAACTTAAATGTTTACGAAAACTTGGAAAGATTCAAAAGGAAGAAAAACAGGTTGGTGAACAACAAAACTACAGTAGCAATAGATTTGGCTGAGGGCCGAACACCTAAACCAGAACAATAGGTTTTCGGCTGTTGCATGAACAACTATAATATCCAGAACTCTGATTAATTTACTTACAAAACACAGGTCTTTTACTTACGTGAACACGTAGGGTTTTGCTCTGTCCACGTTACCAGACGGGATTCATCAGTCTTTTGACATTTCCTACTTTCATTGCCTATCAGTTGGTACCCGGCGTTGCAAGTGAAACTGCATATGGATCCATATATGTTACTTTGGCACTGGTCGAGAGAACCTCTGGCTGGTGCTTGTAGAGGCTGGCAGCGTAGAACTGGCAAAGGATACATCACAAAAAAGGGTTACAGTGCTATTTTGGATTCAACTTCATGTGTGTTTTATTAGGACTCCGGACATCAGTTTTACATTTTAAGTAAAGGGCGCCACCTCTTGGCGGTTGTTATATACATAGAAAGCACTGGGTATGTTACAGACCTGTCCCCTGTCTTTATCCGCAAGGATAACGACCGGTACTGGTCTACAGGCCTAATTATTTCATTGCACACAATGATTCCAATGGACACACCTGCAGTGACGGAAGCTTTTCAAATCTGTGCTTAGATTGTTTCCAGTTGATGTAATTTGTCAGCTTGCACTTTCGATCTTTTGAATATTGCGTGTGCATAATGTTTGTACATCATATAATATCGTTTTATTTACTATGTTATATGTGTACATGTATGTTTGAAGTGACAGCAATCTCCGCTTGAAATGAATGCAAGGTCAAGGGTACATCTGGCAACATCCGGTCAGATTAGTATCTGGCGTTATTTACGAGCCTCAATGTGTTACGTCAGATTTTCAGGCTAGGTGAAAGCCAGGCCTTGCTTAAAAAGTTTCCGTAAAGGGCGCCATCTCTTCTTGGCGGTTATTTTATACATAAGGCAGTGCTGGCTATGTGACACAAGGTGAAAGCCAGCCTAGCTGCAATGTGCAGCCACTTTGTCGATACCTCTCGTCACTGGAAGGGAAACACTGAAATTTGTTTTACTTATTGTTGCACGCTGTGATGGGGGTCTATGGTGTTTCGTCGGTGACTGCTCTAAATTCCAACACCCCTATGTTCCGACAACCCTATGTTCCGAAATACCCATCATAATTTACACGTTAAGTTTAGGGTTAAGGTTAGGGTTAGATCAAGGGCAAGTGTCTGTGTCAGGATTTAGGAAAATACTCAAGGGATGTCGTAACATCGGGGTGTCGGATTGTTTATGGAACATTGGAGTGTAATTGTTTCGTTCACCCTCTTGGCAAATGGCACCGGAGGCAAAGCCGAGGGTGCCATTTGCCCAAGAGGGTGTACGAAACCCATGGGCCCCATCACAGAATGTACAACAACTGTTTTGTTACGCCAATGAAGCGATTCCTATTCTTTGGAAGCAAACGGTTGTCATCTTCACCCATTTAAAGGGACACACCGGCTTCGTTGGGGTATTAGGGCTAAAAATAGACTAAAACATTATTCCAAAGGTCTTCCTGGAATTGAGAAGAATGGTTCATAAAAGAAACCATCAACTTTGGCCGTTTTTGAGCATTTTTCAAAAAACGAAGGCCACGTGACTTTTCGGAACCAAAATGTTTCGAAAAGTCACGTGATCTTCAAAGTTAGTTTTACTTCAAGCCGTATAAAAGTAAATTACTGAACCAAATCTAAGTATTTTTCTTTTTACAATTAATCATGAGTATTTGACAAAAAGAGTATGTGTTCAGTTTATGGATACAAAATGTAAATAATGATGAAAAATCGAACGTAAGATTCGCATTCAGACAGTCCGTGCTACAGAAGCATGTTTTACGGCGCATCAGCGTGGGGAGCTAGCGGGTAAACCATGGAGGCATGTCCCGTACAGCCGGTGCCGCGTCTCGTGGGGCCAGAGAGACAACCCACGGTGGCCTGAACTCGGAGCCTGTGGAGGGGTAGGGATCCAGACCATTAATTACGTTTTGTTTTGTTATCGAACAAAACAAACTTAGAGACAAGTATGCTTGTTCGATCTAAACTTTAAAGATACCCAACCTCGTTCCCAGTGGTGATCGACTTCACCTCGCCATTTTTTCCAGTATGCCTTGCTCGCTCAAAACCCCTGGAACTTGTTCGTTTAAAACCCTGCAGAAGGCAATCGAGCACTTTTCAAGTGTCCATTTTTAGGTAAATTATCAGTACTCCGCCATTTTTTCACCGAAATAATGCCAAGTTCCCCCACCATACCTAGCCATTTAGCACGCCAAATGTCTTGTTAATATCAGCTTTTGTCAATGACAAGCTCTCCCGGAAATCCCATCGGAATAATTCTGATAGGAATTTTACAGCAATAAATTAGCCTTGGGGCTATTTATAGCCACTACTGGGTGAAATGAACCATTTGGTTTTCAGGTGGCTTCTTCTCTAGACTTGTACAGGGCCTGCACGCTTCAATGCCTGGTTGTTTAAAAATGAATATAGTAGATTGGTGTTGCAAATATTATAATGCGAATATTTAGGAGAATGTGATGATCTTGCTTAGTTGTATAAACAAAGGGTTTTATTCAAACTTATGGTTGTGGGCTAATATCCCCCCAAAATGTGCTTCAATTTATTTTATTTAGTCAAAAGGGTTTATACATGACGGTTTGGGGATTTAACCTTCCGTGGTTCCAACAGGTACTTTTCAAGTGTCTGTTTTTAATTAAACAATAAGTACCTCGCCATTTTTTATATTTTTTTTAATCTAAATATATCAAAGGTTCTCAGCTTCACCTAGCCAAATAGCATGCCAATTGTCTGGTTACCATCGGGGTTGTTTTCACACACAAAAATAGAAAAATTAATGACCTTGTTTAGCCATAGGAATTGGTATTCCCATAGGAATTGCACAGCAATCACTTAGCATTGGACCTAATAGTCACTACTAGGTGAAGGGAACCATTTTGTTGTCATATTGCTTCGCAGTGGAACTGTAGAGGGGGTATATCAAGGTGCCAAATGAGTGAGACTGTGCCTGCTGGACTAGTGGGAAAGACCATTTAAAATAGATAAGGGGATTTAATGGCTGTCTTTGGTAAACTAACATAGGTGCTAATTCCATGAGTTGCAGAGGCAAAGGGAGAGTAAAGTGGTTATAAACTATAAATAGAGACACATGTGGGCTAATTTCAATGGAAAAGTGGCTAAAATGTATTTTTATTGGTCAAAAGGGTCTTTATCTAATAGTTTGGGCGATCTCATTCTTCTTAAATCTTTTGATATGTCTATCTCTATGCAGTTAATGGTTGACCGTGTAAAAACGTGGTTCATTTGAATAGGAATCGCGTCAAAATACTTGCATTTTCTCATCATCGTTGTTTTTCAAACATCCCTACCAGGGCCCAATTTCATAGAGCTGCTTAAGCAGAAAATGTTGCTTAACAATTGCCTGCTAAGCAGAAATGAGCAAGATACCAGTCACAAATTGTTCATGTGGTATGGTAGTTTGGCTGGTAACCTTATTCTGGTAAGCATAATTTTCTTGTGCTTAGTGACAAGAGGTATCCATACAGCGCGCTGTCCATGGTAGCGTGGCTGTAGAAACCCCTTTTTGTAAATCAACGCCCGAATTAGTGCAACCCATAGATATATAATATAATACCTAGATCGGCCGCGCGTACATACGCGCCATAAGCCGTACACAAAAATTCCTGGTTCTTCATGGACGCGCTAAAAAGTCACGTGCTGGTGGTAACGCACTGAAGATTAACATGGAAGATAGTCCTTAAACACACGGTGGGCTATATTATTTGACAGGTTTGTGGCACAATTTAAATTCTTGGATAAATGACAAAAAGCAAGATTCATAAACTAAACATTAAGCACAAAGGTGTAAGTATAACACGGGCTAGTCATTTATTTTTCACCGGGTAGCATAAAAACACTGCAATGTGCACGTAGACCGTGCATAATTTACACAATTAAAGAAAACAAAGCAATTACGTATTATTGTATCAGTTTGGAGGGTAATTGGGCCTGCGCTAAACGTTGCTCTAGAATCGGGTTCATGTGAACGAGTATAAGTAACAAGTCTTGCAGCAGAGTTTTGAAACTGTTGAAGCTTAACAAGAAGAGAGTCGGGTAAACCATAAAACAGACCATTACAGTTATAATGTAAATTCTAGAGAGCTCGAGTTGCACTACAATTTCCGATGTTTTTGGTTTTTAACTTTTTAACGTTGGCTGTAAGAAAAAAACTTATAAAATATACTTTTTGATCACAGATTTACATAAAACTTACACGGTCTAAAGATGATGATAGTAGAAAGCATCCCTTGAAATAATTCTGTCTGAAATGCCATAATATTTTGATGAGAAATGAACAAACTAATTTTCCGATTGGAGTTTTATATCGCTCAGTGAGCGTTTTATTCTTTTGTTGAATCTATATGATTTCATGCAAATGTGTAATCGGTCTTTCACTATTTTCTCGTGACCCAGATGGCCGGTCGATCTCAAACCTCTGCAGGTTTTTCAGTTTATGTATATGGTGGATTACATAAAGTGTTTACACTGCCAGCAACTGTTTTGTTAGCAAAAACCAATTATGTAATGCTCCTTTAACAAAGGAAACAATAAATATAACATACAGGTCTTAAATGACTGGGATAGTCATCGAAGATTGATGGCACTGCATTATCCCGAAAGTAGGTTTTGCCCCACCGCACTTCCAGGCATTCTTCAGCAAAATGGTCGCTGCAAAGCCGGTCTTGTGTAGTGGGACTCCATTTTCTACCGTTCGGGAGCATCCTTTTTATCCGATGAACCCACTCGCGCATCAGTGTTGAGTCTTCATGGGGGAATCCGGAGTGAAATAACAATTATTTAAATTTTAAATGGAGTTTTTCTCTACAAGCATTAAACAAAACAATGTACGTATCACTTGAGAAGAGTTTAATTAAACAACGACTAAAATCACAGCCACTACTACCCAATAATACTATCGCACCGTAAACCCATTCATAACCGTGCAATAAGCACTCTAGTGCCTAGAGTAGTATTAGACCAAAGTCTCAATGAATATCATCATTACAGCATACGATGGAGGAAAGAAAAGAGTCAACCTGATAAATAACCGAAATGGAGTTCATACACATCAATGGTAATTAGCTAATTGCAAAAATGTTAAAATTTAAATAAACATGTAGTAGGCCTACTTACCTATGGTATGTCAGCTGACGAAGGACACCGGGCCCCTTTCTCTTTTCTCTGCTGAGACATATGGCTGCAGAGCAATTTGCAACCATCCTTTAGCCTTAAAAGGCCTAATTAAATTAGGAGGAAAGTCACGAAATTAAACCAAAATGATTTTTGCTATACTATAACACCACTTTAAACGTAAACGCGTTCGCACGTCTAGTGCGTGTTCAATGTTTTGACCACCAGCACGTGACCGTTTGGTATCAATGGCTGCGCACATGCCAGAACCCGCGTATGTATGCGCGGCCGATCTAGGTATTATATTCTATATCTATGGTGCAACCACTAAAAGCTGCAGCCGATTTCACGAAAGTAGTGCGTAACTTGCGCCATGTCGTAAAGTTACGCCACGTAAATGTGGCGCAGCTGCGCCACTTCCTTAAGTTGCATTTCACGAAACTTGTCTTAGCTGCGCAACTTTTTAATAATTAAAATAAATAACAAACACTGCGGACGAGGCTAACACCAACCTTTTCAAAGACTGTTGCCTGAATCCCATGAAAAAATGTATCACGGCAACAGTGAAGTGTCGGAATAAGATGGCTTAACTTGGACCATTAACTACGTTTATTTGACACGTAAGTTCGTTGGAATTTTAAGAAATTACTATTTGAAGAGTTCAATGTTTAATAGTATCTAACACTCGCTGCTTTTTACGTTACTTTTAACATACATTTTTAAACTTACAAACACTGTTTCGGTACGTTCGTGTGACACTTTTTTGTGCCTGCGTCCGTGTGATGATACGGAACGTTTTGATACACACGACCCACACACACAGACAGTCGTGAGTTCGAGTGTGGACATGGTCGTGTCGTATAGTTTGTACTTACTAGTGAAGCCTATCAAAACTTAACAATTTTTCATATCTAGTGCCTTCACTTACTTATAGCTGTTAATTTTGTTCGAAATATAACGTAATGGCACCATGTATAAACGTACATAGAAATACACATTTTGGGATGAATAAAATAATGAGGAAGAACTTTAGCCTATCTAATTGTACAAAATATCATGGAGGTAGGAAATACAGTAGCTAAAATGGTAAATTTTTGAAAATCGGCAGCACAATATTCTCATGTAGAAGTCAACTTGTCGACGATTGTTATTGCACAATTTCAAGCATGATGGATTTTTTTTTTCAAATGGTTTAATAATTGAATGTTGCTGCTTCTTTGTGACCAATTGTTTTTCCCCTCATTGATTTTACATTTCTTAAAACGTGATATATATTGCTGTTTAATATTTTTTTAATTCACTCATATTTTGGGTGAAACTGTTGATTTGAAAATGGGGCCTAATTATGAATTACCCAACCACCATACCCCCACACTAATTTGTCAACTATTACCCACTGACATCATTATTTTTTTTAACATTTAAAAAAAATCTTCTCATTTTATATTCAGGTTAAAAACTATGTTAAAAAACGCAAGAGAAGGACCCATAGGAAACTGACTGCATGTCAACAACAGTACCCAAATATGAAGAGTATTACAGTCAGCTTTTATACCAGTGTCGTCCATCATACCGGAGAAGAGGAAAACAATTTATTCATGAGGTGTGAAGAGGAAATTATGTCAACATTGATATCATTGTTTATCTTCAGTGCACTAAATGATTCCTTTTTTTCAAACACTAAACCAATAAAAGTATGATTAATTTTGTTGCAAAAAAGAAACAAAACTTTTTATAATACAAGTTTTACAAGTTTTTCTGAAAAAAAAAATATACAAATGATAGGCTCAACTCACTGCAATTAGTATATCAAAACTTTCATTTAAAATCAACAATGCAAATGGTTTGTTGCAACAAGTAGACCTATTTTGTTATTGTATATATTAATATGACGCAAAGTGACTCTAGACTACTCAACTTAAGTTTTCCTGTTTCTCTTTATTACTCAGTATACAGCACAAAATCCCTTGTTGATGTCATGAGAGATTGGAGATGTCAAGGAGAAGAATATGAAGTTGTGTTCGAGGAGATCTGTGTATCAATCTCTGAGTCATCCGGAAGTTATTTTCCCAGCAAGCTGGAAGATTAATGAAATCAAACTTATGTGCCCATAGTAAGGGCTGATATTAAAATATGACTAACAAGCTTGTTAGTTATAAATAGGTTAGTTATAACAAGTTAGAAAACCCCAAAATCAAAAATATGTTTACCAATATCACAAGCAAGTTTGACCACTCCACGACAGCAAATAATCCTATCAACTTAATTAAACAATGTGAAAACCATTTTCTCAAAATGTTTTGTTAAATTCTTTTGAAATGCTTTAGGGACAGACTTTGTGATTCCCGTTACATTTCATCTTTTGATGGTTTTAGAACAATTTTTTATAAAAAGAATTGGGGAGGGAGGAGCGTTGAAATGTTTTTTTTTCCAGTTGGTCTCTGAACAATAACAAAGTTTTTAAGTTAGCATCAAACTTGGTTGTAATAAAAAATACTATATTTTGCCGCAATAAATATAAATGCATTTTATCAGTTTTCTTTAAACTTCTATACTTTTTGTAGTTTAACGTATTGATTTTATTTTGATATGGGAGGACAAATATTGTTTAAAAGTGAAAAAATAAAAAATAAAATAAAAAAATGAATTTAAGTCAATTTCTTTAACTTGTCTTGTTGGTAGTTGAAAGTGTTGATTTTGTTTTAAATGGGAGAAAGTTTATAGGCGAAATGAAAAACTTCAAGATTTATTTCTTGAATGATAAGCCCGGGTGCTGTTTATCCGGACCAATGCATTCATTATTATCAAATAATTGGCGACGAAAGTGTTTTCCGAAAATGTATTTATGGTTGCATTTAAAGACCCCCAAAATCGTGGCCGATTATGCCGTTTATTTCCTCCCAAAAACGTTTTAAACAAATAGTAAAAATTACTTGTAAACCAATGGCTGACGAACGTGTTTTTTTGTTTCCGCTGAAGAAAAGAAAGAAGACAATGTATTTCGGTAAAAACTGAAATAACGTCACTGCCTGAGGAAAGCGTCTACCCGGGCAAACCATGTTGTACCCTTTGCCATAAACACAGTTTATTAACTTGCGCAATTAATACTGACTTACCCAATCAAAATCGAGTGCGTAAGTTACGCCATTTTTGCGGCGTAACTTTTAGACTTGCGCCACTTTCAGACGTGGCGTAACTTTCGTGAAATCGATCATAATTGTGTGGCGCAACTTACGCCACAAATGTTGCGCAAGTGGACTTACGTCATGGCGCAAAGTTTCGTGAAATCGGCTGCTGGTTTATACGCAGACGCGCTTTGGTCGCAGGGGCGTCAGATTGACGCGTGACGCAGCTTATAGGCAACATGACGCCTCGACAACCATAAGCAGCAAAGGAACGGATAAAGCCGTGTTCGCACTGGATAAACATTTTGGGTAACTTTACCATGACGCCGGATAACATTCCGATGGGTTAATCTTCCCACCGTCCGCACTTGGATTTAATTGACGCGGGTAGAATTGCCGAGACCGTGGGTAAACTAACCGAGCTGGCTCAAAAACAATAAACAATGGACACTGGCTGATGTGACCTTTGATGGAAGATTTAACCGATACGTCTGGCAGCGTCAGGCGATTACCATCGAGGGATCAAAAGAAGCGTTCACATAAGTTTCATGATCAAGTAGGCAAACGTACTTAATTTTTTGCAAGTCACCGGAAGCTGAGTTAAATTTTGATTCTCCGGTTTTCTTCGTTATTTTTTGAATTGATTTATTTTTCATGTTTGCTATCACTTAGTCTTACATTCCCAACAACATATATATAATTTTCATGGCCATAAACCACGTTAACCTAAAGATAATTGACGAAACAAAATCTCGCCAACGTTAAACTCCGGTTGTGACCACAATGGCATGTTTGCCGCTTTTTGCCGCTTTCAATGACCGCATACACTAAGACATATCACAAGATCAGAAAACAATGAGAGGGGACCAGCTGCTCTATGACTTGATGCGTCTTTAATATTGAGTTCTACGTGGTACGTTTTGGCGAAACCAACCAGAAACAAGTTTAAGTTGAGTTAAGTGTTGAGCGGATTTTTTCGTGTTTGGTTGAATCGTGGTGACGCAGCTGTTCCGACCAAACCGTATACCCAAGTTGTTGGCTCGGTTTCAAGAACTGTGTTAAAAAACTACTGAAAAATGTAAATGAAATTCTTTTTAAACTGAAATACCCAGAAGCATAACATTTAATAATGTTGACAAAAGTACAAAGACTAAGTTCCATTACATGAACATAAAATTAAGAATGTATACTTTCAGAACACAAGATTTATAGAGAAGTACCTACGTCATAAACAGTTCCTGGTTAGACCCGTTTTCGCGTAGCTCTCGGAAATTGTTGCGGTTAGTGAATTTACGTCAGAAACTTGTTTCCAGTCATGTTCGCCTAAAAACGCCCTTGGAGTTGCGATTGAGCAAGGCATTCTGGGAAAGCGGCGAGATCGTACACAGCTTGGATCGAGGTTGTGTAAAAGCACTCAAGATTGAAACACATTCTAGGCTATTTAAGAACTAGCTGTTGGTAAGTATGAGACAGTCTTGAATACTAAAAACATGGAGTCTTACCATGCACAGTGATGTAGACCTCACAGCGTCTGCTATTTGAAGCTTGGTCTGTGGCAATGTAAGTCAAACGTGTTGTGCCCTCATTAAATGATGACCCAGATCCCTGGGAATTATCCAAGCTTAAGGGAAAAAAATCAACATGATCTCAGTCAAACTGTATCAAAGGTTAAATCCAGTAACTCAAGTGCTGTACTCGTGTTTTTACTGCGCGGTCATATGCTAACTAGCGCCCCAAATGACGGAAAAGACCCTACAAATGCTTGAAATCCCCGATTTTCCTTTTTATATGTCAAAGATGCAACATCTCAGACATTAAATTGTAAAAAATTAGTAAGTGGCCTGACGTTTTGACCCTAGCAGAGTCTTTTTCGAAGGCTAAATGACAAGACAACACACACACGTGCAATCAACGGTAACAAGAGCAGTCAAGTGGAAATACATGAATACAGAGAGTGGAGAGAGAAAAGCAAGAAGCATTCAGAAAGAGCAGGGGTAAGCAGGGATTATGGAGACAAAAGGGGTGGAGGGAAGGGGTAGGCTTCACCACAAGAAGTTGGAAACACAAAGGACAAAATGGAAGGTTGGAAGAAAAGTAAATAATTAGTTAATAGGGCAGACTACAGATATGGATATCTGTGGGGAATTTCCTTCTTGGATGTTCGAATGGTCTTTATGCGCATTATCCACAAATTCTCCATACTCAGACGGACAGTCTCTCTGGAGTTACCTAGTGCCTCAATGCCCTGTAAATTCATGTCAAAGATGGAGTGGTTAGGAAGATTGAAGTGGTGTCCTACAGGTGTATCCAGCTTTTGGGTGTTGACTGTGGATATGTGGCTGTAGGAACGTCTCTTCAGCGTAGTTCTTGTTTCACCTATATATTGAGCACCACAAACTCTGCAAAATAGTAGATAGATTAGATTAGTTGTGGTGCAGGTGATATGACCCCTTGTCTTATGGGTGGTACCACAAGTATGGTTGGTAAAGGAGTCTGATTCACTGATGTGTTTTCTACAAACGATGCATTTTGATGTGTTGGAACACCTAAAAGTACCCTGTGGCAAAGGGGGATTAGCATCATTATTAATGGGAGGACTTCTGCCCGGACGATGAGATCCCCGTTTGCAGAAATGTTAAATTGGGACACAGAAACTGTTAAGACGATTTAATGTTTTGCTAACGTTTGGCTGTCCATACCAACAAACACGGTTTGTTTATCTACAATAAAAAGGTATATTGGGTCAGAATTGTTACCCATGGATTCGAAGGCTGGCGTTATCAGTGCGGTGCATGAATCCCCATCTTACCTTATTTATCATTGGTGGCCTTTTAATTGTTTTCAAATACAATTTGGATCAGCCAACTGAATGGGTGGGGAACTAGAGATATATGAGGCATGGCTTTCTGCCTATTGTATTTTTACCATGCAATGGCATGTAGAAATCACAGCATCTGCTTTTTTTAAGCTTGGTCTGTGGCAATGTGATCAACATGATCTCAGTCAAAAACAAAGGGCAATTTCACAACAAAATCGTTTTGTTGTAGACATTGTTAATAATATATGCATAAACAATGTTTTAACCTTGGTAACAGTGGAGTTTTGTCACCATAGGGGTGGAAACAGTTACCATGTGAACTATAATGGGTGACGTAGGAGGCAGCAGACTTAACAAAAAAATCGTTATTCTGGAAAGTGTGCGCAAGCTTAGAATTAGGTTAACAACGAAGAAAAGTTACCTGGTTATTCTGCTTAACATTTAAAATAAAACTGCAGATTTTTCCCAATGTACATGGTTTTGCAATGCATTTTAAGATATACTGACCTAATTGACACACATAAATTGACAATAATATCGTAAGAATGGAACGGTCAGTTGGAGTAGTTGAATGTCAAGTTTGGTCTTATCCAAATGATAATAATAATGTTCTAACACACACCTGGCCACATTTACATCCCCAGAGTTATCAGTTGCTACTGGTGCTTGAAAGATGACAACAGCTTGCCGCATTCCTGGTGGAGCAGTCTTCTCAATATACATTGGGCAACTCTCAGTAAACACTGGTGACTGGTGATCTATTTAAATACATACAAGTTAGTGACAATATTAACAACCTCAAAAATGTTCTAGTTCCTTTCAGTATTCTATAGTCATTCACAATAAATACTATCACATCCTGGTGAAGCCTAGTTTACCTTTGCATGAGACGACTCGTGAATCGCTCCATACACCCTGAACAGTACACGTCTTACTGTAAGGACCATTCAAAGAGTAGCCCTCATCACATGTGAAAGTACATCTTGTGTTGTAAAGAAGTTCAGACTCCGTGGAGCAACTACTCGGTTGAACTGTGCCCTGGTCAAGGCTCAAGAATCCGGTACACACCAAAGCTGTGAGTAAAAGAAACAGCTTTATTTTACTGATTTCCCTTAATGTTCAAATTAGCAGACCACTTTGCTACCTTTCATTGAATACCTGACTGATTCTAAATAACAGAAATAGAACCTGGCGCATGCTTTGAGTGTAGTTGTATTTTCATATCTGCTTTGAGTAAATTTGTACACAATGCTAATTAAATTTTATGGGAAATACTGGCTTTATTATCATTGATTGTTGTGGGTAATTTTGCCATACAGGCAAGCATGTTGCTCGGTGTTAATATTTAAGGGGGGTGCTTAAAGCTGACAAAGACGACAATTGAGCTCACATTTCTTTCATGTTGTATTCTATTAACCCTTAAAGAGCGGCTCCAGGATGGTCTGGAAATATTTAGCTTTTCCAATAGATGGAGTCCACAAGAAATATAAAAAATTATTACGAGTCCCTTACCTCACGCTAAAACAGGGTAAAAATGTGTTTTCCTCGAAACACTCCCAGCCCAAAATCTGAAAACGCGAGGTCAAACAAACCAGCGATGAAGGACTCATGACGTCACCAGCAGCGAGTTAGTTTGGACCTTCCTATAATTATGAATGTACTGAGCTAACGCAAATGCACCGCAAAACTTCACCATTTGCAATCAATACGGCCATAGACGTGACACTTTAAAGGACGATCCAACAGGCCTTGATCAGCAAGCCAATTTGCAATGGATTTATGATTAGTTGATTTTCGTTCTTTGAGATGCGAGGCGATTCCGCAGCTCGGCTTGATTTTTAGTGCATCGCTCTACACGTCAAACATTCAACCCTAACATAATACACACACGGCAAGAATTCACTCGACAAGTACCGCGAAAAACAACGTAGACCACAGTAACACGGAGATGCCCCTACACAACGCTTTCTTTATTTACGTTTCTGCGCTTGCTCGGGAAAACGGTTATTCCCATGACATTCCAATAATCATCGCTGGTGCACACGTTCAAACCGTACACATGTACAGCACTGGTCCGCACGCTCATGGTCTGCGGAGCTTATTAGTTCATTGGAAATTTTAGTTTGTTCATAGCGAAAAACTACCCAACGTGTAGGCTTCATTTTACAATGACACAGTTTAGGATACTCTGGATGGACAGAAAGAGTATTTAACTGTACAATGTAAGTTTGGTTTCCTCTTGATTTTGTTTTGTTTTCCAAGCAAAGAGACATGTTTGTGTGTGTTTATAATGCTAAACGTGAGTTTTTAGCCGACAATGACGACAAGGGGTCAATGCATATCATTACCATAGATAAACAGTTTTTGACTTTCGCCGCGCGGAGAGGTGCATTTTTGACTTGAATTATTTATTACTAAATAAATTGTTAATGTAAAATGGTTATTAACCGGTATCTACGATGTTTATTTGGCCATAAAAAGATAAGAGTTTAAATATTGAGAGCATCCTGGAACCGCTCATTAAGTAAATTGAATAGTGTAATGATTTTTATTACACATTGCTTGTGGTTTTTCACAAACAATTTGTGTCTACCAAAAATGTACAAGAATGTCTTACAAGCATGCAGCTCTATACCTGGTTTATAGGAGAGTATGCGGTGGCTGATGGGTGGCCTATTTATAGCGGGATACAAATGCTGTTGTTATCAGAGTGTGGGTTTGGGGCCTGGTCCATGGCACTTATTGTTACTATTATACACTTTACCACTATTGGTTTGTCTTTCAAACGGGGCATTACTTTGCATGTCCGATATGTTGTGCAATGCATCCAACAAAGCAAAGTTGCTGCCACTAGTGTTCTCACCTTTACAGAGTAGGTCAGTACCAGTCCACGATCCATCAGCTCGGCAACTTCTTCTTCGCCGGCTCAAATGTGTCCGGTTGCTTTGAAAACCAGGATTACATACAAATGTACATGTAGACTGGTAATCCACCTCTTCCCTGATACATCCCGATACATAGCCATTTGGAATGGCTGGTACTCTGCATGTGTTTGCTGGTGATGAAATAGCGTCATGAGTTCAGGTGAGAATAATACATTTGGATTTGGATTGTTTATATTTTCGGAGCCCTCTCCATCTAGTATCTGTTGAATACAGGAAGGCTTTTGATTCAGTCAAAACGCACTTTTGTTTGCAAAACTTCGGTACGGCGTGGAAAAGGATGTGATGCGATTAGTCGAAGAGCTCTACATCAGCTGTTATTTTGGATGGGATGCCAGAGCCAGAAGGATGCCATTGTTCCGTGGTCCTACTAAAGATGCGCTGGGTAGGTAAACATCATCCGAGAAAGGTCAGGTTGTGATACCACCGACCTGAAAGAAGCATCACTGGAAGACAGGCTGTGGTGGGAGCGATACCAGTGATTCCAGCGGGGTATATTTTTTAGGAGGAGACCACTGGCAAACGCCTATGTAATAGAGAGATCACCATGATAATCTCAGTTTTTACCGCATAAGGGGGATTTATGTTCTTCCTTGAAATGATTACTTCCAAAATTTTCTGACAATCAAACAAATGTATGAAATGTTCTTGTAGAGTAATATCTTTTAAGAAAATACAACATTAAACTTTATATCAGGGTTGTGACTTCTCCAATATATCACATTGCTACCTTGTTGACCTGCTCCTCATATCAAGAGCCATAATCTACAATAGTTTGCGGTAAAACTATTCATGAATCTCTTTTTTTTATTATAGTTGTGATGATTCCGAAAAGAGCCGATAGTGTGTAACAACTCAACGCTTCAATCAGTATGTTCCAATTCTTTTCAATAGAAAAATGGTTAGAGTAGTTTTTCTTGGTTGGCCAAACTCATATCACACATTGGCCAATTATCTGCTCAACCAAAGTTAGCAAGAAAAAAGATTCACAATCAATATTCAATACATGGTAATTTGGTTGCTTCTACTATATAAGATATGTCTGTGCTAAACCTTTTTTGTACTTAATAGTTTATGAAATTGGTGCCTCTTGTTTAATTACATAAAAAAATTGCTCGCTATGAGTTCTAAGGGGTCTTGTCAAAATTAATCCTGGACAGACCGTTGGACAAGGTTCATCCGATGTCCATTTTTTGTTGGACGGGCCATCGGATGGGAGTTCCAATGAGACAATGTTTCACACGCTGAACAGTATCCTCCTGTCCGATGCACAGTACCCAAGGCACCCCACTGAGAGCCCTGCGGTTTCACTGGCTGCTTAATCACTAATATAAACAAACTTGGGTTTAATAGTAGTGTGGAGTGAGTCTGGTCTGACTGTTTGGAGGTCACTGTAGTGTGGTGGAGTTTTAACCCATTGCTGTTTGCAATAGACAACATTACTAGCCATGTAAAATAAAAACAATCCCGACTGATTTAAACATAGTAATGAACTGAGGTTTCTTCAGGTGATGCAAAACAAATACACCCGAGTGCCTCCATTTAAATTGAATATTTGATAAAATATACAAGAATCGGATCTGCCTCAAGGTACCCTGTTTGTTCAAAAACCTTTCTTGGTAATAGTTCGGTAATGATTCCATATGATCTTAAATAATCAAATAATCCTTTAATGAAGCAGAATTACAACATAGAAAACAATGACAATTCCAAGTGACCACAGACTGAAATAAAAAAACGAAAAGTTACAACTTCACGATATGCATAGAGAGCTTAATCATCTATGATACAGCCACTTTGTCTTTAGTAAATACTCAGGGTCATTGAGGCCTAACCGTGAAACCGAAACCTGCCCTTGGGAGACCCCCTGCTTGTTTTCCAGTAGATAGCGATCTAAAGACTCTGTGGTTTGTAAACAAACGATCTCTGGTGAAGGCCAGTCACTGTGAACTCATCCCATAGCCCATCCGATAAAGTAATCACTACAAAGGAATTCAATATGGGACGAGAAACCTGGTCCTGGACCGGCGCCGTCCAGTGGCTGTCCGGGATTAATTTTGACAAGACCCCTAAACAAAACGTACAAGATTTTGAGTACACACTCGAGGTAATTAAAATTGCTACTTACGTATGCAATCCAAGGCCGGACCATCCCAGAAGCCAACGGTTGTTGATGTTACGATCTTACTGCAAACACTTGATGCTACTTGATTCTGACTGACTGAGGACACTGTGTAGCCTTCATCACAACTGATGTTACACACTGAGCCATACACTACAGAGCTGTCACAACTACCTTGGCCTGAAGTAAGGCTAGTCACACTGTGCTGGGGTGCAGGCAATGGTGGGCATCTTATGACTAATTCGAAGAAGAAAGGGAAGTAACATTGAAGGTACGGAGAACCAGCGTCCATTTGTTCAACATTGCTGATATAGAATTTAAGGCCTATATGTTAAATTATACATATCATACACAGCGTAATGGTCTTTTGTTTAACACTAGTAATGTCAGTTCTAGACTACGAGAAACTAGCGGTTTCGGAAGTAAATGTCGCGTGCACAAATATCTATGAAGAAAATATTGAAAACATTATAAAAGAAAAACAAAATACCCGAGGTCTTTTCCGCTGTTTATTAGTGCGAAAAAGCCAACAATTCACCACGTTCATTTATGTACCTTATACGTAAATCATTTGAAGACAAATCAAATGTTGAATTCAGAAAAGGGTGGGAACCTCAAGGTTCAGCATTCCATTAAATGATTTAATAAAATGCATTGGGTTAAACTAAAATATGTTTCGGTTTTACATGAACCATGACGTGCCTCAGGTGGGATCTATGGAACTCAAAACCTTCCGTATTTTAGAACAAGATGCTAGTACATGGGCAGATCTGATTGGAGCCTGCTTGAAGATCTGTCTCTAGTTTACAATAGCATTTTAACCAAGGGCATATTGTACAACACTGAAGACTCAAACTTCAAATACATTTTAGATTTCCTTCCAAAGAGAATGTTATTGTTTCCTCACCTTTTACGTCAAGATAAATGTCACAAGTTTCCGTATTGCCGCTGCTGTCTGAGGCAGTATATGTCAGGCGATACGTCCCTTCTGTAAATACTGTGCTCTTATTGGCTGATACAAATTCTCCATTTATACTCACAAGCATTGCTACAGTGTCACCACTGGCTTCCAAGACCTATGTATGACATAGCGATTCAACACAACTTGGACAATCATTATTGTATCATCACACATGTGACCACTGAATCGTGGAACTCTAAACACATTCCAAGTAGGTTTTTCATTACTCATACCAAAAATATAATCAAGTATGATTTCTAAGTTGCCGCTATTTTAACTACTACTAAAAAAAATGTGTTTGAAAAAAGTATCTCAATCAAAATCAAATAAAAGTTAACTGTCCTTGTTAGCAAAAAGGCTTGGCACTACAGCAATTTGCTATGTTTTATAACATTACACTCAACTGTTGATAAACATTGGATCAGGGTCCATTTTCTTGGCTCTGCTAATTACCACTAAGTTCTGCGCTTACAGCGCCCTGTAAAGCACATAGTTATATGGGCCATAAGCACAGAATTCTGCGTTAGCAGAGCTATGAAATTGGGCCCAGATCACCTAAAGCTTGTGATGCATCCATGTAAAATCTTGAATTAATAACATGCAGGACTTGAAGAAGAGGCTAACATTATAATGAACCAGTAAGCTCAAAAGATTGCCATATAAAAGTTTCTCTCTAAAGTTTTCCCTCAACATAAAAACCAAAATGTAGCTGTTCTAATCATACCTGTATGGGCTCCCAGTCAAAGTGAACCGTAGCAAAGTTGGTTCCCCGTTCAGCAAATACAGTGATGTCAGGCGGGCATATCAAAGTGGGTGGAGTTACATCTGTCAATCACAAGTAAACCTGGTCTTCTTTATGCTTTAATACACAATTTTTCTTACAATAAGTTCAAGGGATTCATTCATAAATGCAACATAAAAGAGGGGCAAAAACACACAACAAAGGAGAATGTATCTTTCTTTCTGTATTCCAAAGCAATGATCCTGAAGGTAATAACACAGGTCTACAAAGCAAGAGCCAAATGAAATTCAGATCAAACTGTTTTTAATGTAATGATTTAAACACCTTCTTACCATTACACCGTATTGGGGTTCCATCCCATTGACCCGATAACAGGCAGGTACGACTCCCTGAGCCACTGCGTGTGTATCCCAGATTACAAGGTGTAAGACACACAGTACCATAACTTAGTGGTTGGTCAATCTCTTTAACCTCTACCCCGTTTTTAAGTGTGCAGGTGATGGCCATATATCCTGCTGTGATGCCTGGTACAGGTAACGGATCACACTTTACCTCTAGAGTTGGGGAGAAGTTTATGATCACAAACATTATTATGACAGAGGTTACAAACATTACCTTTATTTATTTATTTATTTTTTTATATTTTTTTCTTACAAATCTATCAAAGTATGCCGACATTCACCGGAAGAGGCTTTTTGAAAATAGACTTTGCAAGTCCTGCACTTGATTTAATCGTAAAGCGAACGAGTTTTGTTTGTTTTACACAATGATCACACAATTAAATCTCAGTTGTTTAGGGTGCTTCAGTGGGAAGCATGTTTGAAGAGAACTCTAATGGGAATGTTTTTTTCAAAAATTTGAATTCACATTTTAGACTCCGAGTTCTACAAAAGCACTGATGACCGGGTTTGAGCGAAAATTTCCACGAATTAAAGCAGAATTGAAAAACAGCCGCTGCATGCGTGCATTCATGCAAACCTGCTCTAGGTGAGTGCCTTTCAAATGCAAATACAGCGATCGACTTATGGTCTGAGGTTGGAGAACCTCCTCGTGCATACCCCCTCGTACGCATTGGAACATTGAACGCCATCATAATTAAATTTACTCGACTTGTGACGTTGCTTCAAACGTAATCGGAAAATGCTTTATTTCCCTTTGTATTCCGTAGCGTTGCTAAGATACATAGCTGTACCTTAAATCATGCAATATCCCCTGGATTCCCCGCTGGTAAAACCACCGCCCATGTTCCTCCCTGTCTTTTACCGTTGTTAAAACACATGCCTTCTCCCGTTCGCTAAAAGGAGACACATAACTAAAGCACCCCCAGATGACCCTTCTTTGCAACAGCTAACCACGCACCTATACGAGCAATTCAAGGCTGCAACAATGCGAAGTTACCCAGAATAAAACATGTTCATATGTATTCGGACTTATACCATAAAAAACAGTGGACCGAAAATACATTCTGATTCTCACCCACAGATCCCCTCCAAAAGGTACACAGATATGCTTCTCGTATGTTTTCTTTACCATCAAACTAGCCAGTCCATACCAACTCCCGCGAGCACGCCAAAATTGCGAATGATAGGGAGGTTTCGGTCGCACACGTTTAGAGTGAACGACTACAGATAGCTAATCGTCGAGCGTAATACGCGTAATTCACCACATGTACAGTGCAGAGGGTTTCGTTGGTGACCCCACGGTTACATTTAACTAAGCTACAGAGGGCGCAAACTTCAAAGTACGTCAACTCGACCATAACCTCAATAACGCAACGCAGTACCACAAGCACCCTCCATTCGGTAAAAAAAAAAAAAAATACACTACCAAAACAAACACTACATAACATATATCCAAACTGAAATGAATTACGAGATCATCTACTACTTTCTATGACCTAGTAATAATTTTTTCGAGAAATATTGTGAGTTAATTACTGACTTTTACTAAAAGTTCTCACTTACGTGTAGAGGAGCTGCTTAACGTCAAGTCACGAAACTTTTAACTCTATGACCGAGAGGGTAAACGTCATAACTGCACAAACAGTGATGACGTCACAGCTACTAAAAGTCGTAGTTGCGGTAACCGTGCGCCAACGAAACCTCGCTATTGTAAATCAATCTCCTTCTACGTTTACCGCAGGGCAAATAGTGTCGTTGTTATTAACCAACCTTCGCATGTGATCGTGTTGCCATTCCATTCACCAACACCATTTCCATCATCAGTGCATGTGACAAAGGTGGGTTGTGTTGGCATGAAGCCAACATTACAGCTCAGTGTACAAATAGTGCCATAGGTCTCTTCTGCGTGGGGGCAGCTATTTTTAAAGCCATTTTCTGGTGGAGGCAACGCACTGCTGTCACAAATTACAGCTGCAAAGAAAATTTAGAAAAATGGTTTGGTGTAGTTTATCAGTGAACCAGAAAGGGAGCATTCAAAACATATAATTTATTTCCACACCAACTGCAGAAGGCAAAGGGTATGCTGCGTCAAGCGCACACAAATGGATTGATACTTTGACGTACTGTCAACGGGTCCTTGTTTGCTTTGCAGCCAAATGCAAACAGAAAACAAACGTACTCAAGTTCCATCCAACATAAAACACACAGATTTGTTTATTTTCCGAAAGCAACAACTCCTACAGTGCTCACTCACTGAACTCGGCATTTAGTCTGATATGCACAACACAACACAATATACCTTGGCTCAAAGCAAGCATCTTCCCGCTTGCGCAAACATAACAAAAGTTCAGTCTATTTATAGTCCATACTTTCGGAGGCAGAAGTTTATTTACACAGTTTGCTCTATGGTTTGATGAACTCAACGGCGGTTGCCTATACCGGCGGCCGTTACAGTACCTTTACAGCTCTTCACTCCATCATCCACTCTTCAAGTCTTAGTGTCCACAACAAATTGGCACGCCGTGCTTTCAGCACAGCATGTAACAACCAAGATGATCCTCTCTTTAACACCATTACAAAAAGCTTTAGACTTCTTGTCTTTCAACTTCACTGCATGTAACGAAAAGACGACCCTGGCTAACACAATAATACCCAAAAGCCTCAGGCCTCTGTCTTAAACTTTGCTGTATGTAACAATCAAAATTACTCTGGTTAACGCATACCCTAAGTCCGTATAGGCCTTAGTTTTAAACTTCACTAAGGCCTTAGACCTCAGTTTAAAAGTTCAATGCCTACCTTTACAATCGGGGAAAAATGAATCCCAAGTGCCATCCTGTCCACAAGTGACCTCTGTTGACCCTACCAGTACATGGCCCTGCTTGCAAGCAAATCGACAGGTAGAACCAGCAGGGACCTGATTCGTGGCTGGACACTCATCTCGGTTGGTGATCAGACCATAGTTGGAAATGAAGGCACGTGGGCAAGTTTGCTCTGCGTTGAAACCAAAAAAAAAAAAAAAAATTACCTTTTTTGTTTATATTTCTAGACGTTCACATTGTTTCGTTCAGAGGCCCTTTTGATTAGGGCATACACTTTATAACAGGTTCACAAAGTCTGTAGGCTCAACAGATGTATCTCAAATAGATGTATCTCAATTATTTTTAGCCTTTTGCTATTTATTATCTAAGGCTGTTTAGGATTCAGGAGCTAATGGCCATATTCAATAAAGCTGTTTAGTAGAAAAATAGTGTAGAGCAAACTCATTCTGCTCATTAAAAAAATTGATACATTTAGAAAGCAGTCAGAACAATGTAAACAAATAGGTATGTTTGGAAGACTGACGAATCCTTCTCGGCAAAATATTTATGTGGTAAGCAATTTCTTCTTGGACAAAGAAATATTAATATTGTTTTTAAAGGTTTTGTTTCTCACACCCAAACAGTCTTACAGCTCAATAATGTTTAGCCAAAAACTTGCTCATCAAATGCTTGGTAAATTTTCTTCCCGTTGACAAACAGATAAACTGTTTTTCCTACTTCATTTATAGTGAGCTATTGTTCCGATCCGAGGGCTCCTTTCTCAGAAAATGTTGACACGGCTTATCGTTTTGTTGAACAAATTGTGTTTCTTTGTTTGTTTGTTTTTACCTTCACACCGAGCGTCATCACCGTCCCAGTATCCTTGAGATGATTCAGGCCACGCAAGACACCGAAAAAATCCACTTCCTGTGAGTTTATATCCATCCTTACATTCAATCTCGCACAATGACCCATATGCAGTAAGGCAAATTGAATTACCAGGAAATCTACCATTCACCGGTAGGGTGAGCTCAGGGCAGTGAATGACTGAAACGGTAAATGGAATGTTAACATCTTTAGAACTCTTGTTTACGGACGAACATAAAAGAAGAAACACAAATTACTTTTCTAACTTTAACCCAAGAAAAGTAATTTTGATTTGAACATAACGTCACGGATGACAAGTATGTAATACAAACTAATTAGAAAAGAACATTATTGGTCCTAGAAAATAAGCTCATTCCCCAATTGTAGTTTTATTAAAGGTCATTTTCAATAACAATAACATGTAAATGTTTAAAACCAACATAGGCAACGAATGTAATAAAACTGGAATCATTGAATCATGGCCAAGCAATCAGAGCACTAGACTCAGGTTTTGTGAATGTCTGTAGGTTTTTCTCAAAAAAGGGACTAATCGAATAACAATGGTAGGACCCCATAACTGCCATACATAAGGGTGTGTGTAGGGTTGGTATGGAAGTCGAAAAGTGGCATCTGCTTTTCAGCTTTCTAAATTATGAAAAACCAGATTGAACGTTGCTTTCTCGTGCATTTTAAATTTTTCTGATTTTCGTCCCCCTGAAAGGGAGATTAAACATTTTCGTAGTATTCATTTTTCTACTTTTTAACTTTTTAGTTTCGAGGAAAGCAGGTTTTACTTATTCACCTACACTTACGGTCGAAAAGTGAACATTTGTCTTTTGGGTTTCCTAAAAGCAGAAAAGCAGATTGGACGTTTTGACACATCAGCGGACATCTGCTTTTACTAGTTACCAACAACCCGAAAAGCCGATCATTTTGGACCATTTCATTGTTCTACTTTCCTGCTTTCCGGAAAGAGGATCGAAGGTTTTTTAACAGAGGTTTGAATGTGGACATTTACTCCCCAGTCGTACGAATCGAGACTCTACTGCCAGTGCATTCTACTTGCACGTGTTCCATAACTACACCCATCCGCCCTGCTGACTGCATGTAGGCTCAATTGTTACAACAGTTCAATAATCTGTTTTGGCCTAGTTTCTTGCCTAGTATCGAAGATAAACAAGGTTTGGCTTAGTAAAGTATGCGGCCATTAGCGCTTGTGTGCGTGTGTCTGTGGGTGTGTGGGTAGGTATAAAAATTCAAACCGGGACCTATAACAAAAGATGACTATAGGGTCCCCATTTGGGGGAAGTCCCAGTTGGAAAACGTATACAAAATCAAAAAAGTTAGTAATACAAACAAAAGAGGGACAATAGGAGGTCCCCGATTGCAGATGTTTACACACTTGTGTGCGTGTGTATGTATATGTGTAACGATAGGTTCCAGGGCAAGGCTTCCGATGCACTTATTGATGAAGAAAAATTACAATGCAAGGGTCCGTAGTAAACTTTTTGATGTCAATGATCTACTGGTTGACGTTTTTATTTCTAGAGCCCATGATCTATAAGACACGTTTGCCATTTATTTATCAAGTGACACCAGTGTCGTGCATGTGCGGCAACAATGTGAATGTTTACAAATCAGCAGTAAACAACCCACACGAAGTATACAAAACGTATAAATCATGCATCAGGTCATGCTGCGGGGTCAGCTCTCTGAGCTGCTGCTGCTGGCTCCAGAACCTGCGCGCGCCCTTCTGAAGTCTTGTGTTTGTATTTGTATGTGTGCCGCCATTCGCTTATTATTTTGTAGGGCTCGTCAACTTGCTTTAGTCCGAGGCAGATCTGTTTAGAAAAACGTTCGATCCACTTTCCGGGAAGCAGGAAAGCAGAAAAATGAAATGGTTCAAAACGTACGATCGGCTTTTCGGGTTGTTGGAAACCAGTAAAAGCAGATGTCCGCTTTTGTGCTACTGTGTGTCAAAATGTCGAATCTGATTTTCTGCTTCTATTAAACCCAAAAGAAAATTTCCACTTTTCGACCGTAAGTGAGGTGAATAAGAAAAACCTGCTTTCCTCGAAACTAGAAAGTTAACAAGTAGAAAAGTGAATACTACACAAATGTTTAACCTCCTTTCCAGAGGGACAAAAAGCAGAAAAGTTGAAAATGCACCAGAAAACAACGTTCAATCTGGTTTTTCCTAAATTAGAAAACTGACAAGCAGATGTCCACTTTTCGACCTCCATAGGTTGGGTTACGTTTTGTTATTGATAAGCTACATGAAAGTTACTTGAATGAAGCAATTGTTTCAGAAATGCTCGTTGAGATAGATAAAGCCATAAATGTAAAAGGTCTTCTAGAGACATTTTGTGGTAGTGAACTATTCAGGTTATTATATTACCATACGTGAGCAATAAGCAATCAGCCAATACATGTGCTTTACCATCACAAGTTGGTTGCGGTGCACTCCAAACACCATTAGCAGTCTTCCCTTTTTGTAAGCATTCGTTGGTTTCACTTCCATTCAACACAAAACCTGGTGAGCATTTAAACTGACAAACAGAGCCATAGTTGAACTGTGATGTGCGTACCATCCACTGGCCAGTGAGTTGGGAAAGAGCTGAACACTGTATCACTAGCAAAGAAAAAAAATGTATTACTAACGTCTTATTGAACAAACAATGTATACAAGGCTTTTCAGACATTTTGTAAATCCCATAGAGACCACCCCATCTTGGTAATATTCCCCTTACTATGACAACAGCAAAACACAATGACGTTATTAACAAAAACTAAGACATCTTGCTGCTAATCTCCCAGCCAAACCTGGTTTGGTTTCAGTGACTTGATTAGGAGACTGAAAAACAAGATGACCAAACCATTGTACAATGAATGCGGGATGTGTGACAGAACCTGTATCATGCACCTTCCTTATTAAGTGTTCGTGCAATACGAGCACGAACACCTTGCACAAACTTGAAACTTTGCATATACTTGAACCTTAACATGAAGACGGCACTTGAACAACGACGTCATGATGACATCTTCAGGTGTTGAATTACAAAGGTTTTAAAATTAGAAAAGTTACCATTTTCTTGTTACTGTAGTTTCGGCATTTGGGAAGCTGTGATGTTCATAATTGGGCATCTGATAGATCAAGACTGGGATAACATTTAAAAAGTTAACCCCAAAATTGTATGACCTTTACTTCCGGTCGTATGGGAAGGTAAAAGTCTGCGTTTGTGTTTTTTGTGAAAAATTGGTGGATAACTCAAGATTGAAATCAAATTGAACATTGAAACTCATAAGACAATTAAACCTCAATATCAAGTCGGAACTTGATGATGCCATGATGACATCATCGGGTTTTGAATAACAATAAATCAAAGTTTAATATTTGTAAAAATCATAACTCGTGAACCGCATGTTGGATATTTATAATCTACACATCAGGTCGTTGAAAGTTCAACAAACGTTGTATTTGTACAATCTATGTATCACCAAAAGGGTCTGTGAAAACTTAACAATAAAAAGTGTCACCCCATTTGACCTTGACTTCTGGTTCAAACCTACAGCTTGACTTTAATTTTAAAAATAATTCATTAACCACACAAAAGTTTCAGACTTAGCACATACTAAACAATCTCAACGTCTGGATTAGAAATAAAGATGTCGCGATGACAACATCAGTTTTTCAGTTAGGCTTTATTTCAAAAATGTTACTTTAAAGACATTTCTACCAAATTTCATTTGTAATCTTTTTTCACAAGCCCTGTTAATTTGGACACGTGTTTTCCGAACACCTTGTTAATGTTAGAACAAAAACTTAAGTCTAGTTTTTTGTTTTACTGTTTCTTCTTCATCCATCCAACTCTTCTCCAGAGGATAACTCAAGATTGAAATTGAATTGAACCTTGACACGTGGCATATACTTGAACCTCATTATGAGGACGGCACAAATAAGTCATTTGCGTGTTAGATTTGAATATTGTCTGGTACAATGAAGTGCTTAGTCGCAAGTTACCACTTAAATTTGAATTCCTCAGACTAAAGAGACAGTTGCTATGTCACATGATTCGGGGCAGGCTTTTGCATAGTTACGTAAGAGACGGCGAACACCCATACACAATTCTGAATGGATGTGTACGGCACAATGGTACCAGGGTTTGCTCATCTAGAGGTTGCTATACAAATTCTTGCCCCGAACCAATTGACATAGCAACTGTCTATATTATGGTCTGAGGAATTCAAATGTAAGCGGTGACTTGTACAGGACTTTATTCAAATCTAACTCGCAAATGGCTTCTTCAATGACAATATTATGACGTCATCAGGTGTCGAATTACAAGGTTTTTAAGCATTAAATAATTAAATCTTTTAAAATCTGTTTCAAATCCCCAAAAAAGAGCCCGGCGCGTGTTTTTTGCGGAATCATACAAAGTTCAAATAGGTCTTGATTTTGGGTCAGGGGTGTGACCTCACACCAGCTCTACTTCCGGTCAAAACCGAAGCCTTCGTAATTTGAAAGTTGCCATTTTTTGAGTTGTTTTTAACGATGTTGTAGTCTGGAAAATGTCTGTTTAAAAGAAAATGGACCGGTGACGTCACAAAAATCAAAAGCGCCCCCTAGCGGCAACCCAGTGTGTGACCTCAATTGACCTTGTCTTCCGGTTGAAACCGCAAGTTAAGTAGTAACCTTAGCATTTTTTTTCTGTGTAACTAGAGGTATAACTGTAATAGATCTACACTTTACTTTCTGTGTTTTTTTCAAAAGTTATCAACAATCATTTCATCGGTTTGATTAAATAGTTTACACATTAACACAACACTGACCCCAATGATACCCGAACACCTAGTGTTTGTTTTTACAAACACTGGCTTCTAGTTTGTGTTCTGTTTTTTAGGTGTTCGTGCAATACAAGCACAAACACCTCTTGTTTTTGATCCGTTTTTGTTTTTAGGTGTTCGGCTAACAGCCGAAAACCTATTGTTATTGTTAAGGTTTTCTTAAGGTGTTCGGCTATCAGCCGAAAACCTATCGTTATTGTTACGTTGTTTGTAGGTGTTCGTGCAATATAAGCACGAAAACCTCTTGATTTTGTTTTCTTCTCCATCTTCTTCTTCTTCCCTGGAACTTTTCTCTAGAGCACAACTCAAGATTGAAATTTAATTGAACTTTGAAACTCATCAGACAATTGAACCACAATATGAAGACGGCACAGTTTTCATGATGACGTCATCAGGTGTCAAATTACAAGGTTTTTAAAGCTGAAAAATGACCATTTGCTATTTGCTGTATTTCAATGAATTTAAAAGCTAAGATTGGCATCTGATAGTTCAAGACTTGGGCAACATTTCAAAAGTTAACCACAAAATCGTATGACCTTCACTTTCGGGTTTTTACCCTTGGTCGAAGTTTGCCTTCGGGTTTTTTCCTTTATAAATCTGTTTTTTGCATTTTTCAGCATAACGCAAAGTTGAAAGTGAATTGAACATTGAAACTTGTCAGACAATTAAACCTCAGTATCAAGACGACACAGATTTGATGATGTCATGATGCCGTCATTAGGTATCAAATTACACTAAATCAAAGTTTAATATTTGAAGAAAAAACATAACTCCTGAACCACATGTTGGATTTTTACAATCTATAAATCATCGGACAGGTCGTTGAAAGTTTAAAAAACGCTACATACAATTTGACCCCATTTGACTTTGACCACTGGTTCAAAACGGAAGTTGAAAATTAAAAAAAATTCATGTCTCAAAAACTACGTAATATTTTAACATGAATTTTGCATCAGATTATAGATGAATTCCTCTGCCGAAACTTTTGCACAGAGATTATAGCATTTTAATTTTTACATCCAGTCAAAACCGGGCACGTGTCTGCTGACTTTCATTGTATGACAACGCGTGTAGTGTATGCCAACACAATCATACGCCGACACTGTACACGGCCACGCTACAGTTCACGGCGGGAAACAAGTTTTCTCAACAGTGCCCTATTTCGTTTGTATATATTACACAGTGCTGATAAATTAATAAAATCGTTTTCGGGCTTATCTACGGAATAACTCAAGATTGAAATTGAATTGAACATTGAAACCCATAAGATAATTGAACCTCATTATCAATTGAACCTCAGTATCAAGACGACACAAGACGACACCATGTGTTGAGTTACATTACATCAAAGTTTAATAATTGTAAAAAATCATAACTCCTAAACCATCATTCGATTTATATCATCTAAACGTCATTAGAAAGGGCTCTAAAGATTCAACAAAAGATACACAGTGTGACCTTATTTGACCGTGCCTTCCTGTTCAAACTGGAACTTGGAATTTAACGTTTCAACAAATCATAACTTCTAAACCACACATTGGATTTGTAAATTCTAAACATCATTGGAAAAGTATGTAACAACTTAAAACCGATACACAGAATGTGACCCAATTGACCTTGACTTCCAGTTCAAACAGGCATTTAAGTTTCGTATTGGGAAACAATGTAACTCCTGAACCAGACATTGCAATGATAATGTTTTCACCAATTCATTCAGTCACAATTTGATGACATCACTCACGAACACCTGGTTTTTGTAGTAAACAAAAACTGAATCTTTTTTTTTTGTCTGCCTCTTCTTCTTCTCCCTGAACCTTCTCTAGAAGATTAGGCAAAAAGTAAAAGTTGTACAAACTTGAAACTTGGCAAATACTTGAACCTTCTTGTGAAGACGGCACTTAAACAATGACGTCCTGATGACGTCATCAGGTGTCGAATTACAAGGTTTTAAAAAAAACGTTAAATCTTTGAAAATCTGTAACAAATCACAAGTAGGAGGCCGGCGGTCGCTTTTTGCGGGATCATATGAAGGTTATATAGGTCTTCATATTGTTTAACGTGCATGACCTCATATGACCTCTACTTCCGGTCGAAACCGGAAGTGCATGATAACTTAAAAGTGGCAACTATTTTGGAGTTGTTTTTAACGCAGTTTGTAATCTGGCAAGTGCCTGGTTTAGAAAAATAGGACCAGTGACGTCACAAAATTCAAAAGCGCCCTCTAGCGGCAGGTTGAAAACGGTTCAAAAAACACTTTTACTAGATGTCTGTGGCAAAGTTTATTAGAAACTCTTCAAAACTGGTAAATATGATGACCTTTATGCTGACAGCATAAGACGGCATGCGAAAAATTACGTCACGATGACGTCACCAGGTGTTGAATTACAGGGTTTTTAAGTCATTTTTTTTTATCTTTGAAATTCTGTAACACACTTAAGAGGCCGGTGGCTGTTTAATGCGGGATCATACTTAGGTCATATAGGTTTATGTTTTGTTTTGTGTGCGTGACCTGACATGACCTCTAACTGCCTAGTAAATTGACTGCGGCAGAAAGTGCCAATGATTGTTTAAGTTTTTTACGATGTTGTATTCTTGCAAGTGTCAGGTTTAAAAGAATGGACCGGTGACGTCAACCAATTCAAAAGCGCCTTCTTGCGACAGGTTGAAAACAGGTCAAAACACACTTTAACTAGATGTCTGTGGCCTTTATGCAGACAACATATTTGTGGATTCGTAGTTTGATGACGTTATCGTGTGTCACGTGGTAAGGCCTTAACCCTGCGAGCAGCACCCCCTTGAATGTCCTCATGCAGCAAAGGGGGAGCTCACGGAAGGCAGTTTCTATTACGCGTATTTAACATTGTTTGGTTGACACAATCCCTTTTCTAAGGGTCTATATAAATGAATGGAGGTCCCCCTGGACACACCTAGAAAGGATTGAAGCATTCAGGCAATTTATAGGTTGGTTCACCACTGATTTGTCAAAAAAAATTAATTATTTCTGTCAAAATCCTCGGCTCAACGAGAAATGAAAATTAAACTAAACTAACAATAACAAAAAATCAAAATTTTACATGTTGATTCAAGAAATAAACAATGTTAACAATATGGCAACCAAAATCCACCCCTTGGTGTTGAGGAAAGAGATGGCCTAGTCTTTCAAAAACATGAAAACTTTACATGTTGATTGGCTAGAAATAATAAGTGTAAGCAAATATGACAACAAAAATCCACCCATTGGTGTTGAGGAAAGAAATGGCCTAGTCATTCAAAAACATGAAAACTTTACATGTTGATTGGCTAGAAATAATAAATGTAAACAAATATGACAACAAAAATCCACCCATTGGTGTTGAGGAAAGAAACGGCCTAGCCATTGAAAAACATGAAAACTTTACATGTTGATTGGCTAGAAATAATAAATGTAAACAAATATGACAACAAAAATCCACCCATTGGTGTTGAGGAAAGAAATGGCCTAGTCATTCAAAACATGAAAACTTTACATGTTGATTGGCTAGAAATAATAAATGTAAACAAATATGACAGCAAAAATCCACCCATTGGTGTTGAGGAAAAAATGGCCTAGTCATTCAAAAACATGAAAACTTTACATGTTGATTGGCTAGAAATAATAAATGTAAACAAATGACAACAAAAATCCACCCATTGGTGTTGAAGAAAGAAATGGCCTAGTCATTCAAAAACATGAAAACTTTACATGTTGATTGGCTAGAAATAATAAATGTAAACAAATATGACAACAAAAATCCACCATTGGTGTGAGAAAGAAATGGCCTATCATTCAAAACATGAAAACTTACATTGATGCTAGAAATAAAGTAAACAAATATGACAACAAAAATCCACCATGTGTTGAGAAAAGACGGTCTAGTTTCAAAAACATGAAAACTTTACATGTTGATTGGCTAGAATAATAAATGTAAACAAATATGACAACAAAAATCCACCCATTGGTGTTAAGGAAAGAAATGGCCTATCATTCAAAAACATGAAAACTTTACATGTTGATTGGCTAGAAATAATAAATGTAAACAAATATGACAACAAAAATCCACTTATTGGTGTTGAGGAAAAGGACGGTCTAGTCTTTCAAAAACATGAAAACTTTACATTATGATTGGCTAGAAATAATAAATGTAAACAAATATGACAACAAAAATCCACCCATTGGTGTTGAGGAAAAGGACGGTCTAGTCTTTCAAAAACATGAAAACTTTACATGTTGATTGGCTAGAAGTAATAAATGTAAACAAATATGACAACAAAAATCCACTTATTGGTGTTGAGGAAAGAATGGCCTATCATTCAAAAACATGAAAACTTTACATTATGATTGGCTAGAAATAATAAATGTAAACAAATATGACAACAAAAATCCACCCTTGGTGTTGAGGAAAAAATGGCCTAGTCATTCAAAAACATGAAAACTTTACATGTTGATTGGCTAGAAGAATAAATGTAAACAAATATGACAACAAAAATCCACCCATTGGTGTTGAGGAAAGAAATAGCCTAGTCATTCAAAAACATGAAAACTTTACATGTTGATTGGCTAGAAATAATAAATGTAAACAAATATGACACAAAAATCCACCCATTGGTGTTGAGGAAAGAAATGGCCTAGTCATTCAAAAACATGAAACTTTACATGTTGATTGGCTAGAAATAATAAATGTAAACAAATATGACAACAAAAATCCACCCATTGGTGTTGAAGAAAGAAATGGCCTAGTCATTCAAAAACATGAAAACTTTACATGTTGATTGGCTAGAAATAATAAATGTAAACAAATATGACAACAAAAATCCACCCATTGGTGTTGAGGAAAGAAATGGCCTAGTCATTCAAAAACATGAAAACTTTACATTTGATTGGCTAGAAATAATAAATGTAAACAAATATGACAACAAAAATCCACCCATTGGTGTTGAGGAAAAGAATGGTCTAGTCTTTCAAAAACATGAAAACTTTACATGTTGATTGGCTAGAATAATAAATGTAAACAAATATGACAACAAAAATCCACCCATTGGTGTTAAGGAAAGAAATGGCCTAGTCATTCAAAAACATGAAAACTTTACATGTTGATTGGCTAGAAATAATAAATGTAAACAAATATTGACAACCAAAAATCCACTTAATTGGTGTTGAGGAAAAGGACGGTCTAGTCTTTCAAAAACATGAAAACTTTACATTATGATTGGCTAGAAATAATAAATGTAAACAAATATGACAACAAAAATCCACCCATTGGTGTTGAGGAAAAGGACGGTCTAGTCTTTCAAAAACATGAAAACTTTACATGTTGATTGGCTAGAAGTAATAAATGTAAACAAATATGACAACAAAAATCCACTTATTGGTGTTGAGGAAAGAAATGGCCTAGTCATTCAAAAACATGAAAACTTTACATTATGATTGGCTAGAAATAATAAATGTAAACAAATATGACAACAAAAATCCACCCATTGGTGTTGAGGAAAGAAATGGCCTAGTCATTCAAAAACATGAAAACTTTACATGTTGATTGGCTAGAAGTAATAAATGTAAACAAATATGACAACAAAAATCCACCCATTGGTGTTGAGGAAAGAAATAGCCTAGTCATTCAAAAACATGAAAACTTTACATGTTGATTGGCTAGAAATAATAAATGTAAACAAATATGACAACAAAAATCCACCCATTGGTGTTGAGGAAAAGGACGGTCTAGTCTTTCAAAAACATGAAAACTTTACATGTTGATTGGCTAGAAATAATAAATGTAAACAAATATGACAACAAAGTTAACCGTCATTGGCTTAGCAAGATCTAGTGTCTCCGGGCTACTCTGCAATCAGACATTCATGACAAGTGATAGTTGTCACTGTGTTCGCTCCGCTGTGTTGGCCGCAGGCCGCACGATGACACTCATTGCATTTTCTGGTGGTTTTGGACCTCTCCCCTTTGGGGACAAATTTGACACCGCTGCTGGGGGAGTCGGCCACCAGGATTTCTCTGTACCCGGGGGAAAATGGCTGGCAAACCCACCACTTTCATGGCATCTACCGTGTGTCGCCGTAGTGCGTCTGGGTGTGCCCTCCGCAATTCGATTTGTGGGCGGGTAAGTGAGAAGATAAGCTCCTCAAGGAAGTGATGGCGGCTTAGTGTTGCGTCCCCTTGCAAATCGGGATGAATTTGCTGGTACAACACGTACGCATTGATTACAGCACAGTTCATCATATGGTAAAATACCACCATAGGCCAACGGTTTGTGATACGTGCACAGTTGTACAAGCTGCACATTTGGTCAACTGTGTCAACGCCGGCCTTGGTGGAATTGTAGTAATCAATGATTTCTGGTTTATGGGAAGTTGGATTGGTTGATGAGTCGTGGTGCATTGTGGACAACAACAGGACGTTTCTGTTTGCCTTGGGTACAAATGACACTAAAATATTTGTACCTGAAAACCGGAACAGTGATGATTTGACAGTGATGATTATTGCGGACATTCTCCTTCCGCAAGATTGGTGGAATTTCTCGCCGATTTCCTTTGATGGTGCCAACAAGGGTTGTTTTGTGGGTGTGGAGGTGATCGGCCAATTCTTTACTTGCAAAGAAATTGTCGGCGGTGACATTGCGACCAGTTCCGTAGATAGGCTCGACCAAATCCTTGACGACACGGGCACCAAGTTCTCGCTCCTTTTGATCTCCCCGTTTTCCGATGTACGGCTGCATATTGTGCACATATTTAGTCCCACTGTCCACCGATGCCCAGAATTTTAAGCCGTATTTTGCGGGTTTGTTAGGCATATACTGTCTGAAGGAACACCTGCCTTTGAAAGCAACTAATTGTTCGTCAACTGTAACGCTTTCCCCGGGGCTGAAATGATGGCGAAGGGCAGTTGCAAACATTTCGAATATATATCCCTGATGGCTGCAAACTTATCAGTGGCTTTCCTTTGGGTGCGTGTTGTCTTGTCATCGAAGCGAAGCAAAGTTGCAAAGTCCTGGAAGCGCCTTCCGGACATGGTGGCCTGGCACAAAGGGCGACAAAATGGCCCTGGATGCCAAAATGATTTTGATCTCTCATGGCCGGATTTTGTCAGTCCAAGAAAGAAAACCAATCCAAGGAATGAGTGGAGCTCTATCATGGCCATGTTTATCCAGTTGCGACCTCTCCTTGCCACGCCCTCCACATTTGTATACTGCACGATGGTCTGCAATAGGGTGTCTGTAAAGAAGAGGTGAAACAGCTCAAATGGCGTTGATGCCCCACCCAAATTTCTTGGGCCCATTGCCTGGTTGATGATGTTGGCTGGGGCTGCTTTCACCGCTGGAGCCGGCTGATCGCTCCAGATGGTGCCGTTCGGTGATATATTTTCGTCATAAGGTTGGGCCTGTGCTTGTTGGTGGCGTCGGGCTGGGCGTCCTCGTTGGGCGGGTTGGGCCGGAGCGGGTTGGGCCAGAGCGGGTTGGGCCGGGGCGGGTTGGGCCAGGGCTGGTCGACCCCGTCGGGCTGGGCGTCCTTGTCGGGCTGGGAGTCCTCGTTGGGCTGGTTGGGCCGGAGCAGGCTGGGCTGGGGCAGGTTGGGCCAGGGCTGGTCGACCCCTTCGGGCTGGGCGTCCTCGTTGAGCGGGTTGGGCCGGAGCGGGCTGGGCAGGAGCGGGTTGGGCCAGAGCGGGCTGGGCAGGAGCGGGTTGGGCCGGGGCGGCGACCCCGTCGGGCTGGGCGTCCTCGTTGGGCTGGGCGTCCCGGTTGAGCGGATTGGGCCAGAACGGGTGCAGGCTGCTGGCCTCGTTGCCCTTTTGGTTGTATATGTGTTGGCCGTTTCTTGGGTGGAGGGGCAGGTTCACTGTCAGAACTGCTACTGAAAGAACTCATTGAAATTGAGTCTTCTCCGAATGAATCATCATCAGCTGAAGTATCATCACTTTCCTCTCCACTGCCATCACTTGAGTTGTCATCGAGTATACCACGGAGAACATCATCGCTAGTGATTCTGCTTGTAGAAGCCTTTCTGCTAGAATGAAGTGCTTCAGAAAATTGCAGGCTATTTCAACCAGTGGTCAAACCAATAAGAAACAAAGAAAGATAAGTGGCTGGTCACCCACATAACACAAGCGTCTTTTCTTGCAGTCTTTCAATTTACACCTCATTTGTGTACCCATCACACATAAACATAAACAATGTATCTCCATACACAATGTGGCACCCTTCCATGAAAATAATACCATGGAGCAATAACACAGATTTTATTCCTCCCTTGAAAAAAAAACAGGTGGCTGTTCCCTGCTAGCAGCTACTCCCCCACCCTTCCCGCTCTCACCCTAACCCCACCCCACCCCACCTATCAATACAGCATTAGTCTTTCTCACTACATGATTTTTTTTACAGTAACTGCCACTTCTTACAAGTACAGTAGGGCCTACATGATTTCTGTTTGTACAGTAACTGCCATACAATATGAGCAGTACATAAAACAGTCGTCTGAAATATGGACATAAAACAGTGGTAGACAGCACCTGTGGGAACGGCTGTTTATTTACAACCTTTTACTAGACTAAGATGACTCATATCATTGAGCTTTGCTAGCCTGGCTGGCAGCTGTGAAACTCAAGGGGATTAGATCTGCACACAACACAATGGGCTTATACTTTGTACACAAATGAATAAGCTTCGGCTGGAGCGCAGACTATCCCACACTTTGCCTGACCTGTATAGCACTCAATGTTAAAGGTGACTTTAGAATGTCAAACTAGAGGGTTTCATTGAGGATTCCATGTAGTTTCAGCGGAATTGGCCCAAACATTTTTCAGTAATTAAAAAAAGGAACAAAAATGCCTTCCTGAGTCTCCCCTTGTCTGCCCGCAGGGTTTTAAATGTGCACTTTTTGAAGCCTTGTATCTACTAATCAAACAGCCGATTGAGTTGAAACTTGGTGTACTGTTAGACATAGGCCATGGCTTGTAAAATCTTGAGTGACGTTATAATGACTTCGTCAAAATATTTTATACAATCTTTTATAAAATCAAAGCTTAGTCCCGAACCAGACATTGGATTTTGTAATTTAAATAGCATAAGTGTGACCTCGTTTGACCTTGTCTTTCGTTTGAGACCGGAGGTTGAAGTTTAGTAACGGAAAACGGAAAAAATCATAACTCATGAACCACATCTTTGTTTTGTTTTTTAAATCTACACATCATCGGGCAGGTTGTGAACAGTTCAACAAACGTTACACATAATTTGACCCCATGTGGCCTTGACTTCCAGTGTAAATCGGATGTTGAAGTTTTAAATCGGAAAACAATCTAACTTCTGAACCAGCTATGGGTTGATATGGTAAAATATTGTCACCAGTTCATTCAAATACAATGTGACATCACTTACGAACCCCTGTGTGTTTGTTGTTTACAAACGCTGTATGTCTAGTTTTTTCTTCTTCATCTTCTTCTTCCGTGGAACTCTTCTCGGCAACATAACTCAAGATTGAAACTGAATTGAACCTTGAAACTCATCGGACAATTGAACCTCAGTATAAAGACGCCACAAACTTGATGATGTTATGATGACGTCATCAGGTGTCGAATTCGAGGTTTTAAAAGTCGAAAAATTACCGATTACTTATTGCTGTAGTTTCGGCAATTTTAAAGATACGGTGTTCATATTAGGGCATCTTTTAGTTGAAGACTGGGGCAACATTTGAAAAGTTAACCTCAAAGTCGTATGACCTTTACTTCCGGGTCGTTACCCTGGGTCGAAGTTTCCTTTTTTTTCTCTCTTCAAAAATATTTTTGAACTTATCTACGGCATAACTCAAGATTGAATTGAATTGAACATTGAAACTCGTTGAACAATTAAACCTTGGTATCAAGACGACACAGACTTGATGATGTCATGACGACGTCATTGGGTATTGAATTACAATAAATCAAAGTTTAATATTTACAAAAAATCATAACTCGTGGACCACATGTTGGATTTTTACAATTCACACATCAGCGGATAGGTCGTTAAAGGTTAAATAAACGTTACACACTTGGATTTTATTTGACCTTGACTTCCGGTTCAAATCGGAAGTTGAAAATTTCAACAATTCATATCTCAAAAACTACTGATTATTTCAGTAAATTGTTTGTATCATTTTTTGTATCAGCCTGCTCAAACATTTGCACAGAGATGACAATATTTTTACCTTTACATCTGGTCAAAAAAGGCATTTAAAATGACACGCATTGATGACGCGCGATAGTGAAAGAACACATGTTAACATACGCTGACCTGTACAGTTACACATAAGTCTCACGTGACAGTTGACCGTCGATGACGGTCAATGAGGGTCAACCTCCTGTGCACGTGCACCGCAAGTGCAGTTTCGGTGACGTCCTTTTTTAAATGCACGTTTGATTATTTTGCATGTAAATGTACTTGTGCTGTGGGGACCATGCTGAAAAACATTCCGCATCCATAGGTGTAAGAACTCATATTGCACCCCAGCGGATATCCATCTAATATTTGGAAAATTCTTAACTCCTTACCCACACGTTGGATTTTAACAATTCATACATCATCTGAAAGGTCTTGTTAGACTTATCACGTGCTACACAATATGCGACCCTGTTTTACCTTGACTTCCATTTAAAGTTGGAAATTGATATTTAATGTTTCATAAATTTTTAATCCTGAACCACGTGTTTATTTTTATCATCTATACGTCATAAGAAAGGACTCAGAAGACTCCACCAACGCTACCAAGTGTGACCTCATTTGACATTGCCTTCCGTTCAAAACGGAAGATGAAACTTTATATTTGAAAAAATCATAAGTTGTGAACCACATATTAGATGTTTACAATCCATCTATCATCTAAAAGCTCTTCATAAACTAATCACGCGCTACACAAAATGTAACCCTTTTTAACCTTGTCTTCCGGTCGAAACCGGAAATTGATGTTTAACTTTTGAAAAATTCTTAATTCCTGAACCAGGCATTGGATTTTTACAATCCATATATCATCTAAAAGGTCATAACTAAATTGGCACACACTATTCAAAATGTGACTGGTTTGACCTTGACTTCCGGTAAAAACCTTAAGTTGAAATCTCATAGGGTCATTCCATTTCAGACCAACGCACTTTTTTACCTCATGTCTTCCGATTTTAATAAAAATTGCTGTGCTTGTAGGTCATAATGAGCAATGAATGCACACCAATTTTTAGCCCGATCCGACCTACCATGTGGTCAGGGCAGAAACCACAAAAAAATTGCATTTTTTGAGTAAAACACCACCCTTTTGGTACAAATATGTCAAAACCATGTCAATTTTCGTCGAATATGTGCAAATTCTGTATCAAAATAATGAGAATTGCATGCTCAATTCAATTCTTTTGTCAAAAATTAATTTTGTGAAAAGTAAGCCACCGTGACTGTTAATATGTCATCATGACCTTTGACCCAATTTTTGTAATAATGTATCATTCCGGAAATCAACGAAATTAAAATGACTTGATAGAGCATGTCTTCCTCTATCAGAATCCACTAAGAAATACTTGGGCTCTTAAAAATTAAAAAATTTATGACTATTTTTGTACAGTTGATAGGTTATAAATTAGTCAATTCATAGATTTTACATTAGAAATCCACTAACACAACTTACTGTTCTGTTTCAATTGTTACTAAAATTAATCTTGGTTGGGAAATTTCTCATGTTGGGGGCTGATGTGGTCTAACTAGAATCATACTTTAAATTATCAGCAGTGGCGTACCCAGGATTTGGCTTTTTGGGGGGAGGGGGCGCTTACTTTTTTCTTCAAATTTCTTAAGAAGATTGTAAAAATAAATGACAACAAATCAAACAAACAAATTGACAGCCTTGGAGGGGGTGTGCTCAAGCCCCCTGACCCCCCTGCCCCCCTCCCCTCGGGTGCGCCACTGATATTGAATTTTCCCACGAGCACGTTTGGAATACGAAATAATGCAATGCTGCTGTGACCCACATGCCGCCGACGCACTACATTATTCTGTGTTCCACGAGCGCAAGTGGGAAAGCGAAATTTATCTTTAAGCAAACTTGACAGCGAATGCGTTTGTGGTGAGGATGTACGTGCATAGTGTGCATGCAGCAGGAGATAAAAACACAATACAGCTGTGCAATATTATACAGGGCCGTAGGAAGGTACGGCCGGTACAGCCATGGTCGTACCAATAATTTAGGTATTTATATATATTTATTGTTTTCCTTTTTTATTTTTCCCCCTCTCCACCGGAATCAAGTGAAAAAAAGAAAACGAAAAAACAAATCTTGGAAATTAAACTTATTTAGTAACAAGTTCATTTTCCGTTCTGTGCTGGTGATTGTATACCTTAGCTAGCTATAGGCGATTGAAGATGGAAATATGAGTACTTAAGAAATCTAGAGAGTAAACCAATAAAAAAATGAATCGTATAGTTTGCTTTAAAAAAATGAGGGAAAATTGGCCAGGAATTACATCATATTGCACCACTGAGCATCTAGAATGAAAAGTTTCTCGGGGCCCTTAGGTGGGCCCCGGATTCCAAGCCATAATGGCTTCGCGCTATGAGTACTTAAGACATATTATTAGAGAGTAAACCAATAAACATGAATTTTATAACTGGCGCAAAAAGTGAGGGAAAAGTGACCAGGAGTTACGTCATATTGCACCAAAGAGCATCTAGAATTAAACATTTCCCGGGGCCCTTAAGCGGGCCCGGACCCCACGCCGTAATGGCTTCGCGCTTGCATTGACTCCTAACACTGCTTCCCAAATAGGCCTGACCAATGTATTTGAGCTTCCTACGGGCCTGTTATATGAATATCACACTGTTGTTACTATGGATAGACTAATCAGGATCTACATGTAGGATTCAAGTTTGCTTGAAGATAATACTCAAAATCGCATTTTGTTCCCTTTAAATGAATTTCACCTAGATGTGAGTCCGCTGAGCTGGGTGCGGGTAGAAAGCATGGAACCGTTGCGTACCCTGAACAGTCACTGCTGATGAAAAACGACTCTTAAGGAATTCTCAGCTCTGTTGCAATTCACTCTTGTCCACAAAATCAAACTGTATTCCTGGAATATTCACCTTAGCATACGAATACAGCTTGTCAATGTGTTTGTTTGATTTGTTGGTCATTTATTTTTAACAATCTTCTAAACAAAAATGAAGGAAAAAATGAGCCCTCCCCCCCAAAAAAGCCAAATCCTGGGTACTCCACAGCTGATAATTTAAAGTATGATTCGGGTTAGACCACATCATGAGAAATTCCCCAACCAAGATTAATTTTAGTAACAATTAAAACAGAACAGTAAGTTGTGTCAGTGGATCTCTAATGTAAAATCTATAAATTGACTAATTTATAACCTACCAACTGTACAAAAATAGTCATAAAGTTGTACATTTTAAAGAGCCCAAATATTTCTTAGTGGATTCTGATAGAGGAAGACATGCTCTATCAAGTCATTTTAATTTCGTTGATTTTCGGAATGATACATTATTACAAAAATTGGGTCAAAGGTCATGATGACATATTATAGGTCACGGTGACCTACTTTTCACAAAATTATTTTTTGACAAAAGAATTGAATTGAGCATGCAATTTTTATTGTTTTGATACCAAATTTGCATATATTCGATAAAAATTGACATGGTTTTGACATATTTGTACCTCAAAAAATGTCCATTTTTGTGGTTTCTGCCCTGACCACATGGTAGGTCGGATCCGGCTAAAACTTGGTGTGCATTTATTGCTCATTAGGACCTACAAGCACAGCAATTTTTATCAAAATCAGAGGAAATGAGGTAAAAAGGTGCGTTGGTCTGACATGGAATGACCCACATATTAAAAAATATTCATAACTTCTGAACCACGTATTGGATTTTTACAATCTAAACATCATTGGGAGGATTGGTAACAACTTAAGAAACGATGCACAGAATACGACCTCATTTGACATTGACTTCTGGTTCAAACCGGCAGTTGAAGTTTTTTATTGAATAAATCTAACTCCTGACCCAGAAATTAGATTGATAAGGTAAAATTTCGTCAACAATTCATTCAATCCCAATTTTATGACATCATTCACGAACACCTTGTTTTTGTGATGCACAAAAACTGAGTGTCTAGTTTATTCTTCATCTTCTTCCCTAGAACTCTTCTCTACAGCATAACTTAACCTTGCAGCGAGGCACCTGTTTTGTCCAAACGGTATTACGTCATCCTGCCAGAGAGGTGTGGCAGGCCCATTTGATAGGTTAAAAGAGTCTGTTCTGCCTTATCTCAATGATTTATGTCTGCTAAACCAGTCTACTGTCGGCACAAGATCACAAGACCTTCATTCACAAAAGGCCATTGAACCTAGAGCGGTCAGACACAACATGCCTTACTACTAAGCTATGGTAGTGATCTGTGGCGCACGTGCCGCAGAGATAGGAGTTTGTGCATGAGCTATGGGGAAAAATGTTTTCCACCACCCCTCTTGACCAAATTGACGACCCCTGTTGATTGACACCACTCCTAAAACAATTGTATTGGTACACTGCAGGATATCAAGGAGTATCACGGGGTTGGGATCTACTATTTTGAAATAGTTATGTTTTTCTTGATATGTGCCTGTGCACTGTGGTATAGGTACATCACTGCAAGGTTAAGATTGAAACTGAATTGAACCTTGAAACTCATCAGACAATTGAACCTCAATATGAAGACGGCACAGTTTTCATGACGTCACGATTACGTCATCACGTGGGAATATGATAGACCAAGACATGGGCAACAATTGAAATGTTAACGTCGAAATCGTTTGACCTTTACGTCCGGTCGTACCGTCTGCCTGTGTTTTTTCGTGAAAAATTTAAAATTTGAGGCATAACTTAAGATTTAAATTGAAATGAACATTGAAACTCATCAGACAATTGAACCTCAATATCGAGACGACACAAACTTGATTGTGTCATGATGACGTCATCAGGTTTTGAATTACAATAAATCAAAGTTTAATATTTGTAAAAAATCATATCTCGTGAATCGCATGTTGGATTTTCATAGGAATTCAAATCTCAAAAACTACTGATTATTTTAGTTTATATTTTGTATCAAAGTGTAGAACGTTAAGCCTGCTAAAACTTTTGCACTGAGAGAACAATGTTTTAACCTTTACATCTGGTCAAAAAAGGCGCACGTTTAAGTTGAACTGGATTGACGATTAGCGACAGTGAAAGAACACATGTAAACACATCATCGGACAGGTCGTTTAAAGTTCAACAAACGCTACACAGATTATAACCCCATTTGACCTTTACTTCCGGTTCAGACGGAAAGTTGAAAATGTTCAGAAATTTATATCTCAAAAAATGCTTATCATTTCAGCATAATTTTACATCAGTTTGTAGATCTATGATCCTGCTCAAGAAATGACAACGTTTTTACCTTTACATCTGGTCTAAAACCGGCATTAAAGCTCACGTATTAGTTGACCCTCTTTCATAACGAACGCTAGCGTAATAACACATTTACACATACGTGTAAATTGAACGTGTAGTTCAGTTTTTTCATCAGCTACATGTAGGAATACGTTTAGAATCGCTGTTAAATTGCCATCGCCCATCTAAAGATAATTCATCAATTATATCAAAACTTCATAACTCCTGAACCACACATTGGATTTTTACAATCCATGCATCATCTGAAAGGACTTAATACACCCAGCACGCACTACACACATGTGACCCCGTTTGACTTTGACATCCGGTAAAAACCGGAAGTTGAAGGTTGATGTTTCCAAACTTAACCAATCTGAACCATTTGATTTTTACAATCTATATATCAGCGTTATGTCTTCACAAAAAAACTTTGACATCAGCTAGACAGAGTGTGACCACATGTGACCTAGCCTTCTGGTTCGAAACCGGAAATTTAAAGTCACCTGGAAATATATATATTTGTTTTAATATAAGTGTTTATGTATATTAACAATAATAAAAAAAACTTTTTTTTGCGTAATTGTTAGTGAGGGTTTATATGTTAATAAAAATAGATAAAGTTGTTCGGGGGTGACTCCGCCCATCCCCTTTTGTGACGTCAATCAAGGCAGACTTCGCCTCGATCGAATATCGACCCTCCTCGAATTTGCCTGCATTTACGTTGTAAATACATGTGCAAAAGGTTCCAAGTAGTGATCTTGTACGTTTCGAAAAAGGGGGTTTTTCTTGCATTTTCCGGCAATGCCGACCAGGTGTAATGCTGCTATATGCAGCTAAACAACTAAAGATGGGGTCAGTCTGCATTTGTTTCCTGCAGATCCCAAGTATAAGCGGTTGTGGGCCGCAAAAGTCAGACTAACGAGGGCAAGTGGTCCGGTCCGACGTCGTTTTCGGCGCAATGCAGCGAACACTTTGAGCCGTGGTGCTTCGAATCCGGAATATTCCACACATGACATGAAGAGAAAAGTCGTTCTAAAACATGATGCCATCCCAAACTTCTTTCCAACTAGTTGGAAGTCGAAGAAGCTACATGAAAGACGTGACGAACCTTTTTGCCAAACGTGAAAAAAATCGGTTAAGCTTGAACTTTGAGGGGCATGTTTTAGCTTGCGCCAAGTGTAACGGCCTTTTGTTGGCATTGCATGCGATTCACCGTGCACAATATCCGAGTTGAAGGTTCGCACAGCAGCCTTTTTCTGCATGCAGTCTGCTCAGTGACCGGAGTTGTAGGCTGACAGTTTTACAGTCCATTTAGTCACTAAAAAGTCACCTAGTTATAATGAAAATAGCTTTTGTAAAAACTACTAGGCATTCAAGTTTCAAGGTACGTAGGCCTATGTGGATATAATTTCTAAAAAAAAAGATCGTGGTCAAATTGGTTGTGATGTGCCATGTATGAATTCCTCGGTTTTCGATTGATACCGCCCTGAAGCCAGCTAGTATACGCTAGCTAGTACATGTCTACTTTGATGTGGGTGATGTCCGCATACGTACCATACCGAACAGGTACCAAGACGTAATGTACGGGGCCAGATTTTTAAAAAAAAATCACTTCAAATATCGTGCCCTAATTGATGTCACGAACAGCGCCACCATGTGTCAAGGTTAAGGGGGGCCTACTCTTAAATTTGTAATTAAAATAAAAACTATTTTTTAAAAACCTTAGTTAATTAACTGTTTATTCACATTCCACTCATGAATATACATATATTAATGACAAAAGCTTTATTTTTTACAAAATACCACTGCCAGGTGCCTTTATGTGACATATTGAAACAAATATAACTCCTGAACAAGACATTGGACTGATAAGGTAAAATCTCGTCACTATTTCATTCAATCCAAATTTTATGACATCACTCACGAACGCCTTGTTTTTGTGATGTCACAAAAACTAAATGTCTAGTTATGTCATTAGTATTGTGCCGATTCAGGGTATACACCTACATTCTAGCTAAGTGTTACTGGTTTTGGAGGCTGCCATTGTGTTTATCCATTCCTCTCTCACTGGGGTGGTAAGTTACACCTCAATCTTTATATGTAAATGAGTCGAGATTAACTTGAAATCAACGAAGGGGGTTACTGGTTATGTCGTAGTTATAACAAGTGATGACATTGTTATATTTGGGGGATAATTGCATCACTAACTTAAAATGTAATTTGTACGTGTAATGGGGGTTATTTACTGTAAAAGGGGATAAATTTAGGAAACGTTGTGAATGACAAAATACTACAGCCAGAGTTATACTCAGACTCAGGGCTCTTCATCTCTGTAAATAATGTTCTAAATAAATGGAGCGAAAGTCTTCCAGAGAATCAAAACATGATATATGGACAGTAGTTGAAGCACTGTCATTTTATGTTGGACCTTGTGGGTCAGTTGTAATAACTTTGGAAAATTGTTGCGGACAACCGTAGAAGCGTGACATCAATGGATCTTTTTTTAAATCCACGCTACCATTGGTAAATTTAATACCAATTGCCTAACGCTCGCGTCATATTATACATGTTGATAACAATGTTACAACAAGAACAAGGGGGCCTGCCTAATTTTATTCCATGGTTTGATTTCCCTGACACTGTTAAACTGATAACTAACCTTGCACAACAACACTGAATGAACACCTGGCGGTATTGTCACTCAAATCACTGACTTCATATCTGATGACATGAGAACCTCTGCTGAAATCAGCTCCAGGAGGTAGCCCCTCTATCCGCTCTGCAGTAAGTTGAATTTTTGAGTTATCTGTCACAGTCGGATGGTCCCAAGTCACCGTTGCAGTGGTTTTACCAGACGCTGCATAAACCAAGATGGTACCTGGACAGTTTAAGACTGGATTCTGCGTGTCTGTAAAGAGAAATGTTACTTTAATACATGTAAACAAGTAAGGGATGTGCTTAAAAAACTAATAACAAACTACAAACTGTTTCATGGATGACCTTGTCCTAGCATCATTCTAGTGCACCAGGCGGTCAGGTCATCATTGAGTAAGCCATTGGTAACCGCCTCTGGCATCCCCGAATATACTTGTACTAAAGTGGGCCGAGAGTGCTTGTGTGATTGTAGCTATGTTGTGTACTGATTTGTTGAGATGATTTCCTGGATGTATTCGGGTATATATATATGAGGTCCCCTTATTTATAACACGTTCTACCCCCTATTATTTGTTGTTGTATTTCAACAACATTTAACGATCTAATGTCTCGGTAACCTCTACTGAAAAGTGGACTGACCCCTGAACCTGGAAGATCCAGTGGTGAGTGTTGTGGGGGCCTGGCAATGCTTCAGTGATGTTATCGCATCGCTGTTTCTCCAATTGTTCAGTTGAGGATAAGTTTCCTTTCCAACTTAATTTTGTTTTATGTTATTTATCCTTTATTATGACTTGAAGTTAGACTCTATCTTCCGAGGTCAAAGGGCAACATGAGGTTACTGAGCGTGGCAGACAGTGTCACTATCAAGCGCATCAGGAGCTTATATTGGCTTGTAAGGAGGACCGAGGAGAACTTGTTGAAAGATGCGCAAAAGTACACGAAAGCTGACGAAATTGGCCCGAACAAGTACAAGAGGGGAAATAAAGAAGAAATACATCAATATTGGAAGAACAAGCCACTTCATGGCCAGTTCTTGAGATGTACTGAAGAAGTGGCGAGCATCAAGTCATGGAATTGGTTAACCTTGTGCTGCAGGGTGCCACTAATAGTAATGGAAACATTTCCGCAAAATTGGAAAATGGGTGAATTTGAAAGTTTTCTTCTGAAATAAATGAACAAATTATACGAGTTGTTTCCTTTGATGTAAAAAACTAACTCGTTCTTTTTATTACTTTTCTTATTTTAGGAAGGCACTTGCTTTTCTGTCAGAAAACTGGTGATTACCATTGGTTTTTCCGATGTTGATAAACTTATTGGAGAAAAACACAAAATTAATATTTTTCGACATAATTATAGTCTTACTTTTGCAGTAAATATATGTATTTGAGAAACTGAAGCGATGTCTGGATACATCTTTTTGGTCGAACAATTACAGGTAAATACAAGCTTACTCGCGACAGGTTTAAAAATCTGAGCTTCCCATGTACATTTTGCGTTTTGGATTGCAACATAAGCAGAAGTTTACAATTTATGACAATCATGCATTGATGCAATGTCCAACACAGTAGCCGTTCCTGTATGTTCATCTCTCACTTCATTTATCAATTTACTCATTCATTCATTCGTATGTTAAACTATAAATGTACACAAATTGGCATCCCTTACTCAACCAATCTGTATGAAAGCAAAGGCCAACATGGTAGGGTACACAAATTAGCGTTCCTTACTCAACCAATCTGTATGTTCTACTATAAATTAAAGCAAAGGCCAACATGGTAGTATGTGTACAATTTTTACTATTGCAGCATAGACAGGCCTTGTATGGTACGCCAATTAGTGTCAAAGTCATGGATATTTATCACATTTGTGAATGCCTTGATGCTAATGTGTTAAAAGGGGGACTTTTACAAGACAGATTTAGATTTGTTCTTGTTTTTCATGTGAATCACTCATGACTAGATTTTCTAAAGGTTTGCAGTAATGTTTTAGTTGATTTGCGGTATTGTTGTGTTTTACTAGTGAAAGTGTTTTACTAGTGAAAATTGAGATTGGCCGCCGAGTACGCATCGCCTGTGTGGTGTCGTAGCAGCTATACCAAGAAGCTGGACGTGCATCTCAACAACACCATGCGCATTATCACCGGATGCATGCGGCCAGCGGACACAACCTTCCTGCCAGTACTCTCTGGAATCGCGCCACCTGACATCAGGCGTGAAACCCGCGTGATGACCCTTGCAACAGCAAAGGAGAACAAACACCACCCCTTCACCATTGCGTGTCTGCACACGGTCGAGACCGTCAGCGACTCAAATCACGCCGACCCTTCTCTCGCCATGCTGCTCGTGTGCTGGCGGATGACTACAACCCAGAGATGACATGAGGTGATCGGGTCAACAATGGTCCCCCTCTCCTACAGTTTGCATGCCCACCGCCTAGCACAGGGCTGATGGGAGTGGAGAAGGAGCCAGGTGCCTTGTGGGTGGCGCACTCGGTCATCACGTGGTGGACTGTCTGGGACGGATGCCTGCATGTGCAAGCTGCGTCAGCTTGCATGCCCCAGCGGTGGAGGGTCTCTGCCACTCGAGCAGTGCCGGAGCGGACACGGTTCATCTGCACCCATTGTTTGCGTGGAAGGTCAGCACCGAAAATAATACGTGTTTTTTTACCACCACTGCTTGTTAAATTACAACTCGAGAAAGATATCCGGCTCCAGTTAGGAATATTGGTAGCATCGAGCAAGGATATTATAGTGACAACGTTGAGCCCGACTATGAAGAGGTGACTCGCGGTGATTCAGATTCAAGCCACTGGCAAAGCCGCCTTTTAAACGATTATAAACCACAACGAGGCAGCAGCTGCTTGCACTGCTGGCGACGACCATCGATGTCCGGGACGATGACCAACGAACGTTTAAACATGTTCTTATTCCTACATGGTTTAACCATGGAGGTAGAAATTCAATCTACCTATATGGTTCAACCAACACTGACTTGTAAATTAAATGCCATTTATCTTGATAAATACATGTGCATTAGAGCCTCGGGCCGTATTCACGAAGCCCTCGTAAATTGTTCACTTACGTGGCTCTTAGTAAGACTTTAGTAAGACTTTAGTAAGCCCTTACGTGTTATTCACGAAGCATTCTTACCGCTTTACTACCGCGCTACTTACTAAACCTCTCGTAACGCCTTCTTAAGCGGGAACGCGCTTGAGCTGAACAGTCGTGGATTTGTTATGCAATCCACTGGAGCGTGACCTCATTGTCCAAAACAAGTATTTATACAGTGACTTGACCGGCTACCGTCATTTTGGAGACATTTGTCACCCTGCAAACATGGAGAGCCAGATTAAAGCAAGGAGGAAGACCGTTGTCCCGCAACGCGAGGAGGAGGCAAAGGGGAATCGCCGGAAGGCGAATTTCTCGCCTACTGAGATAGTGAAGTTAGTTGACCTTGTTGCATCGAATTGGTCGGTGCTTAACAAAAAAATTTCGGATGTCGTAACGCTGAAGAGAAAGGCCGACACCTGGGCAGAAATTTTGCGGAGAATCAACTGTGTTGGTAAAGTCCTCAGAACTACCAGATTGTTAAAATGTATAGACAGAAACCACCGTAACTTAAAAAACCCGCATAGCCAAACAAGAGCAGAAACACCAACCAGACGAACTAAATTAAAACCAAAATAATAATACACAATACACAGCTAAATTAAAATAAGAAGTAATAATAATAGTAGTAACAATTAATCATAACAACAAATAGTCATAGTAAAGAAAAACAAAAAAAAGTAAATAAACGAATAATTTCGCAAGGAATGTAGAACTTATTAAAAGCTGTTGTCCTTTCACATAAAGCTCATTTTGTAATATTTCGCAAACATTGAGAAAAATTCGCCAGGAAATATTGGCCAGGAATGTTGAAAAAGGGCTTAAGAAAACGCTACAAAGCCGAAAACACCCCACGTAGCACTAGTAAGGACTTACGAACTCGATTGAAGTTACGAGTGCTTTGTGAATATGACGCAACTCGCTAAGAACGACCTAGTAACACGTAAATGCTCACTAAGGCCTAAGAAGGCTTCATGAATAAGACCCCAGTTTCCTTCGAAAGTTTGATGTGAGAAAGCAAAAGAGGAGTTACTGAAAAGTCCAGAATTCAGGCTACACATGATGTTTATTAGTTTGATTAGATACTAGTTATTTTAAAGAAAACATGGCTGGTGTTGTACAATTGTACGTCAATTAAAAGCTTATTAAAGACCTAATATCACTGAGCAAAATAATATTTTTCTAAAGAAATGTTTGTTTCACATCACAGACCATCCTTGGAGGCTTGGTACGAGGTTACTGCTGTCTCAATCATGACACTCTCGAGACACCCTACTCTAAGCACAGGCAACAGTACGGTGCTAGAGCCATTGAACGTGACCTTGCAAGGTAAGTAAGACTGATCATAACTCTTAATGCTTGTATATAGGCCATGTAGGGGAAACATATCAGATTTAGAGAATGCCACTTGAAAGCGAGACAATTCCCACCACGATTTAGCTTTTTATCGAGATAATTCCCTGTACATATATCAGCCATGCAGGTCTATTCAGCTCCCCCATATAAAAAATGTGCATTCAATGATGCAAATTTAAATGGAAATAGCTTTTCTTAAGAAATATCTGTGAGTGTAGTTCCTTTATTAACTGCTGCTTATTTCAACTTTCCCGGTCAGACTGGCCAAGTTAGAAAAAAAAATGAATTATTAAACCAACAACATATAATTATACAGTATGTTGATTTTAAACCCAAACAAATTTTCTTTGTATTTCACAGGAAATACAGACAGGCCAGCAGGTCAGCGCAACGAGTGCCCCTAATTCCAGCATGCATTATGGAAAACACAAGGACAACCTTTCCAGATGCAGAGGGCAACTATGAAGGGTTCATATACCCAGACCTAGATGATTTTTAAATTAATTGCCATCATCAACTTCTTGCAATTTTTACAAAATGTCATACTTGACAAAAAAAACAGTGTTTTGAGATGATGCCAATTGATGTTGGTAAAACATTTGAAAACGCAGTTTCCATTCCTTTCGTTTTCAAAACTGGGATGTTTTTTTTTTTGTTTTTTTTTTTTGGGGGGGGGATGAAATCTCATTTTCACCTATCTGTATGCATAGCAAATAATGAGTAACATACTAATTAAAATACCCGCAACTTTGTGAAACTTGAACAAATCTGTATTTGCATTTTTTGTAAGCTACTAAACCAATAAAGTGACATTTCATAGGCCTTCAGTGTTTGTATTGGGAATTATTTTAATTAGTGTGACATTTCGGTAACAGCTACTATCTCCAAAAAATCGGATGCGCCATGGGTTCAACAGCAAGCCCTGAAATCTGTGATATTACACTACATGTTCTGGAGAAACAAATCCTGGAAAAAGCTGATCACATCCTAACTTTGTGGCGTTATAGAGACGACATACTTGTCATCTAACACAACACACCCCCACATGTGTTCAAAGCATTCATATACGGAGAAACACTCCGATATGCTAGCAACACAAATAACGAACATGATTTCTTACTTAAAGTCAACAATTTCTCTAAAAAGCTTATAGTAAGAGGCTTTAACATTTCAGAAATAAACAAATTCACGGAAAAAGTTTCACACAGAGAACGGTCTAATTTGATTCATAAACAACAAGAAAAAACGGAAAGCAAAACTACATTGGTTTTCAGTACGACATACAACCCGTACATCAACCAAAGTGACCTAAACAAGTCCATCTAACAAAAGTGGTCTCTAATACGCAATCATGAAACACTTTCGGGGATCTTTCCAGACCCTCCTTTTATTGCGTATAGAAAAGATCAAAACATAAGAGAAAAGATGATCAGAGCAAAACTAAATCGGAGTCCAACCGACTCAACCTCTAAACAGCTCGCTCCACCCCCTAATGATTCGGGTTTTGTAGACCCGAATGAAACACTAAACATCCTAATATCCTTACTGCAGGAACAGGTCACATATACTGAAAACTCAACTCAGGACTAAAAATCCGCATAGGGATAGTATTACATTTTACCTGAACCTAAGCGAAATACACAAATAATATGTCTTTCACAAGACATAAGACCTACAGATTATATTAGAATCACCCACACGCAACTGATGAGTTCCAAGAAGGCATGAAAACATATTATTGCTATACAGAGAGGATCTGAAAAAAAATTGTTGACACATTTGTCAACCGGTTCCTCTGGTCCTATTTATGTTCGTCAAATCACCCCCGTCAATTTGACAAAAATACGAACATATTACCCAGACGCAAACCTTACCCATAAAACATGTAAAAACACTTTACAGTTTTATGTAAATCTCAAGTCAACAGTGTTGGAGTGTCACTGAATGGGACAGCGCCATCATTTCTCTATCATCTATTTTATAGAAATCTATGAGAAACACAAAAGTTAAAAATAAAACAGATGAGAGCATAGTTATACACAAATTAACGTGACAAGGGACTATAAGTATAACCTGCACATCTGCTAATACAAAGGGGACAAAGCTTGAAACCAAATGCAGGAAATTCTTTAAAACACAAAATTTAACTCACTATTATCATTAAAGAAACACAGCGCTTTGTTTACTGTGTAACACGCCTTAAAAGTTTCAAGAAACATTATTTTGTTTTCAAACAATAGAAAAGCCCTCAAGTTCCGTTTGTTACATTGAATAATGTCAACATCAGTAGGACATGTGTGACTGTCAAATATTTATTTTTTATTTATTTTTTTATTTTTTCTCTTGATTTGGAGTTAAAATACTCCGTTTATTCAACAACAACATTATTTATTTATTTATTTATCTATATATCTATCTATCTGTCCGTCCGTCCGTCCGTCCGTCCGTCCGTCCGTCCGTCCGTCCGTCCGTCCGTCCGTCCGTCCGTCCGTCCGTCCGTCCGTCCGTCCGTCCGTCCGTCCGTCCGTCCGTCCGTCCGTCCGTCCGTCCGTCCGTCCGTCCGTCCGTCCGTCCGTCCGTCCGTCCGTCCGTCCGTCCGTCCGTCCGTCCGTCCGTCCGTCCGTCCGTCCGTCCGTCCGTCCGTCCGTCCGTCCGTCCTTCCGTCCGTCCGTCCGTCCGTCCGTCCGTCCGTCCGTCCGTCCGTCCGTCCGTCCGTCCGTCTGTCTGTCTGTCTGTCTGTCTGTCTGTCTGTCTGTCTGTCTGTCTGTCTGTCTGTCTGTCTGTCTGTTTGTTTGTTTGTTTGTTTGTTTGTTTATTTGTTTATTTATTTATTTATTTATTTATTTATAAATTGCGTGGTTTTCCTTGAACTTTGCGAACTAACACTGTGGACTCAAAAGTTTGTCTTCATAAAATGGCCGACTGTGTTAGTTTACGATGTAAAAGGAAAACCACGCAATTTCGAGGCATATTTGTGTGAATCATTGTATTCTACCTTAAAACATCTTTCTAACCATGTGCATTTTATAACAAACGGTTTACAGACGCTTTTTATAGAGTCCAACTCGGCCGATTAAGGCAACGTGTACCTTTAAATCAAGGAGTATGACATCAGTTTGCCCTTTATGGTTTATTGTTTCAGACCAGTCGTTTTTGAGTTTGCCAGTTGTGTAACCATTGAAAGGTGATCCCTGAAATCATGCTGTTCGTCGATTAGAATATTATTATTGAGTTAATATGCTTAGCTACATGGCTTAGGATAATATGTTCCATTACTTTACTACAGATGCATGTTAACGAGATGGGTCTATAGTTACATGCTTCAGCTTTTGGTCCGCTCTTGTAGATTTGTGTGACCATAGCCTGTCGCCACTCAGTTGGTACTGTATTAGTTTCATCCGACTTTTGAAAAAGGGATCTCAGAGCTGGCGCTAACTCGTGCGCAACAAACTTAAGGAGACGTGAGGGGATTTCATCAGGGCCAGCTGCCTGCCTTTGATGGGTTGAGTTTGAAAAGTTGTTTGGCCACACCGTCTACGCCAATGTGGAGGTATGAAATAGGTTCATATGGCGAATTTCACTTGCTCTGCACCTGAGAAAGATTAGCAGTTGGTTTGTTAAAGACACTCTTTAAGTGTAAACTTACCAGAAATATCACTGAATCTATCCGAGTATAAACTGATTTATTCCCAATATTCCTAACTGGAGCCGGACATCTTTCTCGAGTTGTAATTTCGCTAGCAGTGGTGGTAAACAACGCATGATTTTTGTTCGCGATTGTAGCATTCCCCATGCGTGACTGCGCAATAGAGTAGCTTGCTATTCTATGTACTAGACCTTAGTCAGTCGTTGTTTTCCTGTTTATGAAGTCACGTAACAACAATTGTGTACTCGGCCTTTTCAGATTCGCGACACGCGGGCTTTTCAAAAACATCGGTTTTCTTTTAGGTGTTCGGCTATTGGCCGAAAACCTCTTGTTGTTGTTAAGGTTTTTTTTTTAGGTGTTCGGCGCATCAGCCGAAAACCTATTGTTATTGTTAATTTTTGTGTGTGTTTTCTGCCTCTTCTTCTCCCTAAACCTTCTCGAGAAAATTTCGCAAAAAGTAAAAGTTGCACAAATTTCAAACTTCAAAAAGTTTACGCCAAAATCGTATGACCTTTACTTCTGGTTGTAACGGAATGTCAAAGTTTGCTTTTTGCTTTTTTCGTCAAAAAATCTTTTTTCCGGGATTATCTACAGCATTACTCAAGATTGAAATTGAATTGAACATTGAAACTCATCAGACAATTGAACCTTAACACTAAAACGACAACAAACTTCATGATGTCATGATGACGTCATCAGGTAATGGATTACATTAAATCGAATTTTAATATATAAAAATAATCATAACTCCTGAACAACATGTTGGATATTTACAATCTACACGTCATCGAAAAGGTCTGTAACAGGTTAACAAAAGCCACACACAGTGTGACCCCATTTGACCTAAGCTTCCGGTGCAAACCGGAAGTTGAAAATTTCAGATATTCATATCTCCAGAACTTTGCAAATATTTGCACAGAAATGACAACATTTTAACATTTACATCTGGTCAAAACCAGACGTTAAAGCGCACTAAACTGTTGACCCACATGATAACGCACGATAGTGCCCCAACACATATACAGACGTAAACAACAAGGGAAATCCCCAAACCATTTTCACATACATTGTACATGTATGTAGTTTAGTGTACTTTTACAGCGTATGTGTACAGCGTATAATACATTCAACATCGGTGTTCCCTTATACATTGACCAAAGATAATCCATCTATATTTGACAAATGCATAACTCCTGAACCACACATTGGATGTTTACAATATATACATCATTGTACAAGTATTTATTAACTTAACAAAAAGTGTAACCCAATTATACCTTGACTTCCGGTTCAAACTGGAAGATAAATTTATATATTTGAAAAAACGTTTATCATTATTTACTTTAAAAGACATGTCTACCAAGTTTTCTCTTTACATTTCACCAGCTCTGGTTATTTGGTCATGTGTCTTCCGAACACCGTGTTTTTGTTTGAACAAAACAAAGTCTATTTTTTAAGTTCGTATAATCAACAGTCAGTACTTGTGTGTTATCTTTAATATATCAGCTACTAGATATTGAAGGCGGAATAAAATGTGAATTGACAGTATAAACGCACTATAAGAAGGCAAGGATAGAGCAAGCAAACGTCTCTCTTATGTGCAGATTGTGGTTTTTACAAGGCAGAGGAGAATGCATTTCATATTGTCAGCGAATGTAGTATGATGGCCCAGACGGAGTACATGACAAGTTGGCCAAGGTGATTCACTGGGAGGTGTCGAAGTGCATACGAAATGTAGAGACCGGGAACTTAAACATTCAGACTAATCATGTGATAGAACATAGGCGTTCGGTTGTTGTAGTCTTAGATAAGACGAAGAAGATGTGTCATCTCATTGACATAGCTGTGCAGGGTATTATAAGGATAGTTTCGAAGGAGACGGAAAAGATACCGAATTTCCAAGACGTTGAAAGTGAAGGTAGTCCCTGTGGCGGTTACTTTGCATCATTCTCAAAGCACTGGAGAAATATTTAGAAGAAATAGTAGGACAACTGTGGGGTAGATCTGATACAGAAGGCGGCGCTTTTGGAAACAGTGAGGATCCTGAAAAAGACCCTTGATATTTAGCCCGACTCTAGGAGTTACCGGTACAAAGGAAAACGTGATCTTTCTTTTGCATGCTGTGATAAAATGAAATAATAATAATAATAATAATAATAATAACTCAATCCTCTATTTCTCAATTCCCTCTCCTTTCTATCATGACAGCGCAAAACACTTGTAAACTTCAAAAATACAAAGTTTTTCTGAAATGTGTTTTTCTCACCGACGCACACTGGATTCGCTGTCCCACTCCACTCCCTAGATGCTCTGCATATTCTTTTGCCAGATTGACTGGACAGAAGGCTGTAACCAGGTTGACAGAAAAAGGAACAGATGCTGTTATAATTGCGGCCATTTTCGCAGGTAAAAGATTTTTCTGGGTGGTTGGGGTAAGGGTGCCGGCACTGGATTGCTGTTGAGAACAAAATGAGAACACGAAATTTTTAGAACCTGTCTGTTTATGCCATAAAAAAAAATAGAACTCAACCTAATACATTTCCTTATTTTTCTTTCCTTTTTGTCTTAGGATCAAACAAATAAATAAATATGTCATCCCTTTATACACAGATTCGAATAGACAAGCAGACAAATTATATTTTGATTTAAATGTCACATCCTCTGAAAACTGCTTTTAATGCAAAAACAAAAATTGTGGAGGATGCCGAAAACGCATTAGTTACCCCCCCCCCCCCCCACACACACACACACACACACACACATCCTTACGGATCCGGTTTGTGGGGTACTGCTATTGTTGTTCTATTATTCCCTTTTCTGAAGAATTCCCTTGTGGGGCCCAATTGTTCCTATTGAAATGACCTTGTGGGGTCCATTGTTCCATTGTTGTCAGGACCCCACATATGCCCTTCTGTGTGTACACACACACACACACACACACACACATCCTTACGGATCCGGTTTGTGGGGTACTGCTATTGTTGTTCTATTATTCCCTTTTCTGAAGAATTCCCTTGTGGGGCCCAATTGTTCCTATTGAAATGACCTTGTGGGGTCCATTGTTCCATTGTTGTCAGGACCCCACATATGCCCTTGTGTGTGTCCACACACACACACACACACACATCCTTACGGATCCGGTTTGTGGGGTACTGCTATTGTTGTTCTATTGTTCCCTTTTCTGAAGAATTCCCTTGTGGGGCCCAATTGTTCCTATTGAAATGACCTTGTGGGGTCCATTGTTCCATTGTTGTCAGGACCCCACATATGCCCTTCTGTGTGTCCACACACACACACACACACACACACACACACACACATCCTTACGGATCCGGTTTGTGGGGTACTGCTATTGTTGTTCTATTATTCCCTTTTCTGAAGAATTCCCTTGTGGGGCCCAATTGTTCCTATTGAAATGACCTTGTGGGGTCCATTGTTCCATTGTTGTCAGGACCCCACATATGCCCTTGTGTGTGTCCACACACACACACACACACACACACGCGTGTAAACACCTGCAATCGGGGAACCTCCTTTGTTCAACTCTTTGTCCTGACAAACGTGGACCCCATTGTTTTCCTTTGTGATAGCAAACGTGGACCTATTGTCCCTTCTGTTGTAAGACCTCGGTTTGAATGCCACTACAAACTCACACATTCTCAAAAATACATCCTTGTGGAGCACTCTTTTGTTCTTTCCTTTGTCCCTGCACTTAACAGTTTCCCACGACTTTGTTCACAAATTTCCTTGTGGAGCACCCCGGTCTTCAGAAATTCCATGTGGAGACATTTTGTTTTCCCTTTTTTGTTTTGTCCTTGGTCTCCATAAGGTATCGAAAGAGAGCACACTCTAAAGAGTTTGGGACACTCCAGATCCCCACCATTGTTGGGCATACAACACACCTAACAAAATTGGCACACATTGCCTCTTTTCAATGTACACGTGACCTCAACCATTACTGGGCACCACGCCCAAAGTAATTAATTGGCAAACAAGTGCCAACCATACATTGGCACACCAGGCGTCGTGTAACTTCGCACGTGACACAACCATTATTGGACACCACGCCCATATTTATTAACTGGAAATAAATTCTCGACCACAAATTGACACACCTGGCATGTTTAAAAATGGTACGCCTGGCATCTTTTCACTTCGGGTATACTCACACCATGCAACCACTCTTAGGTACCGCGCCCAAAAATTTTAATTTGCTCCTGGCCAAACATCTATCTGTGTGCACACCTGAATCCAACCACGTTGGCTCACAGGTGGAATGCGATGAAACAATACTACAATTGTACAATGAGTTTAACCCATCATTAAATTATGTTGTGAAGTTCCACCTTGGCACATGCGGTCGGATTTAGCAACTACGGTACATCAGATCGCTAGCACAACTTATCGTTACAATATTAGATCTGAATAAAAAAAAGGCGTGCAAACTTCTCAAACAACATCCTACACTTATTTGCATAATAATGCGGCGATCCAGCCGTATCAGTAATAGTAGCCAACAATTTAGACACGGCCGTACTTACGTGTACACGATGGTTTGGTCCCTGACCACTTGCTATTTTTTTCACATCTGCGTCTACAGTGTCCTTCAGTAATTGAATATCCGATAAGGCAGCTAGTAGCACATGTTGAACCATACAAGTTGCCATGGGAACATGAAACAGTGCCGTGGGAGACTGTTGGATGAGTCTTACATCTTATTTCTTAAAAACAAACACACAAATAACAGGGTTTAGAGTAATGAGTTTTCTATAGAAGTAGGCTACATTTTAAATCTCATGAAATCAGCAAACTTCATGAGATTTGAAATGTACACAATTTCAGATTATTTTCTTTAGACCTGTGCATCATTTTATATATTAAAAAAAAATGTAGCCTTTTACTCAGCCCCAGTCTCAGGTTTAATTTTCAAGTGGTGTATTAGTAATTTTAAGATGAGCATCCTTCCAACTGATGGGGAAATGACTGAAGGGTTACCATCATCCCAATATTTATTATGTGATATTATCTTTTTTTCTTTCCTTTTTTCAACAAGTAAAATCAAGCCCCATTCAAATCCCAAGGAAAACAAATTAACGCAGTTGCACTAAAAGAGCGAGAATGTTATGAATTGGTTGGATTTGAAAATTTGCATGACGGAAATAGTAATGTTTGTACAACATCATAGCAAAAGTTTTTAAAAGGATTTTTGTTTCATGTAACCCAAACCAAAAACCTATCCAGTGTAAAATTGTTTATCGATTCATTTTTTCTCATTACTAAACACCAACAGCAGGGACCAGATCCCCAATATCATATTCCTTGCCAACCCCTACCCCTGAGAACGCCCTCTATCGATGGAATAGTCACAACTTATATGTACTGTTGAGTTTAGACTGGTCCGCTGTCCTTATCGGCAAGGATAACGACAAGCACTGGTCTATTAACTAAATTTGTGGTCACTGCTAGAATGGTCCCCTGTCCTTATCCGCAAGACTGCAATGTAAGGTCAAAGTTGCGTTTGTCAGGATTCCTCCAAACCCTCAAAGCCGGTCTCTGGCGTTATCCTGAACATCTGACGTCACACTTCGAGGCTCGTACATAACGACAGATACCTGCCTGACCGGATGCCGCCAGATGTACCTTTGACCTCAAATTCATTTCACGCGGAGAATCGCAGTCAATTCACACGTACATGTACACGGAAACAAAACTGCATTACTTGGTGCACAAACATTACATTCATAACACAGATACGTAAAGCTTACATCACTGCACTTTTATCCAAAGAAATAATTGTATCCAATTAAATCATCCAATGTCTGTCTTTATCCGTGCGGATAAAAAAAAACAGGGTGCCAGTCTGCTGTTGAGTTAGCCTGAACACTTGACATCACACTTCGAGGCACATGATAAACGCCACAAATCACGTGACTCAACTTTCAGCAAAGCATTCGGGGAAAAAATAACTAAAAGCATGCCTCCTGCTAGCCTTGCTCAAGGCGGTCGCAGTTTTCACTCCGAAAAAGATGCCGTTAACCCACCGTAACCTATACATGTACTGTACACTAGCACTGAGCGCAATGTGTGTATCACATCGCACGACGCCCGTGCTACTGTGCGCAGGTCATCCGCACTCGTATTACTGTCCGCATGCGGAGGCCGTTGGGCCGACAGCCTTGTAGGGTCTGTATTAATGTGTTTCTTTATTTTTTGTCCACTATTCGGACGTCCAACCATGAGCTTCTCTCATTACGACCTTTGTACCTTATCACGCTTGCATACACGTTCAATATTCAAATGCAAGTGTTTATCATTGCGGTTCAGACTGCTGGGACGAGTCCATTTTATGTGAGGGTTGTAATATCTTCAAATGTAGCTAACACAAAATCTTTACACTAGAGAACGTTCATTACTGATTTTTCTGCGTTGATAACTGCTTCAGTAATAGTAGGAGACCAGCCTGTAGGTCCCATGACCAAATTCTGGGAACAAAGGTTTGAAAACGTTTTTGTTTTCACTGACGAATACCAAACAATTTTGATTTCAAATATATTCCAATCGTGTCGATATGCATATCAAATTTCTAGTCTAGTCATGGGAATTTAAAAAATGTATATTTTGTTCTACATCCGACCTAAAATGAAAGCGCTATGATCAAAAACATCGAAAGGTCAACGCACTTTTAACTGGCGGTCAAACTCTCCAACACAGTTAACATTATCCGGTTTAATGATTTTAGTGTCTAGTAATATATTTTCTGACATGGTAAATTCAACTAAGCAACCTTTAAAAGAAAAAGTGGTTGCCATAACCTTGAAATTTCAAAATGGCTGCTAAAAGGTTATCATAAATTAGCCAAAAACAACAACTTTTGCCAAAACCTATAGATAAAAAATTATTAAACGTCACGAACACTTGAAACACTCAATTTAAAAAAAAAAACAAGAATCGCAAACTAGCGAGATAACACACACTCTATACACATCGCGCTAGCAATTTGCAATCTATGCCTGCAGCTGCAGCTCAAGCATAATTATGTGGAAGTTGTATCATGTATGACACAATTAACTGAAACACAGGTACTCACTCAGGTAAATAGCCTTTTAAAGAATGACTTATCAGTACATGTTTATGCCAATAGTTGGTGAAAGATGACTATTTGTTCTGCTAATTCCATGAGGAAATGTAAAGAAAAGTAGATCAAGTCCATTCACCTGTTACAATATCATCAAGAAAAGGTCAGAGGTGATCAAGTAAGTCGTTCAATTTTCATCAAGCATGAAATATTAAGGTCGCAATGATTCAGAGTAATACATGTCCTGTATACTCAATTAATATTACTAGCTTGAAAAATGTAATAATAATATTGCCATATAGGGATCTGGCCCATTTAAACCAAATTTAAGGCATCAATTGTTTTGTAAATATAAACTTTTTGTTGAATGTGTCTTTGGTCCAATCACATATGAAAAAAGGATGAAAGTTTCAAAAGCGGAAAATGTCAGTTTCATTGCATCCATGGGACCTACAGGTTGGTCTCCTACTATAATTTTAAAAATTTAACAAAAATCAAGTGTTCCCGTTCGTCAACAGACGAAAAACATTGCGAATAGTAAACATGACTTCCGCTACTGACCAATTGGGTCTTGTCTTTCGCGCGCATTATATTAATGCCCTCATGGCTTCAACACAGAACCGTCAAGACGTTGATTCAGTTAGTACACGCATACACACACAGAGCAGGCGCGAACCTATACTACAGTGCTGTGTCTACACACGTACGTACACACGCGGGTTGCGCGGCGCAAAGAATAATCATAGATTTTAGGCCTACATTGTTGCTAGCTCGGGCGGGTAGCGCGGCGCAAAGAAAAAACTAAATAAATGAAGACAAAACTCCAACGCCTTGATCAAGGCTAGCCTCCTGCTGAAATTAACATTGGACATAACGTTATTCAACCATTTCGTGTAGTCAGAAAACTTGGTGTTCTTATTCATCCACTTTCTCATCCAAGTCTGTCGGAATCGCAACTAAACACAGTTAGTGAGTTACTTACCCTGTACGGTAATACGGAACGAACACAGATCTAGTTGTTTGTTCCCTCGTCCATCGGTAGCACTGTATTTGATGAGGTATGGAGATTTGTCTGCACTGAAAAGGCTACCAGAATTAGGACCTCCGTCCTCCCTGCCAATACTAAATGAAAACGAGAGAAAGGTAAAACCATGGAGGATAAACACCCCCAAAAATAAGGTCTGGCGACGACTAATATTTATTAGTTATGCGGTTTATATGTGTTGTGTTGTGTCGTCACTATTTAGCCTTTGTGAAAACTCCGCTATAAGGTTGAAACTTCAGGCCGAAACTCAAACGCATCGTATACAGTGCGCCCTCAATTAGCGTGTGAGCGCCACTTGAAGGCTCATTTTGTGCCATACCCATTTTCTGATCGCCAAGAAGTATACGATCGCATTGTTTATCTCAGCTCATATTATTGTTTATTATTTACGCCAGGGCCCTAAAGGATTAAATGCTCGTGATCAAGTTTAGATTTCTGGCTATGCGGATGAGCGGAGTATAGAAATAGCATTATCAAGGTTTGTTGAATGGTGCAGGAAAAACTTTTTTGGTAATGCTTGGTTCCCACTGTCGTGCGAACCGTTACGAAAGCCACGATTGGCCATTCGTAGCTGATCGTGGAACTTCTCTGAAATGTCAGGTTTGGATACGATTCGATACGTTCTGGTACTATTTAGTGCGCTTGGATGCGACATGGTCACGATTGGTCAATTTCAGGTGACACGATCTGTCATGATCTGGTCTCCGGTTCACCACATTTACGTTCCGATAGGATTGTCCCGATTAAGTCCACGATTGGGTCTAGAAATGACACGATCACCACGATCTGGGTTCCCGATTTGGGACGATCGGGTACGTGCAGATACGTTCAAATACCTTTAGAACCTATGCGCTCTGTTGCGATATGATATGATTGTGGTCGAGACGTTTTTCACAATGAGGTTCGAATGTGATCACGATTTGAGCTACGATTGGACCCCGACGGATATATACACAGGCCGACTGACCATTGTGTCACTTCATTGTTTCTTGAACTTCTACAGAGTAGACACTACAACCCCAGCACATCTCAACAGAGCGTGGTGTTTGTTTTGTCCAAGGTCGATACCGATCACCACGATTTGGAAGCACGATTAGATGTGATCTGTCGCGCTTCGTTACGATCCAATACGGTCTGATGCGATGATCACGATTGAAAATTAATCGTGTTGATCGTAGAAATTTTTTGAACAGTCCCAAAATTTTCTACGATCAACACGATTGCCACGACTCACCTCAAGATCTGATAAGATATGTTCAGATCTGATTGGATCACCACGATTGCTCCACGACAAAGACCACGATTTCAATCGTGGCGAGAATCGTGATAGTGGGAACCTAGCATTATTGATTAACACACAAACAAATAGGAGATAGTTTTTTATTTTACGTTGTTCCACAAGGTGATCGAAAATGTTCACCAAACGGTACACCCGAATCAGCTCACCCAACACCAACAACCCCACATTCCGCGTCCAAATTAAAGGCAGTGCTGGTTTTACTTACTTGACGGGTTGACTATCGTCTGAAGCCGTTGGGTCAGTCCATTTTACCCTACTGCTGTGCAATAGAGGATCGGTGTTGACGCTAAAGCTAGAGGGCATGAACGCTGTAAAACCGGTGGATCCGTATCAACGTGACTCTTGCCTAAAACATTGAGATATTTATAAGTAGTAAGCATTTAGTGAGCAGTATTGTCTGTCAACATATTTTTTTATTTATTTTAGGGCTGCGTGTTCAAATAAAAATTATTTGAAAACTTCACTTTAGGTGACGGCACGTGATATTTATTTTACCTTTAAACAGGAACTCAGTTTGTGGATATAACACATCCCGGCTTGAATACATGCGAGGTATCAGCTTGATCTCTAATTTTTCAAGATACACATCTTTAAAAAAATTCCACCTGGTGATGTCATGTTTTGCTTGATGACGCATGTCTTATGAAAATCAAAACAAAGGCAAACTTTGACCTTCCGGGAGGACACAATTTTGATGTTTCTTTTAGAATAATGCCCTCTCTTGATCTATTAGGTTCCCAAATATGAACACCATAACTTTAGTATTTCATGAAATACAGCGAATGGAAAACGGTAACTTGTTGAGGTGTTCCTGCAACAGCGCGAACAACTCTTTGTTATTGAGGTGTTCGTGCAACAGCGCGAACAACTCATTGATTTTGTTCGTTTTTTTTTTTTTTTAAGGTGTTCGTGCAACAGCGCGAACAACTCATTGTTTTTGTTCGTGTTTTTTTGTGTGTGTTTTTTTAGGTGTTCGTGCAGCAGCGCGAACAACTCATTGTTTTTGTTCGTTTTTTTTTTTAAGGTGTTCGTGCAACAGCGCGAACAAATCATTGTTTTTGTTCGTGTTTTTTTTTGTGTGTTTTTTTAGGTTTTCGTGCAGCAGCGCGAACAACTCATTGTTTTTGTTCGTTTTTTTTTTTTTTTTTTTTTTTTTTTGAGGTGTTCGTGCAACAGCGCGAACAACTCATTGTTTTTGTTCGTGTTTTTTTATCATCTAGCAGATGTTACAGACGTTGTTGCGTCATGATGACGTCATCGGGTGTCAAAATACAAGCAATTTAGGTTCAAAAAATGACGTCATGCCAATGCCTGTATGTCTCTAAATATTATAGCTACAATACTCATATTTGGGCATATGATAGACCAAGACATGGGCAACATTTGAAAAGTTAATTTCAAAATCGTATGACCTTTACTTCTTGGTCGTTACCCCGGGTCGAAGTTTGCCTTTGGTTTTTTTCTTGAAAAACATCATTTTCGGGCTTGTCTACGGCATAACTCAATATTGAAATTGAATTTAACATTGAAACTCATAAGACATTTGAACCTCAATATCAAGACAACACAAACTTGAAAAAGGCATGATGACGTCATCAGGTTTTGAATTACAATAAATCAAAGTTTAATATTTGTAAAAAATCATAACTCGTGAACCACATGTTGGATTTTTACAATCGACACATCATCGGACAGGTCGTTGAAAGTTCAACAAACCCTACACAAAACTTGACCCCATTTGACCTTTACTTCCGGTTCAAATCGGAAGTTGAAAATTTCAACAATTCGTATCTCAAAAACCTACCCATTATTTTAGTTTATTTTTTGTATCAAGGTGTGTAACGTTAAGCCTGCTCAAACTTTTGCACACAGATGACAATATTTTGACCTTTACATGAGGTCGAAAAAGGCGCACGTTTAAGTTGACCCACCGTGACAACGCACGATAGTGAAACTGAAAGAACACAGGTAGACATACGAACGTGCGCCTACACATCGCATGCATTGAAGGCTATGCGTACCGTGGCGTGTTCTGCTCGACTGATCACAGGGGGGCAAAGTCCATTTGGCATAGGCTATGCATAGAGCAAGGCTGTATGAGCTGTTAGTCTAATCCAAGTGTGAGCATTTTTGTCAGATAACAAAAGACACTTCCAAAGATCACACAACCTTCAAACTTCGCACATAGTTAGCTCTTCAATTGTAGAAGACACCGCTTTCTTGACGTCATAATGACGTAATCAGGTATTCAATTAAATTTAAAAAAATTAATATATTTGAAAAATTAATAACTTATGAACCGTGCATCGGAATTTTACAATCTATACATCATCGGAGAGGTCTTCGAAAAATAATCAAACGCTACACAGAGTGTGGACTCAATGGACGACCTTGTCTTTCGGTTGAAAGCGGAAGTTAAGTAGTAACCTTAGCATTTATTTCCTGTGTAACAAATGTACTTTCCGTGAAAATTCAAAAGCTATCAACAATCTTTTCATCGATTTAATTAAACACTGACCCAATTGATAGCCGAACACCTCGGTGTTTGTTCGTACAAACACTAAATTATAGTTGTTGTTTTTTTTAGTTTTTATTCTTCTTCTCAGAGTTTTTTGTCCGCAAGCAAATGCATTGTTGTTAAACTTACATGATCTTGAAACTTTACATGTAGGTATACATTAACTTGTAGATGATTCTAAAAGTTGTGCCGTCATGATGACGTCATCGGGTGTCAAATTACGAGCAAATTTAAGTTCAAAAATGACGTCATGCCAATGCCTGCATGTCTCTGAATATTACAGCTACAGTATTCATATTTGGGCATATGATAGATCTAGACATGAACAATCTTTGAAAAGTTAACACCAAAATCGTATGACCTTTACTTCCGGGTCGTTACCCTGGGTCGAAGTTTGCCTTTGGGTTTTTTTCTTGAAAAACATCACTTTCGGGCTTATTTACGGCATAACTCAAGATTGAAATTGAATTGAACATTGAAACTCATCAGACATTTGAACCTCAATATCAAGACGACACAAACTTGATGATGTCATGATGACGTCATCAGGTTTGGAATTACAATAAATCAAAGTTTAATATTTGTAAAAAAAAAACATAACTCGTGAACCGCATGTTAGATTTTTACAATCGACACATCATCGGACAGGTCGTTAAAAGTTCAACAAACCCTACACAAAACTTGACCCCATTTGACCTTAACTTCCGGTTCAAATCGGAAGTTGAAAATTTCAAAAATTCATATCTCAAAAACTACCGATCATTTTAGTTTATTTGTTGTACCACAGTGTAGAACGTTAAGCCTGGTCAAACTTTTGCACTGAGATGACAATATTTTGACCGTTACATGAGGTCGAAAAAGGCGCACGTTTAAGTTGACCCACCGTGACAACGCACGATAGTGAAACTGAAAGAACACAGGTAGACATACGAACGTGCGCCTACACATTGCATGCATTGAAGGCTGTGCGTGTTTCTGTGCCCGTCGTTTGGACATGTACAGTTCATCGTACTGTTAACAATGGCGGCACAACACTGCAGAAATGAGTTTCTCTCAACCTGTGCTATGTTTGGCGTCAAATTGTTCCCTCTTTGCCCTTCTGGTGGCTTGATGGTGATTATGGAATTGAAGACTTAGTTTCACTGAGATGTCCACCTGCTTCAGTGATTCGTATCACTTTTCTTATATGAGAAAATTCAAGCAGAAAAAGGATTAACATTTGTTATGTTTTGACCATACACCGAATGAAATGAACGGACGTGACATCAGCTTGTCAAGGGCGTTTCAGACCGGCACTCACGGCAGTGTTTATCGGCGCGACACGGTAAATACAACGGTAAGCTTGGTTTCAGCATAATCTCTTTTCAAAATGAATGTGTCAAGTAGTGACGTTTTTAAAACTAAGGGTCGTTTAATGATCATGGAGGAGTAAGAATTGGGCAATGGGGGATTGGTATGATTGTTGGCTCTGTCAATAGTGTCAGAAAATGGTAAGATTTGATGAATGTGTTCCATCAACTATAGAATTAATATTATTATGCCATAGATAAGTTACAACCTTTCGATGAAGTTTCCCCAAAGGTTAAGATTTATAAGTTATTCATTTCCAAATCAGTATGGGCACTTTCCACGTATTAAATTATAATCTTGAAATGTTTTAAGTCTCGAATTTTGTTTATTTTACCAGTTAGTACAGTGTTCAAGGAACATATGGAACATATGGAGTCTGATGGCGGGATGAGAGGCTGATGACTGGGTCAGGACTGGTACACAGAAAGGAGTTGCAGCTGTTAACATGAGCCATCTTTAGTCTTCACTGCTCCTGTCAGTTGTCAACTATGGTTATACCTGGCCAAAACAATGATTATGGATGGTCTTTTCTTGAGAGGTAAATTTAAAGTAGTTTATTGAAGGTTCAAAATGACACAAATTATGCAAGGTAAAACATGTCCAAAGGAATTGAAATAATACTTCTGGTTGAGCCCATTTTCTTGTAATTCATTGCATTTTTTGTTGGTATGGATAACATGACTTTGCGTAACTAATGCTGTGAGACTTTCTATTCAAAGAAGTTAACATATTTTTGAAACATTCTAAACATAAGTTATTGTAAATTTGTTCATGCATTTAAAATATTGTGCTATGATTTTTATTGTGTTATATGAATTTTTTTTTTGAGACTTGGTAGGTTATGAAAACATGTCTGAAGATTATTCATGAAGTCATACTCTGTGCATTGTTTTTTCTTCATCAGAATGCAGCACATCCAGTACCGGAATGGTCTACAGTGAAAATTGTGACACTTGCTGTTATGTTCCATTCTTTATTTCCCTGCCAAGTCACTGTATGATGCACCATGGAGGTAAAATAGTATTTGACTCAGTTTTTTCAGTCTAACTTCAGTCTAAAAAACTTCACAAGAGGCTTAGACTTGCATCTTCATGATGTGCCTTTGTCTTGCATTCCAAACAAGTGTCTTCTACGGTTTAATTTTTCTCAAGTAAATTTTGTCTCAAGTAACAATATCTAAAAATCAAGCGAGCCATTTATAAATTGCAACTGAAAGCTTACACAATGCTTGACTTATTTGAAGGTTATCATCATCAAGTGTATTATGAACAATCATTTTTCATCCATCGATACTCAATGAGAATCCAAATTTATTTGAAATCCTTTGAACATTTCTAATAATTATATTTTAGCTTAATAATGTCAACTTGAACAACATAGCTTGTGTGAACTTGTGATTTATAATGAATCAATAAAGAGTAAGTTTTCATGAAGCAATAAATTAGCTTTTAATAGTGAATGGCATACTTGATATAGTTGGGTTGCTTGCTAGCTTATTACACGCTTGACATTTTATTCCTGAAGCATAACCCCACTCCCCTTTCCTTCCAGTCCAAACAGGAAGTTCTAACTATACAAAATTCTAGTCTCTGTTCAAGAGTCTCGTAACCTGATTTTGGCAATAGCTTTGTCAGTCTTTAAAACAGTCGTCCATGCAAACCTCGCTAACAATCAAACGCCAGGCTTTTAATCATGTGCTTTTTTTAGATTTTTGCTAAAGTGTGTAGGTTGTTAGGCACGCCACAAAACAGTAATGGCACCAAATTCCACTCAATGCAATAGCTCTCGCGTTGAATACAACACTGACCCCATTTGTAGCCGATCACCTCGTGTTTGTTTGGACAAACACTTGCGCTCTAGTTTTGTTTTTGTTTTTATTCTTCTTCTCAGAGTTTTTGTCTGCAAGCAAATGCATAGTTGTTAAACTTACATGATCTTGAAACTTTACATGTAGGTATACATTAACTTGTAGGTGATTCTAAAAGTTGTGCCGTCATGATGACGTCATCGGGTGTCAAATTACAAGCAAATCTAGGTTCAAAAAGTGACGTCATGCCAATGTCTGTATGTCTCTGAATATTATAGCCACATTTTTTTATATTTTGGCATATGACAGATCTACACACGGGCAATCTTTAAAAAGTTAACACCAAAATCGTATGACCTTTACTTCCGGGTCGTTACCCTGGGTCGAAGTTTGCCTTTGTTTTTTTTTTCTTGAAAAACTTCACTTTTGGGCTTATTTACGGCTAGTCTTGGTTAAGACCTTCTCTTGTTGATTTATCACAGTTTTCCCCACGAGAGGGCGCTACCATTCACGAACTGCTCTCACAACACGAACCGCTCCAAGAGAAGGTCTTGGGAAACTCTCATTCATCGCTACCGAATCCGGTAGCAAACCACTGCGCATGCGTCAGTTTTGATGATGCATAACTAGCAATGAATGTATTACGCGTACGATGCACGAGAAGCAACTCTGAGAGTACACACGCAGAATAGACTGGTCGGACATAGATTGAATGGTGCGAAGTGCCTGGCTAAAAGGTACACGATTGTGTGGAGCACAGCTCTATACTCTGACAGTGGTGTGGAGCCCCGGCGTCCGCAGCCGGCGCGGTGTGTTACGTTAAAAAGGTGTATGAAGCTCTGCTGAGCACTCGTAGCGACGTAGCCGTGATCGATGGTGTTTGATTTGTAACCTATAAATAATCACTTGCAGAAAATATTTCTTTGCTGATTTCCCTTGTTCTGTGTTTTCAACACTTAGTGTACAGTCTAAAGTAGATAAGTGGATTAAATCTACCATGAAGGATTTAGCACGCCATCACAGTACACACAACTCTGATGCTAGCGAAATAGCATTGATACATTTCTTCATGGAATGGACATTTGGCTTGGGAGAGCCAGCTGTTACAATACAGAAAGGACACAAAGAGCAAAAGGTTAAAAATAATACACTAAAGAAAAGAATGTAACACAAGTGTTATGATTTTGTTATTTATTAACTTTTGCAAAATAAATGTGATTAAAAGGAACAATTAGCAACACATCATTCTTCCTTCTTTAGTCTGAATTCAAAAGATTTGTTTTGCCCTTGAAAAATCAGAAAAGTGTTGATTAAATAGCCTGAAAATGTATAAAGTCAACAGCATGTGTACATCTAGGTTAGCCCTTACCCAATAAAATGCCCTTCTTTTTCCTAGGACCAAGTAAAATGCCTGAGTGAAAAATCTAAAATAATGTTTGTATATTCTTTGTGTAGGCCTACATGTTAACACAAAGTAGGCCTGTAACTTAAAAGGCAACTTTGTAGGGTTTTTGCTATTATGATTGAATCTGTCCAGGATATGTGTGGCCATTGCAACCTTCCAAGTGTCAACCTTTGTTGAGTCACTTTATAAATTTGAAGGTCATTGCACATGTCAAGGGTACTTGAATGATCCAGTTATTTTGATATACAATAGTACTTGGCTATGCATTCATTTGTTTAAGACGTGCAAAAATAAACTCTTTGGCAATAGCACCTTGATAAAATGTAAACCCCAGATTATAGAATTGCAAACCAAACAAAATGTAACCCTTTCCTGTAAATACTGACATTATTTTGTATTCTTGTAATTGTTTTCTCATCCAAACAAATACACGTTACTTGTGTTTTCATAGAATTTTGCAACATTGTTTCATCTTTGGGGTTTACTATTTACCTTTAAAACGCACGTTTTGCTCCCAATGCCACACAGTCAATGCTTTGCCCGGCAGTTCCACACCCCACCCCTGGTTTTAGAGTTACATGTACAGAGTACATACATACTGCAAATGTATTTTGTTTTTGATCACAAGTAAATTAATAACAACACATTCTGAAGGATCAACAAGTATGTACAAAATATGTCAAATATTATTTTTACACATGTTTATTCATTCATTTTTATTCAATTTCAAGCATTTAAACATACTGTACAGTACTTACAAAAAAAATTAGGTTCAAAAAAATGATGCTGAGCAGCGTTCTTTTGGTTCCATGGCAAAGGGCATTTTAAAACAGCAAAGGACCAGTCAAAATTCACCCAAAGAAGTCCATGGCTAGGTCAGTGTTGAAAAGCATCCATATTTAATACAGCATAGGGCCTAGTGAACTAAAGCCGTTGATTTTCAAGTACTGTACATTGTACACTCTTAACTGAACCAATAGTTACAGGCTACACACTTTGTTGTTAACATCATAAAAAACACCTTAACAAAAACTTAGTTTTTAAACTATATGGCTATAAGTATGGTAGATCTTGAAGAGGAGATGATCAGACGATAAATGATTAAACTATCGAGTAGTATGCCTAATGGTTCATATCAGTCAGCATCAACTCAAAATGCACGGAACTCATCAAAAGTTTGATGTAAAATTGTAATGGAAACATTTTGAAATTAATACCATAAAAACGAAATGTTTCATTAAAACAGGACATGATTTCCTTAGATCTCAATGACCAGTATTCATTAGGTGTATTGCAACATACAAATAAAATTTCCAAAACACCATGATGCCTGAAAAAGGCTTCATGCCTGAAGACTTTCTCAGATTTAAATCGTTTGGTGAAAAATTACCTTATTTCTTTAAAACTACACTACTTTCAGGGGTGTCATTTCTGAAAATGTATAATATCAACAGCTTTCCACTGCCATTAAGCAAGTAAACATTAATAACATGTTTTGTGGGGGAAAAGTATCTCAACTAATTGTATAAAGGATATTGAACTTGATGCAATTAATGTTTTAATATTCATTATGGATAATGACAATGTTTACATGTAAAAAGATTGTTATCTGACCTCCCTCAATAATGCATTTTTGATGACATAAACACAATAAATCTGTAGTGTTTACATCACCTACTTTACAAAACTCAACAGGTAATCATTCATTTACTGTACCTTGAATTTTACTTGGACTTGTGTTATTTCAGAAAGAATTTCAAGAACACTCCTTTTTGGAATGTCAAGTGAAAAGTGATGAAAATTTAATTAAATTCAAAAATTAGTTAGTGGCCTGAACAGAACCCGCAATTACGTCTCTCTGTACTCCCTCCTCGGTATTTGTGTGATACATATTAAAGTACTTGTGAAGTTCATGTGGCAGCATTGAGCAAAACAATACATACAGTTGGCCGACCTGCTTCCGTGACTGGCAACAAATGATGACCCTTTCAGTTGACCTTTGTTTGTCCTTGACTTCTTTGAAAAGCATCTCAAAAATTTCATCCCATCTTTTTGAAGGTACTTTCTCCATACTTAATATTATTCCTTTCGGGACTTTCCTCAATCAATCCGTAATTGTGCATGGATAGGCTGTCCACAACTATCTGCCTAACAGTTTTTGTAGCTGTTGCAGTTATAGCAATAATTGGTGTTGACAGCTACAACGTAGAACGAATTTCTCCTAATTGACCATAGCATTTTCGGAATACTGCACTTTCTCCAGATGAGTGACCCCTGTACACAGATAGAAACAAAAGTAAAACAAAAATTACTAAAAGTTATAATAATTGCATCTGTAAATTTCTTGCACTCCAAAATTGCAAAGACTAAAGAGAACCAACTGATTTCTTTGCTGCGTTAGTGTACAGTTAGTTTTTTTTTTGTATAAACTTGGGACCAAAGGGAATGGCAAGGAAGCCAAGTGGACTATAATGTGAAGACATATACGTGTAAATTAGACCCAGTAATTCTGGGGGGCTGTACTCCTTTTTTCGAAAGTCAACTCAACTCGTACCCTCAACATTGTACCCAAGTCAACTTGTACCCAAGTTAACTCGTACCCAGGTCAATTCGTACCCAAGTCAACTCGTACCCATGTTAACTCATGCCTAAGTGAACTTGTACCCAGGTTAACTCGTACCCAAGTCAACTTAACTCGTACCCAAGTCAACTTGGGTACGAGTTGACTTGGGTACGAGATAACCCAAATTCAGTAATAAATAACCTAATATTTATTATATCCACCGATGACCAACAATTCCTTCACATGCTTCACAAGGTGTCAACTATGATGACCGAGTTTTTTAATTTGATATTACTATAGTATTAGAAATACAATAAATAACATTCTTGATTCTTGAGAACATGAATGGCCGGAGGATACTTACCATTTGGATACAATGATTCTCATCAATTCAATGAACACAGCCGAACATCTCGATTTCACTGCTTTAATACTAGTTCCTTCCCTCTTGGCCCACAGAGTGTTTCGGGACTAGCAAAGATTACCTCTGAGTCTGAGGTGATGTCTGCGGCATTAAGGCCAATTTTCGTAACTCTATCTAACTGGTCAACTGCCGGTGCCTTCAGTAGAAGAACGACGAACACCAGAGCTTTGTCGTGAATCTCGCCAGTCCAAACGGTCAGCCATTTTCCACGCAAAATAGCTGTGCCTGTAGCATGCCCACGTGAAACACGTACATGTTCACAAATAAAGATTATGCAACACACAGCGCAACACTTCTGCACGGTTTTACAACGTAAATATGTACAACCTTCCACGTGTTAATAATATTATAGCATAAAACTGTTGACGTCTGGGTTCTAGACTGCTACTACATATGCAAAAGAAAACGTCACATTTATTTCCATATTCAACAGATTATGCTAAACACTATGCGCACGCATGACCTAATGAATGAGAGTTTCCCAAGACCTTCTCTTGGAGCGGTTCGTGTTGTGAGAGCAGTTCGTGAATGGTAGCGCCCTCTCGTGGGGAAAACTGTGATAAATCAACAAGAGAAGGTCTTAACCAAGACTAATTTACGGCATAACTCAAGATTGAACTTGAGTTGAACATTGAAACTCATCAGACATTTGAACCTCAACATCAAGACAACACAAACTTGATGATGTCATGATGACGTCATCAGGTTTTGAATTACAATAAATCAAAGTTTAATATTTGTAAAAAAAATCATAACTCGTGAACCGCATGTTGGATTTTTACAATCGACACATCATCGGACAGATCGTTGAAAGTTTAACCAACCTTACACAAAGCTTGACCCCATTTGACCTTAACTTCCGGTTCAAATCGAAAGTTGAAAAATTTCAAAAATTCATATCTCAAAAACTACCAATTATGTTAGTTTATTTTTTGTATCAAGGTGTAGAACGTTAAGCCTGCTCAAACGTATGCACTCAGATGACAATATTTTGACCTTTACATCAGGTCGAAAAAGGCGCACGTTTAAGTTGACCCACAGTGACGACGCACGATAGTGAAAGAACACAGGTACACATACGCTGTACAGTACCTGTGTTTACTCCAGTACACTGAAGGCTATGCGTGATATCTCTGCACGTTTGGACATGTCACAGTTCATCGTACTTTTAACGAACATGGCCGCGCAACGCTGCAGAACTGAGTTTCTCTCAACCCGTGCTATGTTTGGCGTCAAATTGTTTCCCTTTTTGCCCTTCTGGTGGCTTGATGGTAATTATGGAATTGAAGACCTAGTTTCACTGAGATGTCCACCTGCTTCAGTGATTCGTATCCCTTTTACAATGTGAGAAAATGCAAGCAGAAAAGGATTAACATTGGTTATGTTTTGATCCTACACCGAAATGAACGGACGTGACATCGGCTTGTTAAGGGCGTTTCAGACCGGCACTTACGGCAGTGTTTATAGGCGCGACACGGTGAATACAACGGTAAGCTTCGTTTCAACATAATCACTTTTCAAACTGAATGTGTCAAGTAGTGACGTTTGTAAAACTAAGGATCGTTTAATGATCATGAAGGAGGAAGAATTGGGCAATAGGGATTTGTATGATTGTTGGCTCTGTCACTCGTGTCAGAAAATGGTCAGATTTGATGAATGTGTTCCATGAACTATATCGTATTAATATTATTATGCCATAAATAAGTTACAACCTTTCGATGAAGTTTCCCCAAGGGTTAAAGGAACGTTACAGAATCGGTTTTTGCTAACAAAACAGTGCTGACAGTGTAATCACTTTATGTAATCCACCATATACATAAACTGACAAACCTGTAGAAGTTTGAGATAGATCGGCCATCTGGGTCACGAGAAAATAGTGCAAAACCGTTTACAAATTTGCATGAATAAAACGCTCATGAGCGATAAACTCCAATCGGAAATTAGTTTGATTTATTTCTCATCAAATATGGCGTTTCAGACAAAAATATTTCTAGGGATGTTTTCTACTATCATCATCATTAGACCGTGGAAGTTTTATGTAAATCTGTGACCAAAAGTATATTTTACAATTATTGAGGTGTTCGTGCAACAGCACGAACAACTCATTGTTTTTGTTCGTTTTTTTTTTTATTTTTTAGTTTTACTTATTCTTCTCAGTGGGCTTTGTCCGCAAGCAAACGCATGCTTGTAAACCTTTGATCAACTTGAAACTTTATGTGAAGTTAGAACATAACTAGCAGAAGCCGAGTAAGTTGTGACGTCATGATTACGTCATCAGGTGTCAAATTACAAGCCATTTAATGTCAAAAAGTGACCTCATGCCTATGCCTGTATGCCTCTGAATAATAAAGTTACACAATTCAACTTTGGGCATATGATACACAAAGACATGGGCAACATTTAAAAAGTTAACGCAAAATTCACATGACCTTTACCTACGGTCGTACCGGAAGGTCAAAGTTTGCCTATGTGTAATTCTTTAAAAAAACACTTTCTCGGTAAAATTATTAACTTCAGTATATCTGATCAACTTCAAATTAATACCACATTATGACATGGATAAAACCTCCACCAGGTAGTTGTGACGTTATGATGACGTCATCAGGTGTCAAAATACACTAAAACATAGTTTAATACTTCATAAATTCATAACTCGAGAAGTACGTTAGCTATTATTTCAATCTATACATCATCGGGGAGGTCTTGAAAAATGTAGCAAGTACAACACAAAGTGTTACACCATTTGACCTTGACTTCCTGTTTAAACCGGAAGTTGAAAATTTCAAATTTCATACTCAAGAAATATTCATACTTTTTACACACACACTACTCACAGATTTTACATTATGTTATAGGTCCAAAGGCGTTCTCAAACTTTGCCACAGAGATGTTACCTATTTGACCTTCACTTCCGGTTGAAATCGGGTATGTATTGACACGCTGTTAAACCGCGGGAAAATAACCGCACTGAAAACACACACAATCCGTGATCTATACCAGTTGCAATGTGAGCGGCTTTTCGTTCTATTGACCGCAAGGGGGCGAAGTCCAAACATGCTTGTACTCTAGTCTCTGTTCAAGGTTCACGCATCCTGATTTCGGCAATAGCTTTGTTAGTCTCTAAAACAGCCGTCTATGCAAACCTCGCTAACAATCAAAAGCTTGTTTAGACTTTTGCTAAATTGTGCAGCTTGTAATGCTTTTACGAAGAGTTATTCTTGGCCACTAGAAATAACCATAATACAATGTATTTTCATGATAATTAACGATTCGCAAATAATAGTTATTAACATTTATGTTTCATTAGGGATTTCGGCCAACAGCCGAACAACTAGTGTTATTGCTCTGTTTTTTAGGTGTTCGGCCAACATCCGAACAACTATTGTTATTGCTCTGTTTTTTTTTTTCTTTCTTGGTTTTCTTCTTCGCAAAAAGGAAAGCTTGTATGAACTTGAAACTTACCGTGTAAAAAGATCTTTCAGACTAGATGAATCCGCAACTTGTTTGGAATGATGACGTAATTGATAACGTCATTACGTTAAATAAACGTTAAATAATTTGAAAAATTCATATCTTGAGAACCATATATGCTACATACAGGATCTTTGATGCATATGAAAGGTCTTGTAATGTTGTACACATTGTATGCAAATTGTGACCTCATTTGACCTTTACCGGAAGTTAAATTAAAAATTATGTTTTGGGGGCTCAAGAGCCTAAGTGAATAAAAATATGAAAAAAAACTTTCAACGCATAATATTTTGTTTAGCTCATGAGCATTTTATATGATATATGACGTCATAGCTACGTCACAACGACAATCGTTAACGAGGTCGACATTTTTTTAATTTTGCTATCTCCAAAAATTAAAGATTGTACGGACTTGAAACTTACCATATACCTAGACCACAGTGTGTACATGACAAAATACATTTGTTTTTGAATTACGACGTCATCAATGACGTCATTACATTAAATTGAAGTTTTATATTAAAAATATTCATATTTCAAGAACCATGCTAAATACAAAATATGTGCACCATATGAAAGCTCTTAAGGTATTAAACAAATCTTACCCACATTGTGACTCCGTTTGACCTTTACTTTACTAAAGCACATTTTTTCATCATGACGTCATCGGGTGTCAAGTTACAGTAATTCAAAGCTTATTACTTTAAATATCATATCTCCTGAACTGCATGTCATAAAGTCGTAATATTTGTGTTGTCTTGTAGCTTACAACACTTGTGACATTTTGTTCATATGCATGACCCCACGTTGACGTTTTCTTCTAATCCAAAGAGGAAGTTTAAATATTAGAAATCATATTTCCTGAACCACATGTCATGAAGTCTTAATCTTTGTGCTGCTTGCTAGCTGAATACACGTCTGACATTTTATTCCAGAAGCATGACCCACTTGACCTTTCCTTCCGGTCCAAAAAGGAAGTTCTAAATATACGAAACTCTATCCTCTGGTCAAGGTTCTCGTAACCTGATTTGGGCAATTGCTTTGTCAGTCTTTAAAACAGCCGTCCATGCAAACCCCGCTATCAATCAAACGTCAGGCTTTTAATCATATGCTTTTGCTAAAGTGTGCACGTTGTTAGGAACGCCACAAAAGAGTAATGGCACCAATTTCCACTCAATGCAATAGCTCTTGCGTTGACTACAACACTGACCCCATTGATAGCCGAACACCTCGTGTTTGTTTGGACAAACACTAAGTTCTAGTTAATAATTGCTTTTTTTAATCTCTTTTGTAAATTCAGATGTAATTCGGCCCTTGGTCTGCGAATTTTGAATGTTTTTTTAATAAACCAGAATAATTTTTTTTTTTAAAGTAATGAGAATCCAAATTTATTTGAAATCCTTTGAACATTTCTAATAATTATAGCTTAATAATGTCAACTTGAACAACATAGCTTGTGTGAACTTGTGATTTATGATGAACCAATAAAGAATAAGTTTTCATTAAACAATAAATTAGCTTTTAATAGTGAATGGCATACTTAATATAGTTGTATGTGTATTTCAAAGCCTCTTATCGAGATCTGCATCCAAGATGGAAGGGAACTCACAAAATGTATGCTATGTATTAAATGACAATATTGAACATCTGCCCTTTCAAATATATATTTGATGATGTCCCTCTTGTGACAAATATTGTTTCATAAAATCGTAACTCTTGTAATGAAAATAAACATGAAATTTTGCACTATTACTTCTGGTTCAAACCAGCAGTTGAAGTTTTATATTGAATAAAACTTCTGAACCAGGCAATATAAAATTTGTTAGTAAGAAAAACACAATTGTTTCACCATGACGTCATCGGGTGTCAAGTTACAGTAATTCAAAGCCTAGAACTTAAAAATCATATCTCCTGAACCGCATGTCATAAAGTTGTATTGTTTGTTTTGTCTTGTAGCTTACAGCACTTGTGACATTTTGTTCATACGGAAGACCCAACTCTGACCTTTACTTCCGGTCCAAACAGAAAGCTCAAAAATTCAAATAATCATATCTCCTGAACCGTATGTCATAAAGTCGTAATGTTTGTGCTGTCTTGTAGCAAACAACACTTGTGACAATTTATTTAGACGCATGACCCCATTTTCACCTTTCCTTCTGGTCCAAACAGGAAGTTCAAATATTAAAAATCATATTTCCTGAACCACATGTCATAAAGTCTTAATCTTTGTGCTGCTTGCTAGGTTAAAACACATTGTGACATTTTATTTGAAGCATGTACCCACATTGACCTTCCCTTTTGGTCAAAACAGGAAGTTCTAACTATACGAAACTCTAGTCTCTGTTCAAGGTTCTCTTTGTCAGTCTTTAAAACAGCCGTCCATGCAAACCTCGCTAACAATCAATTAACGTCAGGCTTTTAATTGTGTGCTTTAATTATAGACTTTTGTTAAAGTGTGTAGCTTGTTAGGCACCCCACAAAACAGTAATAGCACCAAATTCAACTGAACTGAATGTAATAGCTCGAGCGTTTACACAACACTGACCCCATTATAATAGCCGAACACCTCAGTGTTTGTTCGTACAAACACTTAAGCTCTAGTTTTTGTTCGTTTTTGAGGCAACAGCGCGAACAACTCATTGTTTTTGTTCGTTTTTTGTTAATTGAGGTGTTCGTGCAACAGCGCGAACAACTCTTTGTTTTTGTTCGGTTTTTTTTTTTTTTTTTTTTTTTAAGGTGTTCGTGCAACAGCACGAACAACTCATTGTTTTTGTTCGTTTTTTTTTTTTTAGTTTTACTTATTCTTCTCAGTGGGCTTTGTCCGCAAGCAAACGCATACAACGTTGATCAACTTGAAACTTCATGTGAAGTTAGAACATAACTAGCAGAAGCTGAGTAAGTTGTGACGTCATGATTACGTCATCAGGTGTCAAATTACAAGCCATTTAAGGTCAAAAAGTTACCTCATGCCAATGCTTGTATGTCTCTGAATAATATAGCTACACAATTCAATTTTGGGCATATGATAAACAAAGACATGGGCAACATTTAAAAAGTTTACGACAAATTCACATGACCTTTACTTCCGGTCGTGCCGGAAGGTCAAAATTTGCCTTTGTTTAATTCTTTAAAAAAAAACTTTCTCGGTAAAAATATTAACTTCTGTATATCTGATCAACTTCAAATTAATACCATATTAGAACATGGATAAAACCTCCACCAGGTAGTTGTGACGTCGTGATGACGTCATCAGGTGTCAAAATACAGTAAATCAAAGTTTAATACTTCATAAATTCATTACTCAAGAAGTACATTAGCTATTATTACAGTCTGTACATTATCGGAGAGGTCATGCAAAATGTAGCAAATATTACACAGAGTCTTACACCATTTGACCTTGACTTCCTGTTCAAACCGGAAGTGAAAAATTTCGAAATTCATGCTTTATGAAATATGTTTTTACTTTTTACAAACACACTTCTCAAAAATTTTACATCATGTTGTAGGTCCATAAGGGTTCTCAAACTTTGCCACAGAGATGTTACCTATTTGACCTTCACTTCCGGTTGAAATCGGGTATGCCTTGACCCGCTGTTAAACCGCGGGAAAATAACTGCACTGAAAACACACCCACAATGCGTGATCTATCACAGTTGCATTGTGAGCGGCTTTTCGCCCCATTGATCAAAATGGTCAAAGTCCAAACATGCTTGTACTCTATTCTCTGTTCAAGGTTCACGCATCCTGATTTCGCCAATAGCTTTGTTAGTCTCTAAAACAGCCGTCCATGCAAACCTCGCTAACAATCAAAAGCTTGTTTAGACTTTTGCTAAAGTGTGTAGCTTGTAATGCTTTTACTTAGAGTTATTCTTGGCCACTAGAAATAACCATAATACAATGTATTTTCATGATAATTAACGATTCGCAAAGAAATAATTATTAACATTTATCTTTCATTAGGTGTTCGGCCAACAGCCGAACAACTAGTGTTATTGCTCTGTTTTTTAGGTGTTTGGCCAACATCCGAACAACTATTATTATTGCTTTTTTTTTGTTCTTTCTGGGTTTTCTTCTTCGCAAAAAGAAAAGCTTGTATGAACTCGAAACTTACCGTGTACAAAGATCTTAGAGACTAGATGAATCCGCAACTTGTTTGGAATGATGACGTAATTGATAACGTCATTACGTTAAATAAACGTTAAATAATTTGAAAAATTCATATCTTGAGAACCATATATGCTACATACAGGATCTTTGATGCATAGGAAAGGTCTTGTAATGTTGTACACATTGTATGCGAATTGTGACCTCATTTGACCTTTACCGGAAGTTAAATTAAAAACTATGTTTTGGGGGGCTCTAGAGCCAAGTGAATAGAATTGTGAAAAAACTTTCAACGCATAATATTTTGTTTAGCTCATGAGCATTCTAGAAATATGATATATGACGTCATAGCTACGTCACAACGACAATCGTTAACGAGGTCGAAAATTTTTTAATTTGCTATCTCCAAAAATTAAAGATTGTACGGACTTGAAACTTACTATATACCTAGACCACAGTGTGTACATGACAAAATACATTTGTTTTTGAATTACGACGTCACCTATGACGTCATTACATTAAATTGAAGTTTTATATTAAAAATAATCATATCTCAAGAACCATGCTAAATACAAAATATGTGCACCATATGAAAGCTCTTAAGGTATTAAACAAATCTTACCCACATTGTGACCCCGTTTGACCTTTACTTTACTAACGCACATTTTTTTAGCATGACGTCATCGGGTGTCAAGTTACAGTAATTCAAAGCTTAGTACTTTAAATATCATATCTCCTGAACTGCATGTCATAAAGTCGTAATATTTGTGTTGTCTTGTACCTTACAAAACTTGTGACATTTTGTTCAAATGCATGACCCTACGTTGACGTTTCCTTCTAGTCCAAACAGGAAGTTCAAATATTAGAAATCATATTTCCTGAACCACATGTCATGAAGTCTTAATCTTTGTGCTGCTTGCTAGCTTAAAACACGTTTGACATTTTATTCCAAAAGCATGACCCACTTTGATCTTTCCTTCCGGTCCAAACAGGAAGTTCTAACTATACGAAACTCTATCCTCTGGTCAAGGTTCTCCTAACCTGATTTTGGCAATAGCTTTGTCAGTCTTTAAAACAGCCGTCCATGCAAACCCCGCTATCAATCAAACATCAGGATTTTAATCATATGCTTTTTTAGAATTTTGCAAAAGTGTGTACCTTGTAAATGTTAGGCACGCCACAAAACAGTAATAGCACCAAATTCCACTCAATGCAATAGCAGAGTGTTCGTCGTACAAACACTTAAGCTCTAGTTTTTGTTGAGGTGTTTGTGCAGCAGCGCGAACAACTCTTTGTTGAGTTGTTCGTGCAACAGCACGAACAACTCATTGAGGTGTTCGTGCAACAGCACGAACAACTCATTGTTTTTTTTTCTTTTTTTTTCTTTTTTTTAGTTTTACTTATTCTTCTCAGTGGGCTTTGTCCGCAAGCGAACGCATGCTTGTAAACCTTTGATCAACTTGAAACTTCATGTGAAGTTAGAACATAACTAGCAGAAGCCGAGTAAGTTGTGACGTCATGATTACGTCATCGGGTGTCAAATTACAAGCCATTTAAGGTCAGAAAGTGACCTCTTGCCTATGCCTGTATGTCTCTGAATAATAAAGTTACACAATTCAACTTTGGGCATATGATACACAAAGACATGGGCAACATTTGAAAAGTTAACGCAAAATTCACATGACCTTTACCTACGGTCGTACCGGAAGGTCAAAGTGTGCCTTTGTGTAATTCTTAAAAAAAAAAACTTTCTCGTTAAATAATTAACTTCTGTATATCTGATCAACTTCAAATTAATACCCCATTAGGACATGTATAAAACCTCCACCATGTAGTTGTGACGTTATGATGACGTCATCAGGTGTCAAAATACACGAAAACAAAGTTTAATTCTTCATAAATTCATAACTCGAGAAGTACGTAAGCTATTATTTCAATCTATACATCATCGGGGAGGTCTTGAAAAAATGTAGCAATTACAACACAAAGTGTTACACCATTTGACCTTGACTTCCTGTTTAAACCGGAAGTTGAAAGTTTCAAATTTCATACTTTAAGAAATATTCATACTTTTTACACACACACTACTCACAGATTTTACATCATGTTATAGGTCCAAAGGCGTTCTCAAACTTTGCCACAGAGATCTTACCTATTTGACCTTCACTTCCGGTTGAAATTGGGTATGCATTGACACGCTGTTAAACCGCGGGAAAATAACCGAACTGAAAACACACACAATCCGTGATCTATACCAGTTGCAATGTGAGCGGCTTTTCGTTCTATTGACCGCAAGGGGGCGAAGTCCAAACATGCTTGTCACTAGTCTCTGTTCAAGGTTCACGCATCCTGATTTCGGCAATAGCTTTGTTAGTCTCTAAAACAGCCGTCTATGCAAACCTCGCTAACAATCAAAAGCTTGTTTAAACTTTTGCTAAATTGTGCAGCTTGTAATGCTTTTACGAAGAGTTATTCTTGGCCACTAGAAATAACCATAATACAATGTATTTTCATGATAATTAACGATTCGCAAATAATAATTATTAACATTTATGTTTCATTAGGGATTTCGGCCAACAGCCGAACAACTAGTGTTATTGCTCTGTTTTTTAGGTGTTCGGCCAACATCCGAACAACTATTGTTATTGCTCTGGTTTTTTTTTTCTTTCTTGGTTTTCTTCTTCGCAAAAAGAAAAGCTTGTATGAACTTGAAACTTACCGTGTACAAAGATCTTTGAAACTAGATGAATCCGCAACTTGTTTGGAATGGTGACGTAATTGATAACGTCATTACGTTAAATAAACGTTAAATAATTAGAAAAATTCATATCTTGAGAACCATATATGCTACATACAGGATCTTTGATGCATATGAAAGGTCTTGTAATGTTGTACACATTGTATGCAAATTGTGACCTCATTTGACCTTTACTGGAAGTTAAATTAAAAATTATGTTTTGGGGGCTCAAGAGCCTAAGTGAATAAAAATATGAAAAAAAACTTTCAACGCATAATATTTTGTTTAGCTCATGAGCATTTTATATGATATATGACGTCATAGCTACGTCACAACGACAATCGTTAACGAGGTCGACATTTTTAAAATTTTGTTATCTCCAAAAATTAAAGATTGTACGGACTTAAAACTTACCAAACCCCGCTATCAATCAAACGTCAGGATTTTAATCATATGCTTTTTTAGAATTTTGCTAAAGTGTGTAGGTTGTTAGGCACGCCACAAAACAGTAATGGCACCAAATTCCACTCAATGCAATAGCTCTCGCGTTGACTACAACACTGACCCCATTGATAGCCGAACACCTCGTGTTTGTTTGGACAAACACTTGCGCTCTAGTTGTTTTTGTTCGTTTTTTGTTTTGTTTTTTAGTTTTACTTATTCTTCTCAGTGGGCTTTGTCCGCAAGCAAACGCATACTTGCAAACCTTTGATCAACTTGAAACTTCATGTGAAATTAGAACATAACTAGCAGAAGCTGAGTAAGTTGTGACGTCATCATTACGTCATCAGGTGTCAAATTACAAGCCATTAAAGGTCACAAAGTGACGTCATGCCAATGCCTGTATGTCTCTGAATATTATAGCCACAGTATTCATATTTGGGCATATGATAGATCTAGACATAGGCAATCTTTGAAAAGTTAACATCAAAATCGTATGACCTTTACTTCCGGGTCGTTACCCTGGGTCGACGTTTGCCTTTGGGTTTTTTCTTGAAAAACATCACTTTCGGGCTTATTTACGGCATAACTCAAGATTGAAATTGAATTGAACATTGAAACTCATCAGACATTTGAACCTAAATATCAAGACAACAAAAACTTGATGATGTCATGATGACGTCATCAGGTTTTAAATTACAATAAATTAAAGTTTACAATTTGTACAAAATCATAACTCGTGAACCACATGTTGGATTTTTACAATCGACACATCAACGGACAGGTCGTTAAAAAGTTAACAAACCCTACACAGAACTTGACCCATTTGACCTTAACTTCCGGTTCAAATCGGAAGTTGAAAATTTCAAAAATTCATATCTCAAAAACTACCGATTATTTTAGTTTATTTTTTGTATCAAGGTGTAGAACGTTAAGCCTGCTCAAAACTTTTGCACTCAGGTGACAATATTTTGACCTTTATATCAGGTCGAAAAAGGCGCACGTTTAAGTTGACCCACAGTGACAACGCACGACAGTGAAAGACCACAGGTACATGAACATGTACACATACGCACGCACAGTGAAGGCTATGCGTAGTGGCGTGATTTTTGTGCACGTTTGGACATGTCACAGTTCATCGTACTTTTAACAATGGCGCTACGCAGCAGAAATGAGTTTCTCTCAACCTGTGCTATGTTTGGCGTCAAATTGTTTCCCTTTTTGCCATTCTGGTGGCTTGATGGTGATTATGGAATTGAAGACCTAGTTTCACTGAGATGTCTACCTGCTTCAGTGATTTGTATCACTTTTATTATGTGAGAAAATGCAAGCAGAAAAGGATTAACATTTGTTAAGTTTGATCCTACACCAAAATGAACGGACGTGACATCGGCTTGTTAAGGGCGTTTCAGACCGGCACTCACGGAACGTTATCATCATCAAGTGTAATGAACAATCATTGTTCATCCACCGATACGTAATGAAAATCCAAATTTATTTGAAATCCTTTGAACATTTCTAATAATTATAGCATAATAATGTCAATTCGAACAACATAGCTTGTGTGAACTTGTGATTTATGATGAATCAATAAAGAATAAGTTTTCATTAAACAATAAATTAGCTGTTAATAGTGAATGGCATACTTGATATAGTTGTATTTCAAAGCCTCTTATCGACATCTGCATCCAAGATGAAAGGGAACTCACAAAATTTATGCCATGTATTAAATGACAATATTGAACCTCTGCCCTTTCAAATATATATTTGATGACGTCGTCAATTTACACACTGCCCTCTTGTGACAAATATTGTTTCATAAAAAATTGGCAGTTGAAGTTTTATATTGAATAAATACAACTCCTGAACCAGACAAATAAAATTTGTCATGACGTCATCGGGTGTCAAGTTACAGTAATTCAAAGCTTAGTACTTAAAAAATCATATCTCCTGAACAACATATCATAAAGTTGTATTGTTTGTTTTGTCATGTAACTTACAGCACTTGCGACAATTTATTTAGATGCATGACCCCAGTTTCACCTTTCCTTCTGGTCCAAACAGGAAGTTCAAATATTAAAAATCATATTTCCTGAACCACATGTCATGAAGTCTTAATCTTTGTGCTGCTTGCTAGCTTCAAACACATTTGACATTTTATTTGAAGCATGACCCAACTTTGATCTTACCTTTCGGTCCAAACAGGAAGTTCTAATTACATGTATACGAAACTCTAGTCTCTGTTCAAGGTTCTTGTAACCTGATTTTGGCAATAGCTTTGTCAGTCTTTAAAACAGCCGTCCATGCAAACCTCGCTGACAATCAACTAACGTCAGGCTTTTAATCGTGTGCTTTTTTAGACTTTTGCTAAAGTGTGTAGCTTGTTAGGCACCCCAGAAAACAGTAATAGCACCAAATTCAACTAAATGCAATAGCTCACGCGTTGACACAACACTGACCCCAATGATAGCCGAACACCTCGTGTTTGTTTGGACAAACACTAAGTTCTAGTTTTATTTATTTTTTTGCTTATTCTTCTCAGTGTGCTTTGTCGGCAAGCAAACGCATACTTGCGAATCTTTGATCAACTTGAAACTTCATGTGAAGTTAGAATATAACTAGCAAAAGCTGAGTAAGTTGTGAAGTCATGATTACGGATACAGGTGTCAAATTACAAGCCATTTAAGGTCAAAAAGTGACGTCATGCCAATGCCTGTATGTCTCTGAATAATATAGCTACACTATTCAAATTCGGTCATATGATACAAAAAGACATGGGCAACATTTAAAAAGTTAACGCCAAATTCACAGGACCTTTACTTACGGTCGTGCCGGAAGGTCAAAGTTTGCCTTTGTGTAATTCTTTAAAAAAAAAAAAAACTTTCTCGGTAAAAAATATTAACTTCTGTATATCAGATCAACTTCAAATTGATACCATTTTAGGTAGTTGTGACGTCAGGATGATGTCATCAGGTGCCAAAATACAGTAAATCAAAGTTTAATACTTCATAAATTAATTACTCAAGAAGTACATTAGCTATTATTACAATCTTTTCATCATCGGAGAGGTCATGAAAAATGTAGCAGAAACTACACAAAGTCGTACACCATTTGACCTTGACTTTTTGTTCAAACCGGAAGTTGAAAATTTCGAAATTCATACTTTAGAAAATATTCGTACTTTTTCAAACACACTACTAACAAATTTTACATCATGTTGTAGGTCCATTAGTGTTCTCAAACTTTGCCACAGAGATGTTACCTGTTTGACCTTCACTTCCGGTTGAAATCGGGTATGCATTGACCCGCTGTTAAACCGCGGGAAAATAACTGCACTGAAAACACACACAATGAGTGATCTATACCAGTTGCATTGTGAGCGGCTTTTCGCTCTATTGTCTATTGACCACTGGGTCTAAAGTTCAAACATGCTGGTACTCTAGTCTCTGTTCAAGGTTCACCCAACCTGATTTTGACAATAGCTTTGTTATTCTCTAAAACAGCCGGCCATGCAAACCTCGCTAACAATCAAATGTCAGGCTTTTAATCGTTTTTTTTTTTTTTAGACTTTTGCTAAAGTGTGTATCTTGAAAACAGTATTAGCACCAAATTCAACTAAATGCAATAGCTCACGCGTTGATACAACACTGACCCAATAGCCGAACACCTCCGTGTTTGTTTGTACAAACAATAAATTCTAGGTTTTTTTAGGTGTTCGTGCAATACAAGCACGAACACCTCTTTTTTTTTGTTCTGTTTTTTTTTTTTAGGTGTTCGTGCAATACAAGCACGAACACCTCTTTGTTTTTGTTTGTTTGTTTTTTTTGGTGTTCGTGCAATACAAGCACGAACACCTCTTTGTTTTTTTCTTCTTCTTCTTCTTTTCTTTTTCTTCTTCTTCTTTCTTTCTTCTTCTTCTTCTTCTTCTTCTTCTTCTTCTTCTTCTTCTTCTTCTTCTTCTTCTTCTTCTTCTTCTTCTTCTTCTTCTTCTTCTTCTTCTTCTTCTTCTTCTTCTTCTTCTTCTTCTTCTTCTTCTTCTTCTTCTTCTTCTTCTTCTTCTTCTTCTTCTTCTTCTTCTTCTTCTTCTTCTTCTTCTTCTTCTTCTTCTTCTTCTTCTTCTTCTTCTTCTTCTTCTTCTTCTTCTTCTTCTTCTTCTTCTTCTTCTTCTTCTTCTTCTTCTTCTTCTTCTTCTTCTTCTTCTTCTTCTTCTTCTTCTTCTTCTTCTTCTTCTTCTTCTTCTTTTCTTCTTCTTCTTCTTTCTTTCTTCTTCTTCTTCTTCTTCTTCTTCTTCTTCTTCTTCTTCTTCTTCTTCTTCATTTCAACATTTCAAATCGTATGACCTTTACTTCCGGTCGTACTGGAAGGTCAAAGTCTGCCTTTGCAAAGTCTGCCTTTTTCAATTTTGGGGCATAACTCAAGATTGAAACTGAATTGAGTATTGAAACTCATAAGACAATTGAACCTTAATATCAAGACGACACAGACTTGACGATGTCATGATGACGTCATCGAGTATCAAATTACACTAAATCAAAGTTTAATATTTGTAAAAAGTCATAACTCCTGTACCACATGTTGGATTTTTACAATCTATAAATCATTTGACATCGACCCCATTTGACATTGACCTCTATTTCAAAACGGAAGTTGAAAATTTGAAAAATTCATGTCTCAAAAACTACGGAATATTTTAACATGAATTTTGCATCAGACTATAGATAAATTTCTCTGCCGTAACTTTTGCATGAGATTTTAGCATTTTAATTTTTACATCTGGTCAAACCGGGCGACAAAGCTCACCTCTCTGTTGACTTTCATTGTATGACAACGCGTGTAGTGTATGCCAACACAATCATACGCCGACACAGTTCACAGCGGGAAACAAGTTTTCTCAACAGCGCCCTCTTTCGTTTGTATGTATTAAACAGCGCTGATAAATTAATAAAATCGTTTTCGGGCTTATCTACGGAATAACTCAAGATTTAAATTGAATTGAACATTGAAACTCTTAAGATAGTTGAACCTCATTATCAATTGAACCTCAGTATCAAGACGACACAAGACGACATCATGTATTGAGTGGTGTTTAAAGCTTTGCATGGTGTTGAAAGTAAGAAGTAACTATAACTATAAATAGTAGTAAACTTGCGGGTACAACCGTGTGTAAAATCTCTTCTGGGAGGAGTGTTGGCTCTGAAAAGAGCCGGTTTTGTCCTCCCAAAAGAGATTTTACACATGGTTGTACCCGCAAGTTTACTACTATTTATAATTATATTTAATGTATTGAGTTACAATACATCAAAATTCATGTCTCAAAAACTACTGATCATTTCAGAGTTTTTTTTGTATAAGGTTGTAGAACGTTAAGCCTGCTCAAACTTTTGCACTGAAATAACAATATTTTGACCTTTACATCTGGTCGAAAAAGGCACACGTTTAAGTTGACCCGCATGGACAACGCGCGATGGTGAAAGAACACATGTAAACATACGCTGTACCTATACAGCCACACATACATCTCACGTAACAGTTGACCGTCAATAAGACAGTCAATTAGGGTCAACCTCCTCTACAAGTGCACTGCATGTGCAGTTTCATTGACGTTCTATGTTAAATGCATACGTGTGATTATTTTGCACGTAAATGTATTGTGCTGTGGGGACAATGCTGGAATACATTCCGCATCCATCGGTGTTAGAGCTCATATTGCACCCTAGCGGATCATCCATCCAATATTTGAAAAATTCTTAACTCCTGAACCACACTTTGGATTTTTACAATCCATACATTATCTGAAAGGTCTCAATTAAATTGACACGCGCTATTCAAAATGTGACCCGTCTGACCTTGACTTCCGGTAAAAACCGGAAGTTGAAATTTCATGTTTTATAAATCCATAACTTCTAAACCACGTATTGGATTTTTACAATCTAAACATCATTGGGATAATATGAAACACAGAATATGATCTCAGTTGACATTGACTTCTTGTTCAAACCGGCAGTTGAAGTTTTACATTGAATAAATCTAACTCCTGAACCAGAAAATAGGTAGATTCATAAGGTAACATTTCGTTACCAATTCTCTCAATCACAACTTGAAGACTTTACTCACGAACACCTAGTTTTTGTAATTGACAAAAACTGAATCGCTATTTTTTTTTCTTCTTCATCTTCTTCCGGAGAACTCTTCTCAGCAACATAACTCAAGATTGAAACTGCATTGAACCTTGAAACTCATCAGACATTTAAACCACAATATGAAGACGGCACAGTTTTCATGACGTCACGATGACGTCATCAGCTGTCAAATTACAAGGTTTTTAAAGCTGAAAAATGACCATTTGCTATTTGCTGTATTTCAATGAATTTAAAAGCTATGATGTTCATAATTGGGCATCCGATAGTTCAAGACTTGGGCAACATTTCAAAAGTTAACCACAAAATCGTATGACATTCACTTCCGGGTCGTTACCCTGGGTCGAAGTTTGCCTTCGGGTTTTTTCCTTCAAAAATCTGGGTTTTTTTTTGCTTTTTTACAGCATAACTTAAGATTGAAAGCGAATTGAACATTGAAACTTGTCAGACAATTGACCCTCAGTATCAAGACGACACAGACTTGATGATGTCATGATGACGTCATCAGGTATCAAATTACACTAATTCAAAGTTTAATATTTGTAAAAATCATAACTACTGAACCACATGTTGGATTTTTACAATCTATGAAACATCGGACAGGTCGTTGAAAGTTCAAAAAACGCTACATACAATTTGAACCCATTTGTTCTTGACCTCTTGTTCAAAAGGAAGTTGAAATTTTGAAAAAATTATGTCTCAAAAACTACTGATCATTTCAATGGTTTGTTTTGTATCAGGTTGTAGAACGTTAAGCCTGCTCAAACATTTGCACTGAAATAACAATATTTTGAACTTTACATATGTTCGAAAAAGGCACACGTTTAAGTTGACCCGCATTGACGACGCGCGATGGTGAAAGAACACATGTAAACATACGCTGTACCTGTACAGCCACACATACATCTCACGTAACAGTTGACCGTCAATAAGACAGTCAATTAGGGTCAACCTCCTCTACAAGTGCACTGCATGTGCAGTTTCATTGACCTTCTATGTTAAATGCATACGTGTGATTATTTTGCACGTAAATGTATTATGCTGTGGGGACCATGCTGGAATACATTCCGCATCCATCGATGTTAGAGCTCATATTGCACCCCAGCGGATCATCCATCTAATTATTTGAAAAACTCTTAGCTCCTGAACCACACGTTGGATTTTAACAATTCAAAGATCATCTGAGAGGTCTTGCTAGACTTATCACGTGCTACACAATATGCGACCCTGTTTGACCTTGACTTCCGGTTTAAGTCAGAAATTGATATTTCACGTTTCATAAATTACAAATCCTGAACCAAATGTTTTATTTTTATCATCTATACGTCATAAGAAAGGACTCAGAAGACTCCACCAACGCTACCAAGTGTGACCTCATTTGACATTGCCTTCCGGTTCAAAACGGAAGTTGAAACTTTATATTTGAAAAAATCATAAGTTCTGAACCACATATTAGATGTTTACAATCCATCCATCATCTAAAAGGTCTTCATAAACTAATCACGCGCCACACAAAATGTGACCCTTTTTAACCTTGACTTCCGGTCTAAACAGGAAATTGATGTTTAAATTTTGAAAAATTAATAACTCCTGAAACAGGCATTGGATTTTTACAATCCATATATCATCTGAAAGGTCATAAATAAATTGACACGCACTATGTGACCGGTTTGACCTTGACTTCCGGTAAAAACCGGAAGTTGAAATTTCATGTTATAAAAATTCATAACTTCTGAACCACGTATTTGATTTTTACAATCTAAACATCGTTGGGATGATAGGTAACAACTTAAGAAACGATACACAGAATATTATCTCATTTGACAATGACTTCTGGTTCAAAACGGCAGTTGAAGTTTTATATTGAATAAATATAACTCCTGAACCAGAAATTGTATTGATAAGGTAAAATGTTGTCACCAATTCAATCAACCACAACTTGATCACATCACTTACGAACACCTGGTTTTTGAGGTAAACAAAAACTGAATATCTAGTTTGTTTTTATTCTTCTTCTCAGATTTGTTTGTCTTCAAGCAAAAGCATAGTTGTTAAACTTACATGAACTTGAAACTTTACATGTAGGTGGACAATAACTTGTAGATGATTCTAAAAGTTGTGCCGTCATGATGACGTCATCAGGTGTCAAGTTACGTTAAATAAAGCTTTAATAAATGAAAAAAATCATAACTACGAACCATACATTGGATTGTTACAATCTTTATAACATCGGAGAGGTCTTCCAGAACTAAACAAACGTTTCACACAATATGACCCCATTTGACCTCGACTTCCGGTTCAAAAATTCATATCTCAAGAACTACTTCTACTGTAGTCGAAATGTTTACATCAGTATGTAGGTCCTCGGAACTCCTCAAACTTTTGCACAAAGATGACACCAATTGGACCTTAACTTCTGGTTGAAATCGGAAGTTAAAGCCCACGTTAGTGTTGCCCTGCAATTAAACTGTGTATAATGCAAAAGCACTGTGCAGGCTGTTCCGCTCCACTGACCACACAGGGAACAAAGTCTGTTAGCCTGATTTGGCATTTGGCTGTGCATCATAGCAAGGCTCTATGGGCTGTGTAAGTCTAGTCCAAATGAAAGCATTTTTGTCAGCCAACAAGGACACACTTCCCAAGATCACACAAACTTCAAACTTTGCACATAGTTAGCTCTTCACTTTGAGAAAACACCGCTTTCATGATGTCATAATGACGTCACCAAGTGTTAAATTAAGTATAGTGCATGACCAACATATGTGATTTCTAGGTAAGTGAAGGTGTTTTTTTAAAGGTATTTAAATGGTATAAGTTACATACCATCTTTTAACTTATAAAATTTGTTAGTATGAAAAACACATTTTTTCATCATGACGTCATCGGGTGTCAAGTTACAGTAATTCAAAGCTTAATACTTTAAAAATCATATCTCCTGAACCACATTTCATAAAGTTGTAATGTTTGTAACGTCTTGTAGCTAACAACACTTGGGACATTTTGTTTAAACGGATGACCCCACTTTGACCTTTACTTCCGGTCCAAACAGGAAGGTCAAACATTCAAATAATCATATCTCCTGAACCGCATGTCAGTCGTAATGGTTGTGCTGTCTTTTAGCTTACAACACTTGTGACATTTTGTTCAAACACACGACCCAACTTTGACCTTCCTTTCCGGTCCAAACAGGAAGTTCAAAGTATATAAATCGTATCTCCTGAACCGGATATCTTAAAATCATAATATTTGTGCCGTCTGGTAGCTTAATACACATTTGACATTTTATTCTGGAAGCACGACCCCACTTTGACCTTTCCTTCCGGTCCAAACAGGAAGTTCTAAGTGTACAAAACTCTAGTCTCTGTTCAAGGTTCACTCAACCTGATTTTGTCAATAGCTTTGTCAGTCTATAAAATCCCGTCCATGCAAACCTTGCTTACAACCAAATGTCAGACTTGTAATCGTGTGCTTTTTAGACTTTTGCTAAAGTGTGTAGCTTGTTAGGCATGCCACAAAACAGTAATAGCACCAAATTCAACTAAATGAAATAGCACACGCGTTGAGGCAACAGTGACCCCATCGATACCCGAACAGCTAGTGTTTGTTTCTACAAACACTAAGTTCTAGTTTTTTAGTTTTTCTTCTCCTTCTTCTGCGCGGCGATTGTCCTCAGCAAAATGCACAGTCGTAAAAAATTGAATCAACTTGAAACTTTACATGTAGGTAGAGTATAACTTGTAGATGAACCTAAAAGTTTAATCGTCATGATGACATTATCAGGTGTTGAGTTACGTTAAATATTTGAAAAAATTATTACGCATGAACAACACAATGGTTTTTTTCAATTAATATATCATTGGAGAGTTCGTCCAATACTTAACAATTGCTACATACAGTATGGCCCCATTTGACCTTGACTTCCGGCTCAAAACGGAAGTTGATAACAACAAAAAATCATATCTTAAAAACTGCTTATATTACAGTCTAAATGTTTAACACCGGACTGTAGGTCCTTTAGCCATCTCAAACTTTTGCACAGAGATGATATCAATTTGACCTTAACTTCCGGTCGGAATCAGACGTTAAAGCCCACGAGTGTGATTACACGCGTTTTAACTGTGTATAGTGCAACTGTGTATAGTGCTGAAGCACTGTGGTGGGCTGTTCCGCTCTACTGATCACAGGGGCAAATTCCATTCGGCATTAGGCTGTGCATAGAGCAAGGCTGTATGGGCTGTTAGTATAATCCAAATGTGAGCATTTTTGTCAGATAACAAGAGACACACTTCCAAAGATCACACAACCTTTTAACTTCGCACATAGTTAGCTCTTCACTTGTAGAAGACACCGCTTTCTTGACGTCATAATGACGTCATCAGGTGTTCAATTAAATTTTAAAAAGTTTAATTAATATTTGAAAAATTCATATGAACCATGCATTGGATTTTTACAATCTATACATCATCGGAGAGGTCTTCCAAAAATAAAAACAAACGCTACACAGTTTGTGACCTCAAATTACGTTGTCTTTCGGTTGAAATCGGAAGTTAAGTAGTAACCTTAGCATTTATTTCCTCTGTAATAAATGTACTTTACGTGGGATTTCAAAAGCTATCAACAATCTTGTTATCGATTTAATTAAATAGTTTACACATTAACACAACGCTGACCCCAATGATACCCGTTCTAGTTTAAAGTTTATTACTTTAAAATCATATCTTCCGAACCACATGTCAAAAAGTTGTAATGTTTGTTTTGTCTTCTAGCTTAAAACACTTGTGACATTTTGTTCAAACGAATGACCCCACTTTGACCTTACTTCCGGTCCAAACAGGAAGCTCAAAAAATTCAAATAAATATATTTCCTGAACTGTATGTCATAAAGTCGTAATGTTTGTGCTGTCTGGTAGCTTACAACACTTGTGACAAATTGTTCAAAAGCACGACACCACTTTAAGCCTTCCTTCTGGTACAAACAGGAAGTTCAAATATCAAAAATCATATTTCCTGAACCACATGTCATGGAATCTTAATCTTTGTGCTGCCTGCTAGCTTAATACACATGTTGACATTTTATTCAAAGCATGACCCCACTTTGACCTTCCTTTCCGGTCCAACAGGACGTTCAAAGTATACAAACCATATCTCCTGAACCTCATGTCATAAAAATCATATTCTTTGTGCTGTCTGGTAGCTCAATACACATGTTGAAATTTTATTTGACCCCACTTTGACCTTTCCTTCCGGTCCAAACATGAAGCTCTAAGTATACAAAACTCTAGTTTTGTTTAAGGTTCACGCAACCTGATTTTGGCAAAAACTTTGTCAGTCTGTAAAACAGCTGTCCATGCCAACCTCACTAAAAATCAAATGTCAAGCTTTGAATCGTGTGCTTTTTAGACTTTTGCTAAAGTGTGTAGCTTGTTAGGCAATCCACAAAACAGTAATAATAGCACCAAATTCAACTAAATGAAGAGAGGATCTGAAAAAATATCCTCGCGGTCTCCCCCTCAAAAATAAATTTGTTCACACATTTGTCAACCGGTTCTTCTGGTCCTCTTTATGTTCGTCATATCACCCCGTCAATTTGACAAAAATACGAACATATTACCTAGACGCAAACATTACCCATAAAACATGTAAAAACACATTTTACAGTTTTATGTAAATCTCAAGTCAACAGTGTTAGAGTGAACTGAATGGGACAGCGCCATCATTTCTCTATCATCTCCAACATGTGGTTCATGCTTTATGACTTTCTAAAAAATATTAAACTTTGATTTATTGTAACTCGAAACTTTATGACGTCATCATAGAGTTTCGGCAACTTGTACTCGCATCAAAGAGGGCGCTAAACTTCACCCGGTCCGGTTACACATTCAATATCTTTTGGTTTTAGTTGGCATATTATGAAAGCCCAATCGTGCCACTGAGGTGTATATTATAGTGGATTGGGTAATTTGTTATGACGTATTAAATAATTATATATTACAAATAAGTTCGTTGTAACAAATTAATTTGTTATAACGAATTAACAATGCGCGACCGGGTCTGAATTGATGAAATCAAAAAGTTATATAATTAATTAACGTTGGCGTTTTATTTAACTGCCATGAGCCGTAGCCAAAGTTTTAAATTCGGGCACGGCCGCCCAGCTAACACAGTACGTGGTTACAACATTACATTACGTTGTGGTAAGGTTGTAATTTGGTTGATGGTATGTCAACGTTTTAACTACGGTGCACGAACGTCAGATCTTAACAAGATATTCAACTAATGTTGTACATTGGTTGCACATCGGTTGCATATTGGTAACATGATGGACATGTCACACCTAGACGTTTTAGCCAGCATTTGCCGACGTATGAAGAAAATAAATTGCGAATACGCTGGCGTACGTCGAATAAGTTATGGGTAAGGCTTGAACAAGTTAAGAGAATGCTCAAGCATGCTGGTATACATCGTAGTGCGGCGAGGTCGTCGAAAATGTTGTGCATGCACAACATTTTCGACGTATGCCAGCGTGTGGCTTATACGTCCTGCATACGCGGGCCGTAAGTTGTAGGTAAGTCATGCGATCTTTGACACACGTTCACACACGTTACTTGTAAGTTACTCATTATGTCGACGTACTATCGTCGGCGATACGTTGCCACGCGCTATGCATAAGTTAGACTATTCTTTGGCATAAATTGTGATCGCCGGCAACACGCTAAGCATTCGTTGGTATAAGTTATCTAGAAGTTATCGAAACGTTCTATATAAGTAACTGTTTTATACGTCCAAAATTAAAAAAAAAAAAATACTTGTACAGTTCAGCGTATGCCAGCGTTTTAGAGAAATGTTGATACCTTGGCATACGCTGGCTAAATCTCTAAGGTGTGACAGGGCCATAACACCAAAATATGACTTCATTGCAACGTTGTGAAAATGTCAAAGTGTTAGCTGGGCGTACAGACGCACCATGGAGGTGGGCCAATTATTAACTAATTAAAGCGAATTAAGTAATCCGTTTTTACGAATTAAATAATTCGGCACTGCGGATTAATTAAGGTATTTGTTATAAAGAATTATTAATTGGCCCACCTCCGTTGTGCGGCTGTACGGCCGTGTCTGAATTGATGAGTTCGGCTGCGTCTATGGCCGTTGACAATATAAAACGACAACGTTGAATTGTATAACTTTTTCGACATTTGGGCCATAGCCGTAGCTGAGGTCATCAATTCGGACATAGTCGTACAGTCGCACTATTGAGGTAGGCGAATTGTTAATTCGTTATACCGAATTAATTCGTAATAGCTAACTACTTTATCCGTAATAACGAAGCCAAAGTGTGCAGTCCGTGTTTGCATGGTTGCCACGCGGAGTTTCGCTGCGCTGAGCTTGCACTCGATGTTCTGAATCTGGTAAATGAATAGACGTGTCTAAGTCTATCACTGTAAGGAGTCATGTATGTGACTTTTGGACTTATAATCAGTGGCAATCTCCGACAGATTGCGGGGTTTGCGCATTACAACAAGCTACAATCCCGGCCATATCTCGTTGGGCCCCCCTGCCCCCTTGTTGAATCACAGTGTTGCACGGTCTTCTGCGTTCCAGACAACATTGAGCGGGGGGGGGGGGGGGGGACGGGGGACGGGGGAGAGAATGTTTATTATGAGACAGGGAATGGTTATTGTATGGTTATTGTAACGTTATAGGAACGGGTGGCCCAAGCATTTTGGCCGGGATTGTCTGAAATTCTTTCAGCGTTTTTTAATTTCTTATTACAAAATAAGGCTTTAAAAATACTATGAATGTCCATAGACACCGAATATCCGTTTACTGCTGAGCAGGGCGTTACAAAACAGCAAGGATGTTTTTGTGTGGGGGGGGGGGGGGACGGGGGAGAGAATGTTTATTGTCAGGGGATGTCGACAGTGAATGTTTATTGTAGCGTTGGGAATGGGTGGCCCAAGCATTTTGCGCGGGATTGTCTGAAAGTTCCTTTAGTTGATTTTGCGGAGTTGACTGCACACAGATATACTCCAATCTTTGGTGGATCAGAGACAATTCATTAGTGAAGCAAAGCATTTGATACATAGTTATAGAAAGCAAGAGCCAATTTACAACATGGTGTTTCGTGGCTTAATTTCGAACGAAAATCGTGCATATAGTCGTCTTTTGCGGAAGAGCGGAAAATCACAGAGAGAAATAGCGGCAACGTGCAATGTATCCCGTAGTTCTGTTCAGCGGATTTGTAAACATGAAGGGCAAGTTCACCGGTGTCACCGTGGCCGAGGTGGGCGAAAAAAGACTTCTTTCTAAGCGCCAGGAGCGTCTTTTGGTGAGAAATGTACAGAAACTTAGGAAAACAGAGGGGCCATTTACCTCGGCAAGACTAAAGTCTGCATGCGGACTGATGCATGTCTCAGATAGAACCATGAGGCGCGCCAAGAATAGACTTGGATTCAAGTACAGGCAAGCTCGTAAAAAGGGACTTGTAACGGATTTGGATCTGAAGAAGAGAGTGGGGTTCGCCACGAAGATGACCCGTCAGTACCCGCCAAATGTGTGGACAGATCACGCATGTCTGACGGTTCACCACACGATTCACCATGGCATGTTTGCTTGTAACTTACGGGAAAAAGGTTTTTGTTCAACACGAAAAGGGCATTACAGTCCACAAACAACACATAACCTGTTCAAATATTCTTTTGAACCACCTCATTCGGTTATTTGGCAGAAAATCAAACGGTTAACCCTCAAAACCAAAATAGAAAAGAAATTTATGAAATCTCTTTATTTACTCTACTACGGTGAACCGTGTAGACTTGGTTTCAAGCCTGCGATCGTGGCTTTTAGTCTACTTGATAGCCAATATATTATTGGGCCAAATAGCGCACATTGTTAGATTGGCCCATGATAGCTTATCTGTGGAGGCGTTTCTCGTGCCTGATACAGAGGAATAACCGCGATCTCAGACTTGAAATCAAGTCTATGAATGGTGTAAGTCTATGAATGGTGTAATGGTTAAGAGATACGCTTAACAAGTCAAATGTCTTGAACCTAAATGGAGTTCAGGAGAGACAAAATGATCGTGTTCTTTTTTTTTCTCTTATTTTTATCACCTTCCTCGACAAACAATGAATGTTCATTGCTTATAACCATTCTTTCATTTTTCAATCCCATTGTTTCTATTCTCTTATTACTTATTTTGTATTAATGCTCACAACATAATACCACCCCTCAACAAAACAATTACACAAATTTCAACAACAAAAATGTTGCCTGTGTGTGTTCTTTTGTGTTCAAACGCTCTACTCGGCAAGAAATAGTCATTTACTGTCAAAGCACAATCATAGTCAGCCCCCCCCCCTCCCCGACAAAAACATCCTCACTGCTTCGAATTGTGTATTAACGCCGTTTTCAGCAATACATGAACATTGGCTGTCTCTGAACATTCTTAGTCAGCCCCCCCCCCCCTACCCCACACAAAAACATCCTTGCTGATTTGAATTTTGTTTTAACGCCCTACTCAGCGATGAATGGCAATCACTGTATTTGGACATTCATAGTCATTTTAAAGCCTTATTTTGTAATGTTTAACCAAAGAATATGCGCTTACAAAATTTCAGACATGTCTGAAATTCTTTCAGCGTTTTTTAATTTCTTATTACAAAATAAGGCTTTAAAAATACTATGAATGTCCATAGACACCGAATATCCGTTTACTGCTGAGCAGGGCGTTACAAAACAGCAAGGATGTTTTTGTGTGGGGGGGGGACGACGGGGAGAGAATGTTTATTGTCAGGGGATGTCGACAGTGAATGTTTATTGTAGCGTTGGGAATGGGTGGCCCAAGCATTTTGCGCGGGATTGTCTGAAAGTTCCTTTAGTTGATTTTGCGGAGTTGACTGCACACAGATATACTCCAATCTTTGGTGGATCAGAGACAATTCATTAGTGAAGCAAAGCATTTGATACATAGTTATAGAAAGCAAGAGCCAATTTACAACATGGTGTTTCGTGGCTTAATTTCGAACGAAAATCGTGCATATAGTCGTCTTTTGCGGAAGAGCGGAAAATCACAGAGAGAAATAGCGGCAACGTGCAATGTATCCCGTAGTTCTGTTCAGCGGATTTGTAAACATGAAGGGCAAGTTCACCGGTGTCACCGTGGCCGAGGTGGGCGAAAAAAGACTTCTTTCTAAGCGCCAGGAGCGTCTTTTGGTGAGAAATGTACAGAAACTTAGGAAAACAGAGGGGCCATTTACCTCGGCAAGACTAAAGTCTGCATGCGGACTGATGCATGGTTATTGTATGGTTATTGTAACGTTATAGGAACGGGTGGCCCAAGCATTTTGGCCGGGATTGTAGCTATGGTGTCATGATTTGTCACTTAATCGTTATTTATCGTGGAAATACATTGTACTTTGATTGGTTTTAAAGACCAGGAATATTTCTTGTTAAAAGCATTTGTGTTTTGGAAAATGTTGAGAGGAAATTAGAACTAATTTTGTTTTCGAAAAGTTGTGTTTTTTTGACTGACCAAATATTTATACTTTTTAGAGCCATGGGTTTTGTACAAACAGACAAAAAGCGCAATAAATAATGTCTTCATGACGTCGCACAATGTTTTAGCTCAGCAACCAAATCCACAGTATCACAAAAGTATACAATCGAAAAAAAAATTGGTGGTTGGATGTATACTTTTGTAAGATATGGTGATTTCAAGAAAATGCGTGAGCAAATCTATTGGAATTTTGACGGATGTAAAGAATAATAAGGGGAAAAAGACAAATAAAATCTTTACGAAAACAACAGCTGTTCTGACCACTATGTTAGAAAAACTAATAGATAGAACAAAACAAACTTTAACAAAAACATTACCTGTTCAGCATGCTGAGGTGGAACAGATAAACAAAAGTTGTGAACAAATTTCAGACTGATAAACCAAAACTGTCCATCGCTCGTTTGCTTACAGTTTGCATACAGTTTGCAATGGTGTCTTAAATTTTACTCTTAATTAAAGAGTACTCACGACAACATACGCGCCAAAACTAAGTAGGCCTATGTATAGCTTATCCCAGGAAGATAGTAATTTAACCGGTTTTTAGTTTGTCCCCGCGTCGCCATCAGGCCCTCAGGAAGTACATAATTAAGAAGTTTTGAAACTATTTCAGACTTAAAGATAAACCTTAAAATTAATGCGCATCGTTCCATTGCGTACAGTTTTCGGTTTCTTTTTAAAATTAACTCTTTAATTAATTAAGGAATACTCACGGCAAAGTATAATACACGCCACTGTTAAAACGGCAACTATGCCGATGGCTGGTAACATTTTCCGCTGAAAATACACTCGAACGAAGGTTGAATAAATCTGCTGCAAAGTTATAACTTGAAGTTCAATTGTTAAAAATTGTTATGGTGGTTAGAGTAGGCCCTACTTGGGCTTTTATAGCTACACAGGTACCTCCGTAGTCTTGATTCCAAGATGTTCCATTTGTGTAGTTACAAATGCATGCAGTCAAGAAAACCTAACCGCTATCTAAGGTCGATGCGATTTGGCGCCTACAGCTACGGCTCCGGATAGATTTCCGCGTCATTATGGGTAGAAGTATAGCACGTCCTTAGCAACACCATTACCAACAGTCGTAGCAGTAACTGTAGCCACCAATTCAGATACGGCCTAAACTGCTATTACCCCAATAAACGTTTGCCATAGAGGGCGCTGTACATGAATGACAGCGCCTTCTGATGGCAACTGGTTCGTGGGGTGATAGCGGTTTAGACAGCGGTTAGGTTTTCGTGACTACACGTACGCCTAATCATATTATTGGAACTAAGACTAGTGCCTCCGTAATGCAGAGCGCTGATGAGCGCACCGGATGGATATGGATCAGGGAAGATTCTGGTAGGCCTATGGGTCGTTCCCTTATTTTTTACAGATTTCAAAAAGCTTTCTGCCATATGGTCATCAGTGAATAACAAAAAATTGTAAGTAAAACCTGGCTTGTGGAGATCAACATGAAGTCTGTCAATCAACAAACTCTTAGCATTGTGGTCTAAGTTTTGTTTGTGGTTAGTCGCAGTTCTGGGTGATTGTATCCATTGCTATAGATTCAACGATATTGATTTAGTGTGTGTTTAATGATTTCTTTGAATGTTGAGAACAGCATTATTGCCACTTTTTGAGAAAAAGAAAAGACAAAAATAAAGAGAGCACGAAAGAAAACAACACAAAAGAAAAACACAGTTATTAATATTATTAAACAAAAACTAGACCTTTTTTGTGAACAAACACAGTGCTGTTCCGTTTTGTTTCACTTTGATTAAACGCTCAATACCAGTAAAATGAGCCTGACCTTAAGAAAGAAGACCTTCACCTTTGACAGGCCTAATTTTTACTTTGAGTGTGCCTAAAAACCTAAACCTGATCTTCATTCTGATACTGATGCTGAAACTGATTTTAAACCTGACCCTGAACCCGACCCTAATTTTTACCCTCCTTCTAACTTAACCATGCGCAATAGGACCCCAATTCGTAGCCTCACCCCAGCTGGTACAGGATTGGTGAATTTTTAAATTTGAACTTCCTTTTTGGAGCGGAAGAAAGGTCAAATTGGGGTCACGTTTTGTATCAAAAGATTAATTGTGTCGTAAGCTACCAAATGGCACACAGATAACGACATCTTGTTCAGGAATTTTTGTTTACTGATTTTTTGTTTGAACTTCCTGTTTGGAACGGAGAGGAAGGTCAAAGTGGGGTCATGCTTTGTATAAATTGTCAGATGTGTATCAAGCTACCAGACAGCACAAAGATTACGACTTTATGACTTGTGGTTCAGGAGATAGGAACTCAAAACACTTTATGTGATTTAGGAAGCTAACAATTAACTTATTTAGACAAAATTGTGTTTTTGACCAGCAAAATAATTATACTTTTAGCGCCATGTGTTTTGACGTCATTGTAACGTCGTCCGTAATTTTAGGCCGTAAAGCACATCTACAGTAATCCAGAAGGCTAAAACTTAAAAATTTTGTGGATCGGATGTATACTTCTTGAGCTATGATTGGTACAAGATTGACTAATTAAATATTCACCTCGTTAAAACGAGGTTAATTAATTTCAAATTTTAATCTAGCGACATTTTAGAAACTAAGTCTAGGCTTAGTCTGCCATATGGTATAAAATTCGACTGGTGTTTTGTCTTCCTAAAAATGAGCTATGGCAGTCAGAAAAGTCACCCGTTAAGTTATGGGGTTTTGGGTTAGAAAGAATAATAATAGAAAGAAACTAGACCTAATGTGATTGTAACTAACAATCACAGAGCTGTTCCGTTCTGTTGCCCTTAGAAGTTTTTGTAGCCCAACACATGAACCGATTCTGTATTTTGTGTATATTCTGAAATCCTTTTTCGAAATGGATGCATGTTATCAAGCATGATCATCGCAGTGTAAAAAAGTGAAACATGTTTGGATCTTGTTTTAGACCGGACGTTAAGGTCAAAGTAGGGTCATCATTCTATATAAAATGTTGCCATTGGTGTAAGCTACAACACAATGCAAACATTACGACTTAATGACATGTGGTTCAGGAGATATGATTTTTTAAAGTAATAAGTTTGAATTACTGTAACTTGACACCCGATGACGTCATGATGAATTAAATGTGTTTGCATACTGATGCATTTTATAAGGTACAAGATGGTATTTAACCGATCCCAATCAAATGCCTTTAAAAAAAATTAACTTACCTAGGAATAACATATGTTGGTCACGCACAAATCCAATGGGGGTGTGTACAAACCAATTGGTCCACCTTCGGTTAGGAATAAACGGCGGCGCAATCTCCGACGCATTGCCGTGATTGCGCAATACAGAGTTTGATTCATGGGGTCAGATTTGCCAATCTTAAATCATTAGTTATCGTGGAACTACATTGTATTTGGTTATTTTTTAATGGCCTGGAATTACTCTTAGTAAAAGCATTTGTGTTTTAAACATGATTTGTGTATCATAATTACCTAAAATGTAACTTATTCTGAAAAGTTGTGTTTTAAACATTATTTTTTAGAGCCATTGTTTTGTACACAGATATAAAACGCGCAAAAAAAGTGATGTTTCGATGACGGATGGCAAATGTTAGGCCAGAATTGCCATCTACAATACAAGACAAGTCCATAACTGAAAAAAAGTTTGAGCATAGGATGTGTACTTCTTCTCAACCCCTTAGTCTCCCGCATCCCGTCCTTCATAAAGGATACCACAGACTTCCTCCATAAACTAGACGAAGTCAAAAATCAAATACCTGACTCTGCTATTCTGGTTACTCTGGATGTGTCATCATTGTATACTAACATACCCCATAATGAAGGCATGAGTGCCTGTGTCTCTGCTCCCAGGGCCAATAGACAATCCCGCCCCTCAGTCACATTCTCACTAAGAACAATTTTTCATTTACTGACAGACATTTTGTACAGGTACAGGGTACCGCCATGGGTACTAAAATGGCACCCTTATATGCCAACCTATTCATGTCTGACTCAGAGGACAGACTCCTGTCCTCTGCCCCCAACCGCCCACTAGTTTGGTGGAGATTTATTGATGATTTTTTTCTCCATATGGTTTGGTGGTCAAGACAGCTTGGATGAGTTTATCGACCAAATAAACTTATTCCACCCCACCATAAAGTTTACTACTGAATGCTCTCTCACAAGTGTGAACTTTTTAGATGTAACCGTAACTTAATCCCCTAATGGCATTATTACGGATGTATACAGCAAACCCACTGACACCCACCAGTATCTTCTATCCAACAGTTGCCACCCTAGTCACTGTAATAAGGCAATTGCTTACAGTCAGGCATTTAAAGGCGTATCTGCTCCACAGATACCTTGTTCAAAAGTCGTTCATCCGACCTAAGGAAACACCTTGTTTCAAGGGGCCACAGCGAACACAGGGTCCAACTTGCCATCAACAGAGCCCTCAACATACCTCGTCATACTCTGTTGACCAACACAAGAACAAAAAAGTCCCGACCAAGAGAGTTGCCCTAGTCACCACCTTCCACCCTAAACTGCCTAAACTTTCATCAATCCTCAACAACAATATGAATATACTTCACTTCTCTAACAGGTTATGCTCAGCAATCCCTGAGCTCCCCATGGTTGCATTCCGCCGCCCTAAAAACCTGGGAGACAACCTAGTCAGGGCCAAAGTCCCACCAGGTACACGCCAAACACCACCCTTAACAGAAATACTAGGTTGTCACAATTGTACCCGCTCTAAGTGTAGAACATGTCTCTACATCAAACCGGCACTTAAAGTGAAGAGTCATAGCACTGGCTCTTCTTACAACATCAAGACCGACTCCCAATGTAGCACACTTAATGTAGTCTATGTTATATCATGTAAGAAATGTGGACTACAATATGTGGGAGAGATTAAGACCAAACTTAGTCTTCGCTTTGCGAACCATGTCTCTTCAATAAAGACCAAGAAACCGTACCCCGTCTCCATCCACTTCAACAGCCCTAATGGTGATTGAGGCTTGCAATGGTGATGACACACACCGCAAACTCAGAGAATCGCGCTGGATTCACCAACTAGAGAGTCCAACCCTTTGGACTGAACATCAACACCGGTGTAAAATAAATTCCGATCACCCCCATTTCATTTCATGCTAATAATCTGTTCTTTCAATGGTTGATATGTTTTCCATTCTTTTTCCCAATAAGTTGTTTTAAAAATCATGTTTTCTCCACTGGCTAACTGGTACCGTTCTTTTTCTCACAAAGTTTTTTTGGAGATCGACTTGTTCTTTTCCTAATAACCCCTTCTCTCCACAGACTTGTTCTATAATTACCTCCCTTTCACATTGTTGTATATACTTTGGTCCTGTTCCCTATTGTTAGCTGCATCATACCCGATGCCTCGTGCCCCTTAATCATGTCCTTTCATGTTTCCCGCTTGGTCCAGTCATCCTCCCTTTCACTGACCATCCTTTTGTCCCCACCACATAACTCTGATTGGTTCTTAGCCACCCCACTGTTGGTAAACTAATAACTTTGATTGGCTATAATTTTCCCTCCTTTTTCTGGATACCATCCCATTGTTCTTTGCCTCTCCTTTTTGCTATAAATGGATATGTTTTCGTTTGTGCTTGTTTATGCCTCTGACGAAGGTCCGGTTTGGATCGAAAGCTAAGGCCATCTACCCTACAAATTTTATATATCGAAAGCTAAGGCCATCTACCCTACAAATTTGATATGTATACACATATATAAAATTTGTAGGGAAGATGGCCTTAGCTTTCGATCCAAACCGGACCTTCTTCAGAGGCATAAACAAGCACAAACGAAAACATATCCATAGCAAAGGTGAGGAATGGAAAAGGATAAAATTGATATGGTAAAACGAGTAAAAACAAAGAACAATCAACTTAAAGGGATCACCACGAAGGGATACCACAACAGAAAATTAAGTTTCTTGCTACGACTGGGCGGGTCTGTTAAAACCGCTGAGTAGCAGACAGGAAAATCCTGATGACCTGTGATATATAAAATTTGTAGGGAAGATGGCCTTAGCTTTCGATCCAAACCGGACCTTCGTCAGAGGCAGAAACAAGCACAAACGAAAACATATCCATTTATAGCAAAGGTGAGGAGTGGGAAAGGATAAAATGGATATGGTAATAACGAGTAAAAACAAAGAACAAGCAACTCAAAGGGATCACCTCATAGGGATCACCACGAAGGGATACCACGACTGGTGGGGTCTGTTAAAACCGCTGAGTTGCAAACAGGAAAATCCTGATGACCGGTGATAATTATATATATATATATATATATATAATTCCTGTAAGACCTTAAAATACCCATGGGAAGGACCGTAAGCGCATGGGCTAGCGTGACTGTTCGGTGTGAAGTTCCTTTTGCCCCAAGTCAAAATGTATTGTATTCTGCAATAAAGGTCATAAAATTAACTAAAACTAGAAATCTAATTTTTGTCAATTACAAAAACAAGGTGTTCGTGAGTGATGTCATCAACTTGTGATTGAATGAATTGGTGACGAAATTTTACCTTATCAATCAAATGTCTGGTTCAGAAGATAGATTTTTTCAATATGAAACTTCAACTGCCGGTTTGAACCAGAAGTCAATGTCAAATGAGGTCATATTCTGTGTATCGTTTTATTATCGTGCGTCGTCAATGTGGGTCATTTTAAACGGGCGCTTTATTGCCCTTTTTCGACCAGCTGTAAAGGTCAAAATGTTGTAATTTCTGGGCAAAAGTTTGAGCAGACTTAACGTTTTAAAAAAAACTGACACAAAAAAAATTGCTTAAATGATAACTAGTATTTGAGATATGCGTTTTTATGAATTTGTGAAATATTGAACTTCCGATTTGAACCGAAAGTTAATTGAGGCCACTTTTTGTGTAGCGTTTGTTAAACTTTCAACGACCTGTCCGATGATGTACAGATTGTAAATATCCAACAATAGGTTCATGATTTATGATTTTTTTTTAAATGTCAAACTCTGATTTATTGTAATTCAAGACCCAATGAGTTTCAAGGTTTAAAACAGTTTCAATCTTGAGTTATGCTCTAGAGAAGAATTCCGTGGAAGAAGAAGAAGAAGAAGAAGAAGAAGAAGAAGAAGAACAAGAAGAAGAAGAACAAGAAGAAGAAGAAGAACAAGAAGAACAAGAAGAACAAGAAGAAAAGAAGAACAAGAAGAACAAGAAGAACAAGAAGAAGAACAAGAAGAACAAGAAGAACAAGAAGAACAAGAAGAACAAGAAGAAGAACAAGAAGAAGAACAAGAAGAAGAAGAACAAGAAGAACAAGAAGAACAAGTAGAACAAGAAGAACAAGAAGAACAAGAAGAACAAGAAGAAGAACAAGAAGAACAAGAAGAACAAGAAGAACAAGAAGAACAAGAAGAAGAACAAGAAGAACAAGTAGAACAAGAAGAACAAGAAGAACAAGAAGAACAAGAAGAAGAACAAGAAGAACAAGAAGAACAAGAAGAACAAGAAGAACAAGAAGAACAAGAAGACTTTTTTGACTTTTCAATTGAATCTTTATTGTCCAAACAATATCAAATCAATACATACAACTTAAAATGACAATTTCAATTGAATAAGACTGCAATAACAAGACAATGCACAACAAAAATAAATACATTTGACTCTCATACAACATCTGGGTTTAACAAGAGGCTCTAGGAACACACGATATGCGCATGAACTGAAGCAAAATTAGTCTTAAATAAACCAAGTGATTTTTTGTTCCGTTAATGTGAAAATGGCGTTATTTATGTCCCATGTTTTCTGGAAAATTTGAAAGTTATTGGAAGCTTTGTAATAGTACCATTCGACCAGAACTTTCTGCTGAATATGGTTCCGCCATACAACTAAAGGGTCAGCAAAAACGGAATTTGAATAGAGCCAGTAGATAGCGGATTTTAAACTAATGATAAGATAATTGCAGAGACGGACGACCTCCCTCCCGCGGCCCCTGGTGTGTGGGATGAGTGCCCAGTAGTTGTTGAAGTTCAGTGTAGCCTGTGGCAGAAGACGTTGAAGGAGACTATGGAGCAGATTGAGAGACGGTTGTATTCGAGAACAGGTTATGAAGAGGTGCGGTATTGTTCCCTTTTCCCCACACCACCCGCACAGTGGGGAGTGGTTGGCATTGATGTGGTGGAGCACAGGTAATGATGGCAATATATTGTGGAACAGTTTGAACTGATTGTCGCCTTCTTTTTTGGAGTTGGGAGGACGGTGTATATCTTTCCAGTTGAAGTTTGTTTCTTTGTCGACGTATCCGTTGTCGTGCCAGTGGGTAATTGTTGTGTCCGAAAGAGAATTGACACTGTTGTTTATTTTGCTGTAGATGATCTTTGTGGGCGTTGTCAGCGCATCATTATCTGTCCCAAATAAAGCAGCCGGTGGAAGAGCGGCGGCGGGGGACAGAGCTTGAGGATTAGCCAGGCCCGGCTGGCATCCCTTATCATTGAAAAGGGAGGATAGTGTACAAATCTTGTGGCGCATCATTACCAAGTCGTTGGATATGCATCGAGCTGATGTTCTCATAGTCGACGTTTTGGGGCACTTTTCTGGAGGTAGCCAGGCACCAGTGATGTCATCCAGCAGGTGTTTGACGAGTCGGAACCCACACTCCATAAGCCGCGGGGCGGGATGCCTCCCATCTCTGTCTAGCTCAGTGAAAAACAAACTATTTAGAGGTAAATTAACAAATGAGGAAAAATCACAAGGCAGTGTTGCCACTCGAGCACCTACTTCTATCCAGGCACGCAAAAGATCACAGTGAAACGTGGGGAGATGGGGGAAAAATTTGGAGTCAATAGCGGTGTAAAAGAGTTCACGATCGAACCCGAGTTTGCGGTATTGGCGGAAGTAATAACTGATAAAATCAAAGGAAGGGTGATGGAGAGGATGTTTAAGGAAAGAACGCAATAAGTTAAAACGGAAAGTGAGCAAACGTGCCTGGAGACAAGTAAGTCCTAAGCCCCCTCTGTCCGGGTTTTGATACAAGACCGATTTTTTCAACCAGTGCCTTCCCCCGTTCCATATGAAATCGTTCAACTTTCCTTGGAATTCGTTCAGGATATCTTGAGGAGGTGACAAGGTAGCTAGGGTGTGAAAGAGTTTGGAAGACACAATTTGATTGGCTATCAGCACCCGGCCTTTGAGGGACATCTTACATGAAAACCGCTTCCAGCTCGAGATGCACTTTTCAAGTTTTTTCCGGCACTCCAGCCAGTTCTTTTGGATAAATTGATTGGAATTACCAAGTTGAATACCAAGGAAAGTCAAACCGTCACTGTTCCATTTAAAATCAAGGGGATGATCAGTCCTAGAGACCCATGATCCGACCCACAGACCCTGGGATTTAGTTAGATTTAAGCAAGCAGCAGAGGCATGGCTGTACAATTGATAGGCGTCTCTGACAATGTTGAATCCTCGATCATGAGTGATAAAAATTGTGATGTCATCCGCGTAGGCGGACACAACAATAGCACTTTCACTACTGCAGGGGGATTTTAGACCGAATTCGTTGAGTTTAAGGCGGAGCGTGTGAAGTAAAGGCTCAATGGCAATCGAATAAAGTAGACCTGAGAGCGGGCATCCTTGTCTGATTCCCTTCTGAAACGAGAGGGGAGAGGTGAGAGAACCGGCCCCTTTGATTAGACTCTCAGCGTTTTGATACATGACCTGAACATAAGAAATGAAGCGCTGGCCGAAGCCCATTGCCTTCAATGTATTGAAAAGGTAATCGTGATCCACATTGTCAAAGGCCTTTTTTTGATCTAAATTTAAAAGAGCCAGGGGAATATTTTTCGAGTTGCAGTACAATAGACTGTCCCTGATGAGGTTAATGTTGTCATGGATAGAGCGCCCCGGCACCGAGTAACTTTGATCACGATGAACAACTTGGTCGATGACTTTCTTTAGTCTGTTCGTCATGACTTTAGCATAAATCTTATAATCAATGTTTAATAAAGACACCGGGCGCCAGTTCGCTATATCCAGGAGGTCTCCTTTTTTTGGAAGGAGTGTGATTATTGCTCTCCTTCAGGAAACCGGTAGGGAGCCCACACGAATCGAGTCATTAAAGACGGACAGGATGTCGTTTTTGAGAACCGGCCAGAAAAACTGGTAAAATTCAGACGTTAATCCGTCCAGACCAGGAGATTTGTTATGGGTGAGTTGCTTGACGGCGGAGTCAAGTTCCTCGAGTGTGAAAGGCCTTTCGCAGTCATTTGCGTCGCAGGAATCGAGAGTGGGTATGTTTTGAAGTAGAAGCTCTCCCGCGCCCTCCTCGGTATCGGAACGTCTATAGAGATTTTCGTAGAATTCATGGATATGAGAGTTTAGAAGAAGAACAAGAAGAAGAACAAGAAGAAGAAGAACAAGAACAAGAAGAAGAACAAGAAGAAGGAGAAGAAGACTAGACATACAGTGTTTGTAAACAACAAACACACAGGTGTTCGTGTGTGATGTCACATTGTGTTTGAATGAACTGGTGACGATATTTGACCGTATCAACCCAATGTCTGGTTCAGAATATCCGGTTTAAACTAGAATTCAAGTTGTTGTCACAGTTTTCATGACGTCACGATGACGTCTTCAGGTGTCAAATTACAAGGTTTTTAAAGTTGTAAAATGACAATTTGCTTTTTGCTGTAACTTCAACAGTTTTACAGCTATGATGTCATAACTGGGCATATTTTAGTTGAAGACTGGGGCAACATTTAAAAAGCTAACACTAAAATCGTATGACCTTTACTTCCGGGTCGTTACCCTGGATCGAAGTTTGCCTTCGCTTTTTTCCCTTCAAAAATAATTTTTGGGGCTTATCTTCGGCATAACTCAAGATTGAAATTGAATTGCACATTGAAACTTATTGAACAATAGGACCTTGGTATCAAGAGGACACAGACTTGATGATGTCATGATGACGTCATCAGGTATTGGATTATAATAAATCAAAGTTTAATTCATAGCTCATGAACCACATGTTGGATTTTTACAATATACACATTATCGGATAGGTCGTTAAAAGTTCAACAAACGCCACACAAACCTTGACCTCATTTGACCTTGACTTCCGGTTCAAATCGGAAGTTGAAAAATTCAACAATTCATATCTCAAAAACTGCTGATTATTTCAGTTTATTTTTCAGTGTATCAGGTTGTAGAACGTTAAAGGTACACACCGGCTTCGTTGGGCTAATTGGGCTACAAAATAGACTAAACATAATTCCAAAGGTCTTCCTGAAATGGAGAAGATTGGTTCATAAAAGAAACCATCAAATTTTGCCTTTTTGAGCATTTTTCAAAAAACGAAGGTCACGTGACTTTTGGAACCAAAATGTGGTTCCGAAAAGTCACGTGATCTTCAGATTTAGTTTTTCTTCGAGCCGTATAAAAGTAAATTACTGAACCAAATTCAAGTATTTTTTTTAATACAATTATTCATGAGTATTTGGCTAAAAAGACTATGTAATCAGTTTATGGATGCAAGTTGTAAACAATGATGAAAAATTGAACGTAAGATTCGCATTCAGAGAGTCCGTGCACGGAAGCGTGTCTTACGGCGCATCAGCGTGGGGAGCTAGCGGGTAAACCTTGGGGGCTTGTCCCGTACAGCCGGTGCAGTGTCTCGCCGGGCCAGAGAGACAAACCACGGAGGCATGAACTCGGAGCCTGTGGAGGGGTAGGGAGCCAGACCATTAATTACGTTTTGTTTTACAAGGGTTTTAGTCTGTAGCCCTAGCTATTATCCCCTAACTATTGTCACGCTACGTGATGCCTGCGCTACACACGTGGCGGGACGACGACGAATACCTGCACGGTGTGGATCGGACTGCGTTTATGTCGGTTTTTTAATTACACGTGAATTTGTTTGATGGATATGAAGACCGGATCCTTTTGCCTCGCCATTGTTATAATTAATACATAAACAGATCACTTGTCTACATGATCCCAATGTCACGTAAACTTGGCAGTTGCAACGGCAGGAAAAGCGTATACGCTGACCTTTGACACCGTTTTTTTTCACATTTTTCGTTAATTACGTGACATTTTGATGATTTTTTTTTTTACAACAACCATTGAAAAATTATTGTCTGTGATTCAACATCACTAAATTAGGTAAACAGTAAGCCGGTGTGTCCCTTTAAGCCTGCTCAAACTTTTACACAGAGATAACAATATGTTGACCTTTACATCTGGTCGAAAAAGGCGCACTTTAAGTTGACCCGCATTGACGACGCGCGATAGTGAAAGAACACATGTAAACATACGCTGTACCTGTACAGCCACACATAAATCTCAAGTGACAGTTGACCGTCACAGACAGTCAATGAGGGTCAACCTCCTCTACACGTGCACCTCACGCGCAGTTTCATTGATGTCCTTTGTTGAATGCACGTGTAATTGTTTGTACGTAAATGTATTTGTGCTGTGGGGACCTTGCTGAAATACATTCCGCATCCATCGGTGTTAGAACTTATATTGCACCCCAGCGGATAATCCATCTAATATTTGAAAAAAATCCTAACTCCTGAATAACACGTTGGATTTTAACAATTCATACATCATCTGAAAGGTCTTGTTAGACTTATAACGTGCTACACAATATGCGACCCTGTTTGACATTGACTTCCGGTTTAAGTTGGAAATTGATATTTCATGTTTCATAAATTACAAATCCTGAACCACATGTTTTAATTTTATCATCTATACGTCATAAGAAAGGACTCAGAAGACTCCATCAACACAACCAAGTTCGACCTCATTTGTTATTGTCTTCTTGTTCAAAACGGAAGTTGACCATTTGCTTATTGCTGTAGTTTCGGCAATCTTTATACTACGATGTTCATAATTGGGCATCTTTTAGTTGAAGAATGGGGCAACATTTCAAAAGTTAACCACAAAATCGTATGACCTTTACTTCCGGGTCGTTACCCTGGGTCGAAGTTTACCTTCGGTTTTTTTTCCTTCAAAAATCGTTTTTTTGCCTTTTTTACAGCATAACTCAAGATTGAAAGTGAATTGAACATTGAAACTTGTCAGACAATTGAACCTCGGTATCAAGACGACACAGACTTGATGATGTCATGATGACGTCATCAGGTATCAAATTACACTAATTCAAAGTTTAATATTTGTAAAATATCATAACTCCTGAACCACATGTAGGATTTTTACAATCTATAAAACATCGGACAGGTCGTTGAAAGGTCAAAAAACGCTACATACAATTTGACCCCATTTGACCTTGACCTCTGGTTCAAAACGGAAGTTGAAAATTTCAAAAATTCATATCTCAAAAACTACTGATCATTTTAGAGATTTGTTTGTATTAGGTTGTAGAACGTTAAGCCTGCTCAAACTGTTGCACAGAGATAACAACATTTAGATTTTTACATCTGGTCGAAAAAGGCGCACGTTTAAGTTAACCCGCATTGACGAAGCGCGATGGTGAAAGAACACACGTAAACATAGGCTGTACCCGTACAGCCACACATATATCTCACGTAACAGTTGACCGTCAATAAGACGGTCAATTAGGGTCAACCTCCTCTACACGTGCACTGACACGTGCAGTTTCATTGACGTTCTATGTTAAATGCATGTGTGATTATTTTGCACGTAAATGTATTGTGCTGTGGGGACCATGCTGGAATTAAATTCCGCATCCGTCGGTGTTAGAGCTCATATTGCACCCCAGCGGATCATCCATCTAATTATTTGAAAAATTCTTAACTCCTGAACCACACGTTGGATTTTAACAATTCAAACATCATCTGAAAGGTCTTGTTAGACTTATCACGTGCTACACAATATGCGACCCTGTTTGACCTTGACTTCCGGTTAAAGTCGAAAATTGATATTTAATGTTTCATTAATTACAAATCCTGAACCACATGTTTTATTTTTATCATCTATAAGTCATAAGAAAGGACTCAGAAGACTCCATCAACGCTACCAAGTGTGACCTCATTTGACATTGCCTTCCGGTTCAAAACGGAAGTTGAAACTTTATATTTGAAAAAATCTAAAGTTCTGAACCACATATTAGATGTTTACAATCCATCCATCATCAAAAATGTCTTCATAAACTAATCACGCGCTACACAAAATGTGACCCTTTTAAACCTTGACTTCCGGTCTAAAACGGAAATTGATGTTTAAATTTTGAAAAATTCATAACTCCTGAAACAGGCATTGGTTTTTTTCAATCCATATATCATCTGAAAGGTCATAAATAAATTGACACGCACTATTCAAAATGTGACCGGTTTGTCCTTGACTTCCGGTAAAAACCGGAAGTTGAAATGTCATGTTATAAAAATTCATAACTTCTGAACCACGTATTGGATTTGTACATTCTAAACATCGTTGCGATGATATGTAACAACTTAAGAAACGATACAAAGAGTAAGATCTCATATGACATTGACTTCTGGTTCAAACCGGCAGTTGAAGTTTTATATTGAATGAATATAACTCCTGAACCAGAAATTGGATTGATAAGGTAAAAGTTTGTCACCAATTCAATCAATCACAACTTTAATGAAATTACTCACGAACACCTTGTTTTTGTAATTGACAAAAACTGAATTTCTAGTTTTTTGTTTTTTTTTTCTTCATCTTCTTCTTCCGTAGAACTCTTCTTAGCAACAAAACTCAAGATTGAAATTCAATTGAACCTTGAAACTCATCGGACAATTGAACCTCAATATCAAGACGCCACAAACTTGATGATGTTATGATGACGTCATCAGGTGTTGAATTACAAGGTTTTTAAAGTTGAAGAATTACCATTTGCTATTCGCTGTATTTTAGTGAATTTGTAGGCTATGGTGTTCATCGTTGGGCATCTGATAGTTCAAGACTGGGGCAACATTTGAAAAGTTAATGTCCAAATCGTTTGATTTTTAATTCCGGTCGTACCGGAAGGTCACAGTCTGCCTTTGTATTTCTTCGTGAAAATTTACATTTTTCGGGTGGCATAACTCTAGATTGAAATTGAATTGAACATTGAAACTCATAAGACTATTGAACCTCAATATCAAGACGACAGAAACTTTATGATGTCATGATGACGTCATCAGGTATCAAATTACCATTAATCAAAGTTTAATATTTGTAAAAAATCGTAATTCTTGAACCACATGTTGGATATTTACATTCTATAAATCCTTGGACAGGTCGTGTAAATTTCAACAATCGCTACACAATTCTTGACCCCATTTGACCTTGACCTTCGGTTCAAACCGGAAGTTGAAAGTTTAAATTCATATTTCAAAAAACTACGTAATATTTTAACATTAATTTTGCATCAGGTTATAGATGAGTTATTCTGCCGAAACTTTTGCACAGAAATTATTGCATTTTAATCTTTACGTCTGGTCAAAACCGGGCGTCAAAGTGCACGTGACTGTTGACTTTCATTGTATGACAATGCACGACAGTGTAGGCCAACACAATAGTACGCCGACACTGTACAAAGCCACGCACGTGTACAATGCACGTGTAGGTTTAGTTGACATGAACTACATGTTCTGTAGTGAATACTTTACTCCTACATGTGCAAATACAGTTGGTGTCGTTCGCTATTTCATTGTTTATTGCACACCCGAAATATGATACTCCATGTAATATTTGAAAATTTCATAACTTACCCAAGTCTTTCCCACATATTACCCATATGGGCCCAAGCATATTCCACTCATAAGGGCTTGCCCAGGTCTTTCTTAGATGATATGGCCATTCCCATTTGATACCCATCTGGGCTTAAAATGAATATTCTACCCATATGGGCCTGTGCATGACTCTGCATTATGATATCTACACGGGACATCGCAGATTCTGCCCACAAGGGCTTGAAGTACCATTGCGGGGCCCATAATGATACCGATAACGGGAACTTTCCTGATAATCTAAACTCATACTAGCCTACGGGTTAACACTTAACCCAAGTGTCACAGGTTTTGCCCATGGGCCCAACATGGGCTTGTTACCTTGGCAAAATAACATATACCGTGGAGTTTTAAATGAAATCTGAAAATGTTTCACGAGATTGTGGAAGTCAATTAGTATATTTTTTGCGTCTGATGATATGAAAGTGTGTCGCAGTTTTATAGAAATGTAGGTATCTTACTCGCTGCATGCGTCAGTGGGCCGTGTGAAAATATCCATCTTAGTTGCAGAATAGAGAAGATATTACTTTATGAAAAAAAACATAATTGATAACAAATAAATAAAATAAATAAAACCGAAACCAAAATTAGCTGTAGGTCTTTCTTTTGATATCTCAGTTAACAACGTTTAGGCCTATTTGAAATTGAGGTGCCCCTCCCAGACAAAGCATAGGTTAATTTACCGTAAACATTGCACGCTTTACAAAACATTTGTATTCGGGAACTAAAGCTGAAACCTGAAACCTAGCTCAATTCCAAACATTATTCCATTTTTTTTTTAACTAGGTGGCAATTTTACATTTCAAGGCTCATTCACATCTGTTAAATCACTCTCCACCCACATTCTAATAGACTGTGCAAGACTTAAATGTAGTCGAACCTTGTGACCCGTAAGAGTGCACGAGCTTGTTTCCTTCACCAAAGTGGTTCCAAACATTATCCGATACGTTCGAGACTTGCGGTCTATAAGTAGGCCTAGCCTATGACCTAAGGTCTCCCGACTCACCAAGAATTTCCCTGTTGACATTAAATCATCCATCATAACAACCCACTAAACTTATGTTATTCTCATCGTTTCAATTTATTGTAGAAATCAAACCACACGCAGACGCAATGGTGTGACTACACTTTTCCCATGGGGAGGCAGGGGCAAAGAAAGTACATGTATTATATAAACATACATTAATATCGATAAAATTATATGTATATATTTGTATTTGTTTATTTATTCATTTGTTAACTTATTTATTTGTTAATTTGTTTAATGTAGTCACTTCCCCCCGCCTTTATTTTAAAGCAACGTTATGATAGTCTGGGTAGAAACAAGATTTGTTACCATAGCACTCACAAACCAGAAGTGCTGGAAATTCCGGTATTGTCAAAGTTTCCTTCCAGATGTTATGATTTGGTTCCAAAGTTCACAGACTGATTAGAATGGAACACTTGTTTTTGTAACGTGATTTAATACAGTACTATTGTAACTTTTCTCTGTTCTTCGAACTCATTCGCGGAGGGAAGGGTGCAGTTTGCTTGCAGTTTCGGCGCTGAAAACTTCACATAGAGGGTAACAGAAGACCAAAAACAAGGTCAAACTTAAGAGAAAATTTATATAAATTTACGAGTGAAATTATTATCCTGGATTAACAAATTGAGAAATGGCAAATTACAATTATGACTTGTAAATTGTCCTATAAGGTTTCTATCGGCGTCTACATCATGTTTTTTTTTTTTTTTTGCCCCACTCCCCCAACAAACAAAAAGGAACTATGTGTGTTTACATGTAGTCTCAATTTAAGTAGGAATATTTTAGATACCGGTCCGAATCGTCGCGGCGGTGACACTATCAATCCACGAAATAAAATATATTTTGTTTAATATCCAAAATCTGTTTTTTCTTTTCGCTTAACCGATACAATTTAATCAATTTTGTGTCTCCCTCATTTCCCCCACTCTTTGATGTGTTTCTCCCTCTCTATTTTATTTCAAAAGGGTGTGTGCGCCCCTCGCCCCTGGATCCGCCCCTGCATATGGGTCCCATATAGGACCCACAGGATCCTGCACCCAAAAATCATATGTCCCATATGGGTAGATCCGGATAACCCATATCGGATAGATCTGGGGCCCATCGGGGGAAAAAACATTTTTGGTAAAATTATAATAAAATTGCATGGGATTCTTCAGGGCATGTGAGCCAAAATGAGGGTTCTATGTGGGGTGGCACATATGGGCCGGCCCAGAAGGCTATAATTTAATTCAAGTAATTATTGTATGTTAATGAGAAGTCAAATTATATGAACAATTTCACGTAAATTCATTAATTTACGATACCTAAACAAACAAATTCGAGCTACTCACAAATTTGCATATTACCAACAAGGGCTCCCAGGTCTATACCATAAATTATGATACCAATATTATGGGCCGTACAAGGCTTAGGTCTTTCCCATTATTAAAGTTAACCCTTTTTACATTATCTGCCTACACGGGATTGCTTACCAATATAGACCTTTGCATAATTATTTCACCCACATGACCGTGCCCATGTCTTTCCAATATGATACCTATAGGACATGGTCTTATCAATATACACCCATATGGGTCATTGCATATTGTACCTATAAGGACCTGACAAGTCGTTCCATTTTGATACTCATGAGGCTTTGCATAAATCAGCCAACATGGGCTTCACATGGACTTAAGTGTGCCTTTGCATATTCATGGGGCAAATTATTATTCATGGTTTATTACAAATTTGAACTTGTTGCCAGAGGCAAAATTGCAACGAATTGCACATACAAAATTACTTGATTTTAAAATGCTAAAACTGGCAAAAAAACATGACAACTTCATGTACAGGCTGAATAATTAAAATATACAACAATGTGGAAAAAGGGGCAACAAAACTGCTGAAACTTCAGTTAGAAGATAAACAATAAGTAGGCAAAATAAAATAAGAAACAACTAAAAGAAAATGCCAACGCATCAAGCTGTAAATACACTCAAGAGTCAGACCTCAATTTGCATAGTTAAAATAAATGGGTAAAAAGAATAAATTAGATAGTAAATTACAACAAAAAACCAAGAAACAACGTAACAAATTCACTCAGATAGTGTGCGAGACTAACATGTACAAACATAGTGCAATCCCAGACTTAATTCAACTGCTCAATGAGCATGAATAAATTTATTCACTCTCACTGAGCAGTTGAATTAAGTATGGGATTGTACTATGTTTGTAACTTTTCGTCTCCCACACTTCCTGAGTGAATCTGTTCTTGTTACGAAATCATATTTTACCTCTTCAAATCTTTGCTTAGGTAGCCGATCTTTAAAGGACTTGGACTTAGACATGTCAATAGCAAACTTGGTGCACATGGTTTTCTACGTTTTTTTTTTTTTTTTTTGATAAGTTAGTTTAGTGTCTTTCAGTGCGTTTTCATTTGTAGAGTATGAGGACCCTAGAATAATTCTAAGCGCTCTTTTTTGAACTCTTTCCAAGTTTTCAACCTGCTTGATAGTTAACCCATCATTACAGACAGGAACAGCGTACTCAAGAAGTGATCGTTCATAACATTTATAAATTGTTATCGGGTCTGCTGTAAGGATTAAACTTTTTCAACATCTTTAACACGTGATGTGTACAATGTGCTCTACTTATAAGATATGAGATGTGGGCGTTCCATTTAAAATCAGAGCTAATCTGAGCACCAAGGATTTTTACACGATCCACTATTTCAAGTTGTTGTGAACATATATCAGGTGGGGTTATCACCAATGGATTTTTCATCAAACAAATATTCCTAGCCACACATTTCTTCGGATTCAGTTTCATGTTATTTTGAACAGTCCAATCAGAAAATTCTTCTAGTGTTCTTTGCATGTTACTATTGTCTCCTCCAATGCAGTTTTCAATTAACGTGAAATCATCTACATATTTGAGACTACTTTCTCAGGGTGTTTTTGAATGGCATCGTTGATGTGTGCTAGGAAGCAAAGCGGTCCAAGTTTGGTTCCATGTGGGACACCACCTTGAAGAAATCTATACTCTGAAGTAACATTTGTATAGCAAAGAGACCAATGGAGAGCCGTTGTCAGCAATGCCCGAGTTCGCTTGATTTGATGATAATATTCAACCTAGATGGGCTTACCCAGGTCTTTCCCACGTATTACCGATATGGGCCAAATCATAATATACCCACATGTGCTTGCCAAGGTCTTTCTCATATGAAATGGGCCTTTTCCATATGATACCCATATGGGCCCAATACATATTCTACCCATGGGGTTGCCCAAGTCTTTCCAATATTATGATATTGATATGGCCTATTCGGGTCATGCCACATGGGCTTGCCCAGGACTTTGCAACAAGATATCCACACGGGGAATCGCAGATTCTGCCCAAATGGGCTTATAGTACCCTTTTCGGAACTTTCCTCATGATCTAAACCCATGGGCCTCATGTGATCAATTTGGGTTGACTTTTGCCCTATCGGCACAGGTTTTGCCCGTGGGCCCCACACGGGCTTGCAACCCTCGAAAACAAACATATTGCAACTTATTCCAACCTACTGCCAAAAACTAACAACCACCATCGGGTAACAATGCCAAAAAAAAAAAAAAAAAAAAAAAAAGGCTGGATAACCCTTGTGTTTATTTTATTTGTTTAAATTTTCCGATTTTTACTTAACCTTGCCGTCTCACAAGGGGAGACTCCGGAAGGCACTTTTTTTTCCTTTTTTTTAATTACTGAAAAATGTTTGGGCCATTTCCGCTGAAACTACATGTAATCCTCAATGAAACCCTCTAGTTCGACATTCTAAAGTCACTTTTAACATTGCGCGCTATACAGGTCAGGCAAAATGTGGGATAGCCTGGGCTCCAGCCGAAGCTTACTCATTTGTGTAGAAAGTATAAGCCCATTGTGTTGTGTGCAGATCTAATCCCCTTGAGTTTTTTTGCTGCCAAGCTAGCAAAGCTCAATGCTATGAGTCATCCTAGTCTAGTGACAGGTTGTAAATAAACAGCGGTTCCCACAGGTGCTGTCTACTACTGTTTTATGTCCATGTTTCAGACGACTGTTTGATGTACTGCTCATATTGTATGGCAGTTACTGTACAATAAGAAATCGTGTAGGCCCTACTGTACTTGTAAGAAGTGGCAGTTACTGTTAAAAAAATCATGTGAACCAACCTATAAATTGCCTGAATGCTTCAATCCTTTCTAGGTGTGTCCATACCAGGGGGTCCTCCATTCATCTATAGACCCTTAGAAAAGGGATTGTGTCAACCCATGGTCAACCAAACAATGTTATATACCCGTAATAGAAACTGCCTTCCGTGAGCTCCCCCTTTGCTGCATGTGTACATTTCACGTATGATTCATTGTACCACTTTGTTTGGTTACCAGGCGTGATTGCGCAACAACTTTCCACGATCAACAAAATGGCGGATACAGTCGAGGAAAAGGGGTGAAAAGCGGCAGTCATTTTGAATGAGCTGTATTTGTTTTTCACGTATGTTTTATCAGGAAATATTGATGGAAAATGTTAACTTACATTTCCAAAATTTGTAAATTCAATAATATTACAAGGAAAACTTGTTCTTTGTCTTGAAAATGTCAAATTTTAGTACATGTCGTCGAACGTTTTCGTTTGGTTTGAGACCCATGTTGTATGGGAAAGGTCAAATTAAGTCAGACCTTGTTTTCGTGATATTCTTTAGTTTTCCCGATGGAGTGCTCTTTATGGCAATTAAAGACAGACTTCAACAATGTCATCAGCCAGAGAACGAGTGAATGGAAATTCGTAATGAGGAGTATGGTGAGTGCTTGTTGTCTACCTTTTTTCTGAATTAATTATAAACGGTATCGTCATGTGATCGTCATGTGACATGTGACATGTGATGTGTACACCTGTGTACATCAGTTTGGCAACAATGTATTTAACAACAATCATGGCAATTGTCAAAACACATGTAAATATACTCTCAGCACTGTCTGTACCTCAAGTGGTAACTGCATTGTTGGGAACTATACATGTTGCATCAAAATAATGAACTTGAAGTACTACCTCATCTGACTACACCATTGATTATTATTCAGTTTTATAATAATCGCTGTAATCATTTAACAATGTTTAAGACCAAATACAACCCTGCATCAAACCATAACCTAAACCTCATAGTCATAGTCTGAGGACTTGAGCTTTTTCTGGCACAGCCTTTCCACAGATATTTTATAGTTTTGAACAATCAAAACACACATAGAATTTGCCACAATTTTGTCCATTATTAATCTGCTATGGGGTTTTTGTACCACATAATTTTGTGGCCATATGTTTCTGTAGTTTCCCATTTGCATCTTATTGGTAATTGAAATTTATACATGACATATTTAAATTTTAAAACAAATTAAATTTATTAGAAAGCTATGCAAAGACAGTGATTAGACACTCATATCGCATTTTGTTTACACAGGGTTTGTTTGAATCCAGTGAGTGAACAACACTGACTGAAGAATGGCCATTTCATCTTGAAGACCTCTGATATCATTTTGGATGTTGTTGAACCTATGGATGGACTCACCACCTTGTTCACCATGGAAACCAAGACCTACTTTCCACTATGAGATCCAAGGTATGACATGCTCTTCTAGAAGATGCATTTTAGGTGTTATGCGTTCACCCGAGAAATTGGTGAGGAAGAAATCCATGTATTCTTTGATACAACAATCTGCACCCAAAACACATAAAGGATGTAGCTTACATCAAAGCCTTTAAACCTTCCCTGAACCAGGATGGGGCCGTTACAAATTCTTTGACACTGTGTTGGGAGTAAGGTCACAATTCAACACCCGATTCATCATGCTGATGAAGACCATGAAGCATGGTATACTCAGGAATATCGATACTCAGCACTTCCCTAAAAAGTCTTATGAAAAAAGGCACAGATGTCTTACTACCAGACTTCTGAGATTGCCCAGTAGCTAGAGGCAGTTTGAATCCTACATAGGATTCGAACTGCCTCTAGCTACCGGTCACAACTTTTGGATTCGAACTGCCTCGAGCTACCAGGCTCTCTGTTGTCCGGTGGTGAGACATCTGCTCTGGAGTCGCAGTCGTTGGTTCAAATCCAACCTGAATAATATGCCTGTGGATTGTTTTTACAGGACTCAGGAAAGTATCGGGAAAGTATTGAGTATATAGTGCTGAACACACATCAGTGTATGGGTAGAACACGAAGAATACCCACAATAGTGTTTTAATGAAACCATTAACCTTCAAAAACAACCTATTCAAACACATAACATATTCAAAATTATGCGTGTCATGCTTCAACCTTTGGATTTCTTTGCTTTTTTTCCGGCTGAGGCCAAGTCCAGCCTTCATTGGCAAGAAACTTCCACTAGGAATGCGAATCTTATTGAGAGCAATCTTATTGAGGAGTATTTGATGATAAGATTGGCATTGGTGCTGTTTTATTTCATCAGTTAACTGTGTTTGGACCGCTTCACCATGGCAACCACTCATCATCTGTCTGGCCTTGACTAGAACACAAGTTCGATGTCGTTTTGGATATATCCATTTATTGGATATATTTTTTATTATGTGCTAGTGTACAATAGTGTTTTGGCTACTTTTATTTATTTTTGCCAGAAAAGATGTTGCATTTTAGGCAACTTGAACTTAATTGATTACTGTCTTTTCGAATTTAACAGAGATTTACTATATATGGACTTTGTGTAGATATTTATGGGTGTAATTTCAATGTACTTAATTCTAGTTCTTTCTTTTAAATTTCAGAGAACCATATAACTGTCGTTTTAGTTTGAAAATATCCAGAATAAACTAATCAAGAAACTATCTAGTTGTCACTCCCTGCGTAACCTCCACCAACTCGATTACATATGGATCACTGAGGCCCGTGACCAGGAATTATAACAAGTATTACTGTTTCTTTTCTTTTTTTTTGGGGGGGGGGGGGCAAATATGAACTGGGGTGGGGGGGTGAAAGATAATGTACAATGGCGCATTAGTGTCGCACAGCGATTCACAGGGGAGTTTAAAATATTTTGAAAATGAAGGCCATTTTTGCCTTTTTAAAAATTATTTTCTTTGTTGGGGAGGGGGGAATCCATCCCCAGAGCTGTGTATGAGAGAGTTGCGACAACTTGCGATTAGAAGCTATTTTGGGTATTAAAATAATTCTTTGGTGTACACAAGGTGCCAGACTAGTCTGCCCATTGGGTTGTGTTGCATTTCGACCAAAAATGGCGTCCAGTGACCACGTCACCAAAGAAAACTGGTCCCTCTATGTCGCAACTCTCTCACTAATTGGCTCTGTCCACCCACACCCTACCCCTCCCTCTGTTTACGAGCCTGGGAACAGTTTGTATTTTTTCGATCTCATGGTGGGGGGGGGGGCAAGATTTGTGATCAGGGTGGTTACCCCTCCTGGTTACGCCACTGTCTATGAGTTGTTGTTTTTATTGGTAATTTATTTTTTCAACAAAAAAAATTAAAATATGTAACACTACACCACTGCTGCTGGAAACTTTTTTTTGACTGAGTTGATAATAAAGATAGATTAGCTAGAAGAAAATAATACTGATGTGCAAAGTCTTTTTTATAGTGTATTACCTGTCCACCCGTCTTGAAAGGCACTGTGACGCCATCAGATGAAATAGCCAACTTGCTCTTCAATATGATTGTGCCCAGTCGTTCTGTCCCAGGTGTTGGGGGATCATTAGGCAGGTTTTGAAACAACCTAAATTTGTACATGCACCCTGGAGAACTGGTACATGTGTGGATCTTGTTTGATCAAGGGAGACCTTGGCTTTACATGTTGTACATTAAAAACAGGCAAAGCCTCTTGAAAATAGTGAGTAGCCCTTTGGATATTTGTGAAGGGGACATCTTGCTTGCAAACTGGACAAGAAATGCTGAAGGTTACTCAAGTCAAGTGAAGAAACATTTGATGCATCGCAGACAAAAAACATGATTACATTTTGTTTCCACTGGGTTTTTTAAGAAAGCGATTACACAGGGGACAAATGTGGGTGGGACAGACCAGTGTAAACCCTTCTATATTGATCTCTGAAGAATCACTTTCATCTTCCATAGACAAGAAATGATGATCAGGGGGTTACTTGCTTGGATTTGACAGCCCACCCCTGAGAGGCTTGGTCAACCCCCTTTGAGCTTGTTGTCTTGATAGATTACAGACCTCACATTCAATATCTGATGAATCTGGATGTTTTGCCCATGTACATGTATATATGGGTCATTCCGTGCCAACTCACCTGATGGGTCGGCAGGCTCCGTCTCAGATTTCGCTAATTTTTTTTTAAAACACTCCCCTATGGGTGCCTTGAACACACACAAAATTTTAGAGTCCTACTCCTTGGCATTTCTGAGATAGGACCCCCAAAAAATTAAGCCCCGCCCCTTCAAATTGATATTTTGTGTTTTTGAGCATTTTTAAAGGCCTATATCTACAAATGGAGAGAAGATATGGAGCTACAAATTAATTTACAGGGTATCTGGTATCCTATCAACTATAATCTACTGTCAAAAGTAGCACAGCTCATTTGCATATCAGGGGTTAGGTCTTTAAAAACCTACATTTTGGCATGCGCAATGACCTTTTGTCATTTTTGAGACCCCCTAGTGCCTATGTGAAATGTCCGATTGCTTTTATATTTCATTTGGGCATAAACTAGGTGCATATGTGTGACATATTATGAGGATAGACCAATCACACCTTTGATGGGTATTTGGCAGGGGTCTTAATATGCGTCCAACTTAAAAAATGCCAAAAAACGCCGTTTTCAAGTGGTTTTTTGACAACGTGGGACATTACTGACAGATTTACCAATTTTTTCCTATAATACTTTGTACCCAGTCTACTTATGTAAAAAAAAAAAAAAAAAAAAAAAAAAAATGTTTTTTGTACTCCTTCATGGTCAGATTTTTATTTAAGTACACCTAGTATTTTGCACTTGTAATGACTTTTTGTCATTTTTGAGACCCCCCCCCCCCCTAGTGCCTATGTGAAATGTCCGATTGCTTTTATATTTCATTTGGTTATAAACTGGTTGCATATGTGTGACCTGATATAAGGATAGACCAATCCAACCTTTGATGGATATTTGGCAGGGGTCTGAACATGTGTGCGACTGTAAAAATGCCCCAAATTGCCGATTTCAAGTGATTATTTGACATTATGACAACGTGGGACATTACTGACAGATTTACCAATTTTTCCCAATAATACTTTATATCCAGTCTACTTATGTGAGAAGGGGAAAAAATGGTTTCTTTACTCCTTCATGTAAAAAAAAATTGTGAATATTCTGAAACGGAGCCTGCCAAACTTTTCTGAATTTCAGGTGAGTTGGCACGGAATGACTCATATGCCAGATGCACGGTTTTGTAGAACAAGTTGTAGAAGCATACATGTAGATTGCACAATAGACTATGGGCCGTGGCTCTGAAATCCTTCTAGAAAACAACTCTTGTTCTCTCCGGAGGGGGTTTGAACGAAATATAGCCCAAGTTGTAGATTATATGTGTCTTAGCAAGAATCGAATTGTTCCCACGCTCAAATGTTGCACATTAATGTGTAATTCACGGATAAAATGTCACATTTTCCGACATAAAGAAAAACATAAGAAAAACAGCGCCCTCTATTGACCAAAAAAGAAGCTTTTTCCAGGCAGGAATAGATTATCCCCCCAAAAATCCACATTATGATGTGGAAACCTCTATATTTAAAAAGATCATGTATGCCAACAACATTTCTTAAAGTTTGTGTATTTATATAACTATTGGAATACTATTTTTAAACTGTACTTGGAGTTTTCACTTGTGGTTGAACCTCTACACCATTTCCAGGCAACTAACAATTCAAGCATAAAGAATGAAAGGAGGGGGTTCAGCATGTGTTGATAACCTAACCGAGGGGTGGGGGGGGGGCAGTCTTGGCAAATAAATAAGCACACCATTTCATGTTGATTGTAAACTAACTGGAGTTCCTGAGACACTTTTTAACTCGCAAAGTATGTCAAAACAGCCCTACAAATAATTGACAAACCTCGGTTATTTCCTTCTTTAAATTTATTGGCTGTGACCTCAACCTGCATATACAATCAACAATTTAAATGCTGAATTAAATAAGTTATGTGACTTTGTACTTGAATTTGTTGTGTCCCTAGAAACCATTATCTGTAGAGAACATGTTCTACAAAGTGTTATCATCTTTAAAAAAAACTTTAAAAAAACATTCTTTTGTGCATTACATTTTGTTTAAATTTCACATCACAGCTCTGTATAAGTTTTTAAAAAGTCCCCTGTGACGATTTCATAACTTACAAAAAAAGAACCATATAATATCATGTTATAATTGACATGATGTATGTGCATTAAGACCATGGAATGCTCTTTAAACAATACAAACTGTTTGTATCAATTATTAATGAAGTTCAATAAAGAATTAACATGTAAATGCACATACAACCTTATTGTTCTGATGGATGTCAGACAACTTTTCCGACTGACAACTCGACCAGTTGGAAAACTCGACGGGTCGAACAACTCGACGGGTCAAACAACTCGACGGATCAGACAACTCGATGGGTCAGACTTACTCGATGGGTCAGACAACTCGACGGGTCAGACAACTCGACGGGTTGGACAACTCAACGGGTTGGACAACTCGACGGGTTGTCCGTTCAAACGTAATACAACTTGACTTTTGATCAGACAACTCGATGGGTGGATGGTAAATCCTCATGTCATGGCAGAAGATTCGAGGGATACAAGTGTGCAGCTGACCGCAAATGGGGCTGTTCAGCATGGGGGGGGGCGATCGTATTGTACTAGGCACGCATGGGCGTCTTCACAGGGTGGGGTGGGTTCGCAGACTTATTTAATTTAATATGGGCGTCCGTTTAATGAATGTGTATTATTAATTTAAACTTATTTATCTTTTTTTAACTTTGTATTTTTCTTTTTGTAGTGTTGTGCCAGAGAAAAAGTTTAATAAAATAAAGTAAATAAAATTACCACTTACAAAATGTAAAAAACATAAATTATTAAAATCATGTTTACCGTACCACTAAGTGATTAAAGGTACGCTATTTCAATGAGTATATGGTGCTTATAACAAAGTCATTGTAAGGGCAAGATGGAAGGGGTAACCCCAATGATTCCCATTTTGAGCTCTTCACTAAAACTGGATGTCAGTAACGGAGATCAGCCATTCACCCGTCGACATGTCTTGGCGCTCTGTCGAGCTGTCTCACCTTCGAGTTGTCTGACCCGTCAAGTTGTCCGACCCGTTGAGTTGTCTGACCCTGTCGAATTGTCCGACTCGTCGAGTTGTCTGAACTCCGTTCTGATCAATCTTTTCAATACTTTTGATACTAAAAACACACAGATGCTCTTTAGTGGTTTTGGAGCAAAAATAATGGTAAGATATGAGATGGAAAGGTTCCTTCTTTCTTCAAAGAAGATCTTGACCGAAGCATTCTAACTCTCTTCTCAGCAGGCTGCAAGTTCTCTTCTCTGGTGTGAGACGTTTCACTGATACCTGGTGTGAAAACAAAAATAAAATAACAAAATTAAGTCCCGCTTTAGTTAATACTTTTTGAAGGCACCAATGGTGTTTTTTAAAATGTAAATGATTATAAATAAACATAACCGTTGTTATGCATGGTGGGGACCATTTTATGGAAGTCTTAAGCCACTACAATTGAATAATTTATTTCAAACTGGCTTGATTTCCAATGGTTCGGTTTAAATGTTAAAATCATGGCGCCGACGATTTAGCGATTGCCAGCTCCAAGTTTGTTCATAAAATTACACCAAACGAGCGCACACATTTTCAGAAAAATCTTGGCATAAATTTGTGGGTTTCTATCCAAAAAATAATATCACCTCCGGAAATTACATGGGCGCAGCCATAAGGCCAAGAAGCGGAGGAAGTCCAGCGTATTGGCACTATTTATGGTAGGGGCTAACTACTCCTAGAATTATGAGGTTCCATGAACCTCATAGAGGTCCATGTACAAACTACAATACAAAACTTTTTTTTATTTACGTTTCTGCACCTGGAGTTCTCATTTGAAATCGGATCTCGCCAAAATTAGGCTCTACGTGTTCCTTGGAATCTCATTGAGCGTTGCATGGGTCAAGAAAATCCACTCCGCAAATTTAAAATTGTTAAAAAGCAATAAATTCTTCCGGTCATTCCCAGTCCTCTTCAAACAGTGTGAGTGTTATAACAAATAAGGCGCTTGCTGTGCTCGCAAAGGTCTACCGAACAAACTGGTACTCCGCGCGCAGCAACGCTGGTCCCGGCAACTGTAGGTTGGTTTTGTACACACATCATGTGACTCCAGCGCCATATTTGTTATAACACTCACACTGTTTGAAGAGGACTGGGAATGACCGGAAGAATTTATTGCTTTTTAACAATTTTAAATTTGCGGAGTGGATTTTCTTGACCCATGCAACGCTCAATGAGATTCCAAGGAACACGTAGAGCCTAATTTTGGCGAGATCCGATTTCAAATGAGAACTCCAGGTGCAGAAACGTAAATGAAAAAAAGTGTTGTATTGTAGTTTGTACATGGACCTCTATGAGGTTCATGGAACCTCATAATTCTAGGAGTAGGGGCTAACCAAACAAGAATGTTATGAAAATTAAACACGGCATGAATTCACTTTTTTGTGAACTGAAAAACATTGGCTCAAACAGGGCCAGTTTAAAATAACAACGCCACATGGGCTGACGATATTTATTTCTACTAACAATTACTAATATTGGTGTCCATTATTAACCATGTACCCATTCTAATCTTACCGGTTTCTACGCTACGTGATCATTCACTATTTTTTAATTATAATAATTATAGGGAGTCATACACACTAACGAATGTTCAATAAACAACTTAAAACAATTCTCTAACCTTCAGCAGCAGGCACAGGTTCTTTGACTCGCGTCAGCTTCGCAAGTGCTTTGAAGCATCTGTGAGTGTGAAATATTGGTAGCACTTCCGACGAAACCCACCATCGTTGCCGTTGGGTTTGACTATTATCACAGCACAGCTCTATCTAAGAAACACCTCGCTATTTCAGCTGATTTCCCGTCCAATTCCTTCCAAATATATACACAGCGTCTGAATTGTCCACGATACTTCGGTCATAGGTGTTACGGCTTCATTACTTTCACACAAATGGGCATAACATCGTAAATTTGAGTGTTCCTCGCTGTCTTTTTCGGCCATGTTTTGATGTTGACAACATGACGATCAGCTTGTTGATACAGTGTGTTTATGTAGAGCGCGTTTTATGGACTTGTACAATATCCAGATTGCGCACAATTTTGCTCAATCTGAAGATTGAGCGCCCTATCTCATAACGCAGAACCAGACTGAGAACCGCACAAAGAGCAGCGCACTATTCAAATTGAGCAAATTTGCAAATGCGCTTAGCTTAAACATAATACTTAGCAACTCGTCGCTTCGTACATCCGCACGTATACACAAGACCAATTTTGATTGGTCAACTTAGGATGAAAGACCTATTTTCATTGGACAACCTAGTCACGCTGGCTCGATCACCGTATATCTTTGCACAATTTAGGGCGATGTTTGTCCTCAAATTTAGAAATAATGTGCAACATTTGAGCGCGGGAACAAGCAAAAAGTGTTATTTTGTATTATTATCTTCCATTTTGAGTGGTTACTGAGTAGACCCCCGGTTGAAGAGAACAAGACTGTAAGATACGACCGGACGGCCCACGGTCTACAAGGACTGTGGATGAAGTACGTTGCAGTCTTTGGTCACATCTACACCAAAAACATCTTTGTTTTGAGGAACATATACACTCACTTTTTTCGGTATTTTACCGCGGATTTCGTGAAGTTGACTTTTGTTCTTCTTCCCACAGAGCATACAAAGATTTTCTAAAGCTTTCCGGTGGTTTTCAGTCAAAGAGAAAGCTTAATTTGAACAAATTATGTGTTTTGTGTGGGTTAAAAAACGATACAGCATTGTTTTAAATCTACCGGGTTTCACCCCCCCCCCGGCAAAGGAAGGCCCTCTGTTGCTGTCTTGAATGTTTGTTTGTTTTATCACAACTTCAAGCTCATAATTTATCCAGATAATTTCTTAATCTGTAGTGTAGCATAATTCATTTGATGAAGTGTTTTCCGCTTAATTTGTCTTGCGTTTTGACCTCGCTAGCAACTAAATTGCTTCTGATAAGAAGAGATACTCCCACGGGCAGTTTTTGACCTGACAGGTTTCAAACTAAAAATGTACTATCTAGTAAATGGACATCGTTTTGTAGTAAATCCTTTTCCATTCACTCAAAACCACCACAGTTTTGTATTTCATTGTATAATGAATGCTACATAATATTTTGTTTCTCTGAGAAAACTAAAGAACTATTTGAAACAATGGATTAAATAATGATTTTTAAATATTTTTTGACGAATTATTTTGGTTCAATATTTCCTTAAAATGTATGATTTCAAATATTGTATGTTGCTTTTTCCAATTATGGGTGATTTTGTATTAAAATGTATAAACTAGCCTATTCAAATACAGCTTTTTTATGTTTAAACCGTGTAGTTTTTGGTAAAACAGCGTTTGTTTGGTCACTGCTTTCTTGAATTTTGTTTCACGAACGTCGTCTGCTTCGCGCGGTACACTTCGGCTCTTGCTAGTATGATCTTTTGCGCATGCGTGACATGTAGACCAAGTGGTGGATTATATGCTAATCAGGACCAGCATACGTGATTTAAGGGGGGTGCTGCTCGCAAGGTTTTAAATAGCACTACGTACCTCCCCTAGGTCAATAACTACCCAATTACCTTTATACCTTTAATGTTTCTTGATAGTGTTTCCCTCGAGGGCATAGCCAAAACTTTAAAATTTGTTCAGTGATGACTGCCATTTGCATGATATCATTCCATTAGTCCCAAGTGATAAGTTTATTACTCCTGGTTATTTGCAAATTGTGAACCCTGGTTCATTCCCAACACCGTGCTTTTTCCAGCTAGTAAGACTATTCAGTTACAAACCGTCAGTGGATTTGAACACATGACACTTTCCTGTTGCTCCATCTTTGACATATTTCTGCTTAGAACTTTCTTTGGTCTCTTGTGGATTTGGTTTTCAAAGCTAATTGTGATTTAATTTGTAATTTTAAGTTAATTTAAATAGTTTTTTGTTTTGTTTTTGTTTGTTTGATTTTACGAGTATTCTGAATTTAAAAAAATTGGTTTACAACGGAGTTTCTGAATTGTTCACTGTTGAATCGCATTTTTTTAAGAGCCTTACTCCAGGTCGAGTTCAAATTCCAGCTGAGTTGAATTTATTCGAATTATTGGTCCTTTTCCAACACACTTTTTATTTTAGTTTTGAGATGATAAAAAAAATACTTTAAGTCTCCAGTTTCTAAAAAGACAGTTTTCATTGTTTTTATTCGTCAAGTTGCCTCGCAACATTATCCTCACTCGATCCTATAGAAAAACGTTTTCCTTTAGCATTTATAGGATTTTTCATTTTATTTCTTATTTATTATCATTTTATTCAAAGTTTTCCAATTTTCCGGCTACACATGCATCAGTGGGCCGTGTGAAAATATCCATCTTTACAGTAATAGAGACGACATTACTTTATGAGAAACAAAATAATTAAATACAAATAAATAAATAAATAAAGCCGAAGCCAAAATTATATATAGTTCTATTTTTGATAAGTTAAAAACATTTAGGCCTATTTGAAATTGCGGTGGCAATTTTACATTTCAAGGCTCATTCACATCTGTTATATCACTCTCCACCCACGAGCTTGTTTCCTTCACCAAAGTGGTTCCAAACATTATCCGATACGCTCGACCTAAGGTCCCCCGACTCACCAAGAATTTTCATGTTGACATTAAATCATCCATCATAAAAACCCATTGAACTTATGTTATTCACATCGTTTTAATTTATTGTAGACATCAATCCACACGCAAACGCAAAGGCGTGACTACACTTTTCCCATGGGGAGGCAGGGGCAAATAAAGTACATGTATTATTTATTAACAAACAGATAGTATAGATACAATTATATGTATATATTTGTATTTGTTTCTTTGTTTATTTATTTGTCAATTTATGTGTTAATTTGTTAAATGTAAATACTTTTCTTTCCCCCCCCCCCCCCCACTTCTTTTAAGCAACGTTACGGAGATGATAGTCTTGGTTGAAACAAGAATTGTTACCGAAGCACTCGAAAACCAGTGTTGGAAATTCCGGTATTGCCAGAGTTTCCTTCCAGGTGTTATGATTTGGTTCCAAAGTTCACAGACTGATTAGAATGAAACGCTTGTGATAGTACTAGTGGAATGTTCTCTTTTATTCGAACTCATCGCCGGGGCGTTGCATGTAGTTTCGACGCTGAAAACTTCAACCAAAAAGTTTAAGTTTCGTATAGAGGGTAACAGATAGTCTTGGTTCCAAGACGCTCCAGTTGTGTAGTCGCCCACGAACCACTCGCCACTAGAGGGCGCTATCATTCCAGTAACCGCTATCACACCACAAACCGCTATCACAGGAGCTTATCAACTAGGCATGCTGGGAAATCGCTCGGATTCTGCAAAGTTCCCAAGACGTTCCAAGCGTTCGTGCTGTGATAGCGGTTACATGAATTATAGCGCCCTCTAGTGGCGAGTGGTTCGTGGGTGATCGCGGTTTAGATAGGGATTAGGTTTTCGTGTCTACACAACTGGATCGTCTTGGAACCAAGACTAGGTAACAGACGACCAAAAACAATGTTAATTAATAAAAGAGAAAATAAATATAAATTTACTAATGAAATTATTACCCTGAATACAAATAAAATGCAAATGGCAAATTACTCTGAGTAAAACATGTTCTTGTAAACTGTCCAATGAGGTTTTTTAAAAGGACCTACAATCATGTTTTTGTTTTTTCCGCACAGCACCACTCCACTCCCCCGAAAAAACAAAAAGTACACTGTATATTTTCACTTAGTTTCATTTTGGCAGGAGTATTTTAGCTACAGGTCTAAATCGTTGCTGCGGTGACAATCAAAACTATCACTATCAGTCCACGAAATAAAATTTTGTTTATTCTAAAGCCTTATTTTATTTTAATTTTTTTTCCGCTTAAACCTTATACTCGGTCTAAATTGGATTGAGTTAAACAAAAACGATATAATATGGTCAGGTTGTGAAACCAGCGAACTCAAATTAACAGCACTGCAAATACGGTTGTGGTCGGAGTGTATGGAACGCCAAAGAGGCAAATAATTCGATCAACACATCGATCGTTTTTTTGCATCGATCGATCGGTCTTTTGAATTGATCAATCGGTCTTTCCATCGATCGATCGGCCTTTCCATCAATCAATCGTTCCTTTCCATCGATCAATCGCTCCTTTCCACCAATCGATTGATGAAAAAAGAGCGATTAGACGTATACGCCTCACACACAGCCCGCAACCGTGTACGTAGTCTATACCGCTGTGTAGATCTGTGTTTGCAGACCGACATCATTCCTTTTCCTCCCCAAAGTACACAGTTCAGCCAATCATACTTAAGATGCATATTCACGAGTAACGAATTATTTGCAACAATGGATGGAACTGTAAAGGTAACACGCCAAGGGCTATTTCCATATGATTGTTTCAAGAGTCCAGTATATAGACATCGCAGAGCGCATTGCTCTCGCAGACCTCAAGACAAATCAACACATTGTCATAAAACAATTTGACAAAGGCCGTGGTGTATGCGTTTTGAACAGATCAGATTATATTCATGAAGCGTTGAGGCAATTATCCTGGCCACACTATGAGGTTGTTGATAGGGAATTGACATGTGAAAACACAGCTATGGTCTACCGGGCCGTACGCAATCTATCATTACCAGCAATCTGTGAACTACACTTTTGCGCATGCGCAGAATCGCGCTCGAGCTCTTCGTGAAGTTCCATAGAGTTTGCACTACGCTGAACATAAAACATTGCTATACAGGCCGTACTACAAAATGCCTATAGCACACGTGAAAGTTGATCTTGTAAACTATCTAACCTGAAATTTCTGGTAAAATTTGGGGGGAAAACCTAGTGTACACCATATACCTGAACATTTGCGAATTACTTGTGTTAAAAGAATTGGGGAGGACCTACAAAAAGATGAAAATGGACTCTTTGTGGATCACAAATCATGAAGGAAACAAAGATTCGTAGTTGCAAATAGCACACGTGAAAGCTGTGTTTTCAATTTGGTGTTAAAATAGTGGGGAAACCTACACAATTGCGAGGGTGTGTTTTGGATGACTACCGCAGATAAAAATAATAAGTAAAAACAGTGTCAATAGAGGAGGTGTGTTTTGGATGACTACCGCAGAAAAAATAAAATAAGTAAAAACAGTGTCAATGTGGACAAAAAATGGCGGTTAATTCGTGTGAATATTAGTATTCATTGCTGTTATTTTATACAGGGTACTTGACCGAGATGATGGCAGTGTGATAAAGGTCTATAAACGGTTCTGAGTCAGTATTGTTGAATCCTTTATCTTGTCTTGCGAAATTTCTGGTCGGGAAGAGGTGGGAGATGTGGAGGGGGAGAGACGGGAGAGGTGAAACAGGTGGGGTGCAATAGCAGACCATCCAACTTTGAAAAAGTCCTCTAGAAAAAAATCCACGGCATAGTTTGTTAATGGCTGGCATCCATGCTAGATCTATTGTTAATAGCAAGGGGAAGACGATTAGGGTGGATGCCACCCTCAATTTTGAATTTTAAGGTAACTTTGAGGTCAAAAGGGTCAAAAAAGGTCAAATTGGGTTTGTTTTGATTTTGCACCAAATTTGACCTGGATACTTCACTGGCCGTGTTTTTTTTACATTTTTTTTTTTAATCCTAAATATTTGCTTAATTTAGTGTTTAAACTAACGTGGCGATCAGCTTCAAATTAAAGCATCGTTTCCCAAGTGATGCACAAAGTCTTAACCAAAAATAAACGTAGAATCGTGTGTTTATTAGCTAGCTTTCAAAAACAAGGTGGACCCTTTTCTTTCAGAAATCTTTCCCAGCGAAACATATACTTGTATCACCAACGCACGGAAGGTCTATTCACTCAGAAATATAACGGCACCTGCAAGCACCCGTTATATTATAATCCTTATTTGGTTGGGCTGTAAGATGGGAACTGGACGGATCACTTACAGGCGGTACAGACAAAGAGCACATTATTAGGCTCATATGGTTACACTAAGCCTTGTCGACCATTCTAATAAAATACCAAACTGTGCCAACTGCTCGAGCAGGCCTTCACCACGGATACTCACTGAGATCTTTGCAGACGCTGAGATGTGAAGTATTGTAAAGCATTTTGGTTATCATGGGAGAATAAGGACCAGCAATAAATTCTGCACGAATCGCAATGTCTTCTCATCTTACGAAAGACCCATACTCAACCTCTTTCCACGAGGTAGACTCAAGGGTCTTGGCGAGCTTTAAAGCTGAGAATGACTTCAAGAAGAAGAAGCTCCAGAAAGAACTCCAGAACAGCCTCCTGCTCTACAACCGGGAAAAAGTGGAACTCCATGACTTCTTTGCCGATCTCAGAGCCCCGCTTGGCCCGCGTATCGTCAGGTCCAGGAAGCACAGTCTAGGACGTGGTGGGGGCGTTATCAATTCTCCTGGGAGTCCTCCGAGCAAAGGTTGTCCGAACCACCGCCACCCGTCAACCATTTCCCGACGTCGGTTATCTACGATCCTTTCGCTTGGGTCGATGATGAAAACGATTCTGATGAGAGTCATAAAACAATCGAAAACAAAGCCGTGTGTTTCAGTCAACCAACAGCCGCTTACCATCGATAAATCTCACTGAAAATCCGCATCCTCCAGTCAGCTCTGTGAATGCAACCGCTTTGAAGCATGACCACTGCCCACACAACGCCCCGAAAACTGTCGGGCAACCACCGAGCAGTAACGACAAACCTGCCGATGCTGAGCACGGGCCACCGGTGTTGACTTTATCAACCGTGGCAAATCTCAAGATGGGGAGCTCGGACTTGAGACGACGAATCCAAAAATGGTGCGACAATATCAACGAGGAATTGTTCCCGTTTACTGAACATGAGAGCTTAAATAAAGTGGACGATTCGATAGAGAGTAAGACTGGGCAGGACGACGGAAAGCCACACGAAGGACCGATTCCGCCTAAAATTACTATTACTAGTGTAATCAACTCGGTAATGGGTAAAGAACACACACAAGACCAAGAAACGCCTCAAGATTGTGGAAACCATTTTCAGAACAAGTATAGTTCACAAGTGTCTAACTCACACGGAAAATCTAGTTTCTTTCAACCAAACATCTCTGAAAAGGGATTACCTTCGCCGCTATCTTTGAAGACAATCCGACTACGCAAGTCCACCTCAACAACAACGGTGCCAACCACTCCCGTCAACCCCCGCAGCAGCAAGGCACTCTCGCTGTATCGCGAACTGGATAGATTAAAGAAGTCTCCGAGGAGACTCAGTCAGGTTAACGCGACTGATCTACATGTGATCAGTAAATCATTGCAGTCTTTCCACGACTGTAAAGTTTACCGCGGACGCAATTCCATACCTTCGAAATCTACGGACTCCAAGGCTTTCGATGAACTGGCTCGGGCGCAGTACAGGCTCGTCCAGCGGCAGAGGATCCGTGCTAAACAACACGGCACATCATATGACTTTGGGGAGCGGGTGAATGCCCAGATCAAGAAGAGAAATTCTGTCCGATGGAGCATGTAGATATTTACCTAACCGCATAGTTCCTGCATTTAGGCATTGGATATGACTTTTATTAAATATGCCTATCCTGACATAATCAGGGTGTTTTACCAAAGCGTCATTCAATCCGTTATTGCATTCTCTTGTATTGCATGGGTTTATGGTCTGTCTGTTAGTAATCTAAATAAAATCAACAGAATCACTAAGACTGCTAGTAAGATCATTGGTAGGCTCCCTACTGTTAAAGACTTGAGTTCAATCTACGTGGAAGCTCTAATGACTAAACTTTAAAAAATACAACTTGATAATTCCCACCCACTTCATTCACTCTTATGTTTTTAATAAGTCGGGTAGATTACGACAGCTTAAATCAAACACTAACCGTCATCGCCTTTCTTTCGTACCAAATGCAATTTCTTGTTTTAACAACAGTTTTACTAGATGACCTGTTTCTATTGTTATTTTAGCTGCTTGTCCTTGCCCCTTCCTTTTTCTTGTCACCCTTTGCCTTTCCCACACCCATGTTTGTTTCCCCTCCCTTCCCCCTCCTCTTTCTCAATCTCTCCTTGTTTTCTTCCCAATGTCATGTACCTTTTGCAGCGGCGGCACCAGACCTGTTAATCTGGGGGGGGGGGTAAACTTAAATTTAGGGGGAGGGGGGCAAACAAAAGTCTATAATGTACTGTATAAGCCTACAATAAGCCAGAAATAAGATTTTGCACTGTGTGAATGTAACGTGTTGTACGAACTGCGTGTACAATGGCTGCTTGCGGTTTAGGGCAGACAATGCATGTCTATTTATAGCAAGTTTCCAAGCTTGTACATGTAAATAAATCCACATTTTATTAACATTGTCGGATATGGAAAGTGTATAGGTGCCAGCTAATTATGATGGATGAAATTAAGTTTATTATTTACAGCGCAAACAACATTGTAACAAAATGGGTGCAATGGTTTGGGACTAAACACAATTTCCACCATCGGGGAAAAAACTGGGGGGGGGGTGCAAAAACAAATAACTGTGGGCATTGCCCCCCCCCCCCCCCCCGTAGCGCCGCCGCTGCCCTTTTGTTTCCCTCCCCGTAACACCTCACTCTATCTCTTACCCCTTTCGTTTTGTGTTTTAGTCATGAATTGGCCATTAATAATAATGATTGTAACTTGTTCTTACATGGTGCCATTGCGGTGACGTGTCGGTGTGCTTTGCATTGGTGCTCTGGTCGTTGGCCAGTGACATTTATTTTTTTATTTTTCTCATCTCCCTGGTAAATTCAGGTAATTGGAAAGGTTCGGGTTTGTACTTTCCAAAGCATTTTTAAGAACTAGGACGTATGTAAAAAATATATATATTTAAAAGGTAATGCACGTTTACAGCTTTCATAATTAAAAATTAGGCACAGTTTTTTCAGTAGAAACTGTTACACTACAGTTATAATTGGATTCTCCCGCATCAGTATTATACCTTTGAAATGTCATAATAAGTATTATTTTATATGATATTTTATATGTTTGCACAATAAACACGCACCTTCTGAAATGTGAACATTGCACGTATTATTTGTTTTTGAATATTGAACCCTACATGAGTGTAAAGAATACATCATTTTATTTGGCAGAGGTGCAAAATGGAACGATGAAAGTACCAATATATTGCAATATCTGGTTGTTTTGGGGAACAACTTTAATCTGAAATAACCCAGCCCCCACATGTCAAATGATCCTTTAAAAAAAAAATCAAATTGAGTAGCTCGGCTTATTTACCATTGACTGTAGTGTTGTTCGTCAGACGACCCCTAAGCTTTTAGTCGATTATTTTGGGCCTGTTTTTTGGCAGAATTTTGATGTGTTTTGGTCTCCACTCTGAGAATTAAATAATTACAACGGGTTGTGATGAAATTATTAAGGAAACATTTATCCGTTTTTGTAAGCCCTGGAATATTTTATCCGAAGATATTTCAAAAAAATAGACGCCTTGCATTAGCCACCATCTTTGATGACAGACATTGGAAACGTGCAAGCGTGTACGCGCTGCGCACGACTCTCTGCCAATGAAAGCTCTTCATGCGTGCATGTTTCATCAAAGATGGCGGCCAATGCAATGGGTCTATACGGAAAGGTGTATTCTGTCATCAAAACAAAAGGTTTACAGTGTACAAAGTGTGTCTTTACACGGCCATCTCGTCTTCTCACTCTGTTTGACTCAATGTACCCAAATCTAAGACTGGGTGGGAAATTCGTATGTATCCTATTACGAAATAAGAATAAGAACTTCGAATACTAAGAAGCCAGAAAAACACAGTACATGGTGATGAACTCGCACTCGCGTTGCTGGTGAGTAAAATCAACAAGACCTTGGTCAAATCTGTACCGTTCAATCCTCTTGCATAATCCCCATGTGACCCTCTTACTGATGATAATAAGGGCAGGGGATAATCCCAAGACTGCTTCAGGGCAGGATTAGAGATCAAGGACGTTGAACCGCCTATTGGTTTTGAGCCTTGAGTCGTGTTATTTATGGCATGATAGCGCGATGGGTTGGCCAGAGAATAGGGAAAAGGGAGATGGGAACGACTGATAATGGTGCCCACTGTTCAAATATGCAATGACTATTGCCCGAATAGACCATGCAAGTCTTGCAAAGATGAAGTCACCATTGAGCCTCCAGGAACCTCTGATATTTTGATGATTTTCTTTTTACAACAACCATCTAAAAAATTATTGTTTGTGATTCCAAACTACTAAATTAGGTAAACAGTAAGCCGGTATGTCCCTTTAAGGTGGGTGCAATTTTTTGTGACTTTTATTTCTGCCACATTTTTTTTCAACCCCCCAAAACATATCAGTGGAATGATTTCATTTAAAACCAACAATGTAATAAATACACAATAAAACCAAATCTTGAAACTTAAGAGAAAGTGAAGAACTGGTACTCGACCTCCAACATCCGGCTCGAATTGTGTATTAGCTATTAGGGTTGCTTGTAGTAAATCCAATCATCAGGTTGGCATGAAATAGCAAGCTTTGGTCCTGCATACGTTCATATTTCCCCACAGGGTTTTTTAGTTTTCGTATCCGGCTATTTTCCTGATTGGTTCTTATGCAGCTAGATGTTGATACACACTAATAACGAAATATTAATTAAAAGTAAGAAACGAGTACGCAAAAGAGACACATTTTGATGTTTTCTAACATTTATTTAAGCAGTTACGAGATATGGAATTATCAAGGTTTTCATACGATTAAAGTAATTTAGTAACGGTTATTTCTAACGGTTAAAAAGGTAATATTTAAGAATTGTCGTAAATTACTACAAGTTTTATAGCTTCATTATATCAGCATGCAGGTTAACTTTTCGCAGGTACAGGTACTTTTAATCTTATACAACAATTGATTTAGAGATTTCGTGAAAAACTATCTGTTATAAATTCAAAGGTCTAGTTTTACCTGCTGTACCCTTGTTCGTGCTTACTTGGGAAAATGCTATGTTTCTTATGCAATTGCGCAACCGGGGGGGTGCGCTGGGGGGGGGGGAGGGGGCTTGAGCAAAGAGAAGGGGAAGGAAACAGAGAGGAGAAGAAGAAATGTGGCAAGTGTGTGAGTGTGTGTGTGAGTTTGTAGTGACATTCAAACCGAGGACTTATAACAAAAGGGACAATAGGTCGACGTTGGTTATTACAAAAGAAAACAATGGGGTCCACGTTTGTCAGGAAAAAGAGTTGAACAAAGGAGGGTCCACGATTGAAGGTCATTACACACTTGTGCGCGCACACACACACACACACACACACACACACACACACACACAAGTGTGTAATGACCTCCAATCGTGGACCCTCCTTTGTTCAACTCTTTGTCAGGACAAACGTGGACCTCATTGTTTTCCTTTGTGATAGCAAACGTGGACCTATTGTCCCTTTTGTTGTAAGTCCACGGTTTGAATGTCACTACAAACTCACACGCGTGTGTGTGTGTGTGTGTGTGTGTGTGTGTGTGTGTGTGTGTGTGTGTGTGTACACACAGAAGGGCATATGTGGGGTCCTGACAACAATGGAACAATGGACCCCACAAGGTCATTTCAATAGGAACAATTGGGCCCCACAAGGGAATTCTTCAGAAAAGGGAATAATAGAACAACAATAGCAGTACCCCACAAACCGGATCCGTAAGGATGTGTGTGTGTGTGTGTGTGTGTGTGTGTGTGCGTGTCAACCCGTTGAAACCTAGGACTTTAACAAAAGAGATCAGGATGCTTTGACAGCGCGAGGACGTCCCTCTCATATTATGAGAACGTCGCCACATAAAAAAAGTCCAAACAATGGGAGAACAAAGAGAAGTCTTCGATTGACGGGATTCCCACCCATCCGCATTTTGTTCTGCCAAAAGTGCTCTTTTATGATATTTCACCTGCAATTGTTCAAATTTACAATAACATAAGCATTTGAAACCAACGTGCCAATTTGAAACGGATTAAGTATATTTCACGTTTCCTCTTTCAAGGGATTGCCGGATAAGTGTGTGAAGATAGAACTACACTTAAATTTGGGAAACGCCGGATAGTACTTTTGTTGTCCAGGATGTTTTTCAATGAATATGTTTGAACCAGATCCAAACGCATGTCATCCCCGGTTGCTTCATTTCCACATTTCTCTTGAAGTTGGCTACGTGCAGGGATTAAAAAGGCCTGCAATCCTACCATTTCCAAATTACACA